>JBBBVU010000016.1:10383972-10406166 GCA_037177055.1 Atherinosoma microstoma
CTTAATAATAATAATAATAATAATAATAATAATAATAATTATTATTATTATTATTATTATTATTATTATTATTATAGTAATAATAATAATAATAATTGCATCATGCGAAGTGGCTCATTCAGGAAATAGTTATCAGTTTTACTAATAGACACATTGATAAAAACAACAACAACAACAACAAAACAGCAGGTGTCTGAGCTAAGAGTTTGTACGAAAAATATGTGAAATGCAAAGCTGAGATTTGAAGTTCAAGCCTTTAATATTTGGTTACACTTAATCTATTTGTTACCAAAACGGGCTGCCAATTGATTTCACATAAAATGAATAGCATATTTATCTTGCTGTTCAGCATTTAAGTTGAATTACACAGGGTAACAGTAAAACATTTTACCAAATGTTTTTCTCAGATAATCAGATTACTTCCACATACGGTGACTCACAAGTAGTTATTCATAAAATGATTCAACTGCTTAAATCAAAGATTTGACAGTATAATATAAACTCAGGATATGAATAATTTATAATGCAGTATGATAGAATAAAGCTTCAGTCCATCTATATGGTAGCAAAAACACTTTTTCCGTAAAAAAAAAAAAAAAAAAAGGTTCACAAAAAGTTCAGTGTCATGCATGAACCCTCCTATATAATGATCGGACCTGCCTCAACCCAGCTCTCACGATTTCCTGAACCAATTGAGTTCATCTACTATCAATAAGTGAACCACATGGCAGGGTAATCTAATCAGGTCTGTAGGCCTTCATTTCTTTGGCAGGGCCAACAGAAAACAGGAAGCTTGTCTGCAGATGAAACCCCCCCTCCATTTACTGAGGAGCTCAGTTCACAGTGGGTGAAAAAGAACATTTCTATTCTATGAGTAAAAAGCCCTAGAAGGATTTTAAAGAGTGAACATGACAGACCCAGCAGAAACAATAAGTTTTAGGTATGATCACTTGGTCAGGTACTTTCCCCTCAATTCAGCTTTCAAACAGTCATAACTGGAACATCAATAAAACAACATCTCCACTGGAGATGGTGAACACTTGCTAATGTGTCACATCATACATGTGTTATACCATCTGTCATACTTGAGAATGGACACAGATTTTGTTGGACAAAACTGAAAAAACTACTGATAATGAAAGGAATTTAGATTAACGGAAACCTGCGGATCTAGACATGTTCTCACATTCCTCATAACACAAGACAGAAGGACAAGTTTTAGTCCTTAACCTTTTATTACGAAAACATTTTACATGGGAAACTCGATCTACTGCAGATATCGGTAGCTGAGAGCCTTTCATAAGAGAATGCACTATTATTAAAGAGGAATATGCTGGGGAGATTACGATGATTGAAAATAATATACAGTTAGTATAAGTATAAACCATTAGATGCATAATCCCAAACTTATTTATTACTACCCACATAATGCAGGCAGATATGGCTAGAACCGTTTCCTTCCTGTACAGTATTTCTTACCTATTTAGAAATTTATAGAACCTGATCATTGAGGATAAGTCCTTCTCTGAAATCTAGGTTTAAGAAGAGAGGGGGAAAGAAAGGTACTATATGAATTTACATTGCATTACAACCAGCAGCACACCAGCTGTTAGAAATCACAACCAGCGTGGAATTGATAGAGAATAGAAAGCACAGCAGGTTCCCTGCTGCACATGTCACATGATTATTTTAATGCATCTATCTGTAGAGACAGAGCAGAATAGTTCTTTCTCAACAACATTAACTCTAAACACGTCAAAACAGGTTTGGGTAGAATCTCAAACCCTCAACAGAGTCATCACGGCACAGGTGGCCCATCTTCTCTGCCAGCAGCAACCTGAGGGATGAAGAAAGAATAGAACATGAAGAAATTAGAAACAAAAGGACACATGCAACAAAATACATTTAAAAAAAAGGTATAAATGTGAAGGACGGCTGAGGCTGCCGACACGGTTTCAAGAAAGTTGTGTCGTGAAACAGAGACAAAAGATGAGTATTGGTGTGCAAGTGTGACGCAACCCACCGTTCCTTAGACAGAAGAACAGAGAGACCCAGAAGCTTTGCGAACTCCTCTGCTGTCAGGGAGCCTTTGTCTGACACCTGCAGATGGGAGGGATGAATCACACAGATAGAAAACAGCTTCAAATCTAACTGCTTTCATTGGGCAGTGAAACACGTTGTTGTATGATGTCTGTGAAGGTTAAAGCTTACGTTGTCCAAAGCTGAGGCTATCATTTCCTCCTCGCTGTGAGACTGCAGCTGGACCACCATCACGCCGCTGTCAAACACACGCAGCCTACACGGAAAACAAGACACACGAAGGAGAGACGGAGTGGGCGCGTCTGTCACGCACAGAGATCAGGGGCCTTATTTACAAACCCGAGAAGGATTCATAAAAACTAAATCGGATTTAGAAAACATGTGCAAATGCAAATCTGCTGACAATGTTCCAGCTATGAATTAGTGCACCTGGAAATAGATAAGCCTCATATTCTGTAGGCTAAACACCAACCTTTGAAATCATAAATGTCAACGAAAAGCCCCTGATTAACGTTGATGTGTAGAAATGAGCCTGCTAATTAATTGGTCTTTATACAAATCACTACAATAACTAAGATTTATGTTTTTTGTGGCACATAAATCAAGGAGGGCCAAGATAACGTTGTGGTCACTGGTTCCCTCCCAATCCTTCCACTCAAGCAGTCCTCAGTCCCAGCATAGTCATCCTCGGCATTATGTAGAATTGCCACATAATGCAACACATCCCTAACTTACATGTCAATGATATAGTTGTAATATCGGACATGTGAAAATGAAAATAAATGTCTGAGAGTCTTCAATGCTGCTTAAGCGTGGGAAGTGTCCTCTTTCTGGCCCCACTTTGTGTTTAGATAACAATTATAAATGAGGTCCCATGTCAACAGTTTTATGCAGAGATGTTGTTTCATTAAGCTTTAAACAGTTTAGGTGCAGTCAGATTAGTAATGCAGGCCAACAGGGGGAACAGGCCAGTGTTTCTTTTGAATCCCTGGGAAGTAACAGGAAATGACAGCTGCGAAGGCCGGGACACCCCTTCCAACAACAGGAAGCCAGGCAGGAAGAGCCTGGCCTCTGTGAGGCAGGCACCAGCCCAGCCCTATGTAATAAACACACAGCTTGGTC
The DNA here is from genome assembly GCA_037177055.1 of Atherinosoma microstoma. NCBI lineage: Eukaryota > Metazoa > Chordata > Actinopteri > Atheriniformes > Atherinidae > Atherinosoma > Atherinosoma microstoma. The sequence continues at coordinate 10,387,135 of JBBBVU010000016.1, forward strand.
TATAATCAAAGGAATGTAACGCACACAGATAATTCACACAATGCAATGCAAACAAAAGTCAAACTCACCTCAGTGGAAGCTTCAGTGACTCAAACATTTTGCACGCGTTTACTAAATCTTCTGGAGATAAAAGCTGAGGAGAGTACAGAACCACAATGTAAGCGAATTTGTCCGTGTGCAGAATTAATGTACAGATTTTTTTAACTTTATTCATATTGCTAATTCAGCTTGAAGGGATATTCAGGGTCATGCAAACTCAAACACTCAATGAAACTCTTCAGCTGTTTTCTAAACATATTAATGTGAGCATCACCTCCATCCCTCTTGCACGGTTGACGAGACAATACACCTCTGTGAGAGCCATCATACCTCCACGCTCCTGAGAGAGAAGAGAGTGGTAGGAGGAGGGGGCAAAAGTCATGAAGAGATGAAAATGGAGCAGGAAGTAGGTAAATACGATTAAAAACATGACATACAGAAGTTCACACCTACCTCGAGAGGTGCCTGCAGCATATCTCCCAGTTGCTTTGCCAGTTGCATATGATAATGTGTACCTGATCCATGTGTTTCCCTGGTAACAGGGTTAGCTATACCCATACTAAGGAGGTAGGACTTAAATCGTATTGTCTGGAAAACAGAAACATAGTTCCTCATAAAAATCAAGCTCCTTTATGTGTGTGTTTCTGAGTCTGACTGTGCTGGTTAAGCTCTTACCTCATCCTCTGTTATGTCTCCCTGCTTGTCTTTGATCTTGTTGGCAATGGATCTGGACAGCTCGACCATCTCTTTGGCCTATCAGTTAGAAAATAAACATTTATCAAATTCCACTGTATTCAGTCCAGGTTACCCATGGTTATGATGTATCAACAATAAGGTATTATAACTTATAACCTCTGACTTAAAGAAGGTCAACATGAAAGTTTGGGCATACAAATGAAAGCTTCCTTTACCTTCACCATCAGCTTGCTGAGGTCTTCAAATGCCTGAAAAACAGACACTAAAGGGTTAATGGTGTGAAAAAGAATGTTCAGCATAAAATACACATCAAACCTTATGGCTGCACCTACAACTTCAACATTATTCCATCGAACTAACACAATGTCTTTGGCTGGCTGATGTTACAACTTAACTTTCTCCTTAGCTCTAAATCCTCTTGTTTTCATACCATTGGCTCTGTGTTGTTCAGACATTTTCACGTAACTTAATAAAGAATAAAAAACCATGAACATAACTTTGCGAATACCTAAGGATTGTCACAGAGGCTTTGTTCAGCTAGAATTTAAGTGAATTACAATTAATTCTCACGACGACTTGCCTTTTTTTCAAAAATCGGAATTAAAGAGAAAATTCAAATGACTATAAAGTTAATAGTGCTTACACTCAATGCAGAATATTCCAAGTGATTTCAGTCACAATGGTAAGACTTCAATTCAGTGCCGTTTACATCAATTTAACCTGGTTTACATTAAAATCTATAACTTAGTGTTATAGACACCGCCATAATTCCACCCTCAACACTTCTCTCAGAACTTGAGAATTTACCTCAGATATGTTTTTGTCTGTTTCTTTCCTCTTCTCCTCTATCTTCCTCTCAATGCCAACAATCCCCACCGCACGAGTCCTTCCTGCCTACATGCCCACAAAGGAAAGAAAAACACACAAAGTCAAATGTCAAACAGAAAAGCAATTTTAAAGATGATAACAAGCCTCAGAGGACAAGAAGGGACAAACATCAAGGACTGACTCATTGTAATCAATAGCCGCTATGATACATAAGAGATGTTCGGTGATGTTTACTTTATGGTTTTTATATTTTAAAAAAACTGAACAAAATGTAAATCCATTTGGGAGGCAAATGACTTGATTTTACCAGACTGTTTAACGAAGAGTTCAGCTACAATGGGAAACTAATTTGATACATATGGCTACAGAAAGGCTTTTGGGAGGCAATAATTCTTGCTAATTTATTAAAAAAGCCAGAGAATAAAGTGACAACACTGCCCCCTAGTGGCAAAAATCTAAACAGCTGGTAACAACTACATAAAATCCATCGAACTGCTATCGGAAAGTTTAGCTAATAGATTGTGCTGTGAAATCAGTTACTACCTCCTGGCATCTGTGAAAAGGAAGATGCTACAATAAAATGAGGAAAGCTGCTTGTTCAGCTTCTAACCTGAGGCCCAGTTCCTGCAGGAATGGGTTGGGAAGCTGGTGTATTCTCCCACCTTTTCTGGGTCATCTCCTCTGTTAGTCTTCTCTGAAACTGCAAGTAAAATACACCCTGTCATTTTTCAGGTCATTAAGAAAGAAAACAGTGAAGAAAGAATACAAACACTGAAAAAAAAGAGCTTATAAACTTTGTCTACCTCAATCTGTCCATGCTCTTTGAAGGACAGCTTGATGTAGGAGTACTTGCTGTGCTGGTAGGGTCCGGGCTCCTTGTTGGCAGGTGATGCATGCAGGTGGATAACTATTTTTGCACTTAAGAATTAGATAAACCATTAGTTATGGGGTGATTTTTATTTTCTCCTTTTAATTTCCACCTGAGCTCCTCTAAAAGCTTACACCTCGACTAAGGTTTTTTATTCATTATTTTGTACATGTGTGTGTAAAAATGTCACGGATGACTGTTAATTGTCTAATGTATGAAATATGCTATTGTGGTGACACTTGCTATTTATATAAATAAATTTGTTTAGTCTTAAAGCGCTACTAAAACCCAACATATCCCCGTCTACGCCACAAGGTCTATGTACCTTTTTCCTATTCCTGCAGCCTGCTCTTCAAAGAAGATGATCTGAGACAGGGGCATGGCTATGCAGCACTCCTATGAGATGAGGGGAAAATGCAATGGTCATTATGAAGGTTAGTATACAAAATAGCATATGACTGGGAACAGTAGCATCCATTCCCAGAAATCAGATTAGACTGCAAGGTTTTTTAGAATTATAAAAATCAAACCAAACTGGCACATATGGTGAATTTGTATTTGATTGACAGCTTTCTTCAGGTTAGTATATGATTTTTTTCTATTTTTTCTGTTTTATGAAAAAAGACCAAAGTTACTATTTCTATTATTATTATTGCTGAAATCACAGCAATCTTTCATTTGCTGACAAACATTTTGCATGTCTAAACTGGGATTCTTTTTTCTTTTCTTTTTTTTTTACTGTTCCTCTGGCAATACTCTCTAGCTCTTTTTAGGCTGAAAAGCCTACTTGCTGTTACCCTGGTATTCAGTTCCTTATATAGATTCTTGGTGAGACTCAGATCAGGACTGAGAACCCAAAATGTTGACCATGTTCTGTTTACCATTTCCTGACCACTCTGGCAGGAAGTTTTTTTGTTTCAATTTCATTGTCTTGTTGAAAGGTCCAATGTTATCCAAAGCCAAGTTTTTCTGCAGACTTCCTGAAGTTTTTCTATTTTGTTTAATTCTAAAAGCATCATCCAAGGTCTAATGATTATCATCAAGGCTACTGTGATACATTTTGAACAATTTTGGTATCAAAATATAAAATACCACAAAGCTTTTGGTCATTTCATCTGTAGTTAGACAAGATGAATGGAGCTGTTCTGACACAGGTCAGGCTTTTCTTGAGTAGAACGTGCAGACTCTAGAAAACCATTCCAGGCATAGCAATTACACAAAATGCTTTGTTCCTTTATTTCTTGAAGCAGTTGACCTTGTTAAAGAGAACTGCATTGTGAAAAGGAATATATAAAGATTCTCAAGGAAGACAACAAGCAGCCCAGAGCAACGCTGGGCTGTTTTAAGAAGAAAATGAAGCATTACACCAAACCAGTCAAGAAGCGGTCCAGACTTGTTTCTTCAACTAAAATCTGTTAAGAGAACTAAAGATAAGTGTTGGCAAGGAGGCCTTTCAGGCTACAATTCAGCCCAAAAGCTGACTGGAGGCATAAAAATAGGTTGTTCCCATTGTCGTTCCTAATTTTGGGGACTGTTTGTTTGCTGTTATGGTAAATAAATGCCTTGCCATTTACTATTATATATTTACCAAGCAAAAAAACAAAACTATATGGCAACAACAAAGAAATACACAAATTTATTGCAAATTTATTACAAATTTATTTATTGCTTTCTTACGTGATTCTTCATGTCCCTCCAGATCAACCGATGAGTGCTCAACAAGGCAACTCCAACATCCAGTTTAGCCTGTAAAAATGACAGGAAGGGACTTGACGTTATGATTTACTCATATTAACTTCTTAGACTCCTTTCCGAGTCACAATAACTTTAGACAACATGTGTAGTCACCTAAAACTATACAAAGTCTCGCTGATTTAATGAGGAAGTTATAATTTAGTTGTTTTTGTTTTTCTCCAGCAATGTTTCCTATAGAAAATAGCTGTCGTGTCGAAGCCATTGGAAGGCAAAAATGTACCTTATCATCACCGTCATACAGTCTGACACCTCGCTGCTGGATCACCAAGGTTTCATTAATTTCTAATAGTCCATTTGACCACGAAAACCGGTCCATTTTTTTGTGTGAATACAATTACTTTGCCCCACTGCAACCACTCATTTCATATTTACTTCCTGTACGGTGTTCAAAACTGGCCTGACGCCGCTTGCATGGAAAAACAAGAATCTTTTGTAAAATATCAAATTGGCAAAATTGACTTTAATCATAGATTGTGTTTTTATATAATTGTACAATTTTTTCTGTTAAAATTACGCAGAAATAATTGTGATTAAAAGGTTTTTTAAAATTATTTCTACAGAGTGAATTTCCTGATCACTTGCTTCATTGGGGTCCTTTCGTTGTTGACGCTGTTAGCGCCAGCTGTTAAAAGCTAGCTGGACTTGTATCTGTCCTTGCAAGTTATTTTTTCATATTTTATGAAGTTTATGTGCCCCATTCTCTGTTATGGAATCGGTGTGGAATTATTTGAGCTAAGCTTAAATGAACAGTTGCGATAATAATTGTTTAGCAATTTTTTAAGTGTCTTTTTGTCGTGTTTTACTCAGAATATCGGTAGCTTCAGCTAGCTAGCTTGTTGTTAGCTGCGGACAAATCTGGTGCGGACAGGTTTTGCTCTGCAGACAAGGTCTCTTGCTGGGAACCTAAGTCATTGTTTACAGTTGGAAAACTTAAAATACTGAAGGACTATGAGGACCATGCAGTTTTTAAACAGTTTACTTAAAAAATACACCCATTTAGACCTTTTTATTGAAGAATTATGAATTCATATCAGAAACTGGATCAGTGAAATTGTTTAAAGTCACTTGAATGCATTGTATCCTACGTAATCGCATCGGTGCATTTGCGGTTTGTTAGTGTAGTAACCAATCATTGTGAGAGGTTTGTTTAAGTCAACAAACATGGATAAGAAGTCATTTGACATCGTCTTAGATGAAATAAAGAAGGTACTAAAATGTCTAAGTTTTTTTTAAATATTTGAAATAGCTCAATTCTCCAGGCTTTGCTAACACTTCAACGTGTGTTTCAGTGCGTCTTGACCGACCAGCGGATCAGAGCCATTGAGCAGGTGCACGGATATTTTTCCAGTGAGCAGGTACTGTCCAAAAAACCGCACTACAATATAATGTTTACCCCTCTGTTCATGTGCATTGAGAACCCTCTATATACTGTATCTTTACCTACCTATTAAGTACCTTGCATCTTAAAAATGAATCCATGAGTAGATAAATTTGTAAGATGTAAGGTACACCTCCACCTGTAAATCAATATGAACAGGAAAAAAATGTTAGATATAATAATTGCATAGGTTTTTTTTGGTTTAAAAAAAAAATAAAAAAGCTAAACAAATGTATGATTACAGCCAATAAAGGAGAACCTCTTACTAAACTTCACCTTTTATTAAAATAGAAGTTTTTGTCAAACTTTTATGGTCCTCCCTGCTTTTTCTGTACCAGAGCACTGCTGCTCTCATGTAACTGCAAGGTGTAACAATGTCCTGAACATCTGCAGGTGATTGAAATTCTGAAGTACTTCTCATGGGCAGAACCTCAGATCAAAGCAGTAAAAGCTTTACAGCATGTAAGTTATTGCAACTTTGTGTGATTGAGGCCTCAAAGTTCATAGTTTTACTTGTAAATATTGTTTTATTTTGAATTTGTTAAAGATGTATGAAAATGTGAAAAAACAATGCTGTGAGTGTACATGTAAAGATGGGTTTTTGGGAAACTGGCAGCAACCTATTTCTATGATAACTTTTGAAATGGTGTAATCCTTTTTTTTTTTTTGTCCTTTTAGAAAATGGTTGCCATCCCTACAACCAAAGTTGCAAATATCTTGAACTGCTTCACCTTCTCGAAAGACAGACTCGTTGTCCTGGAACTAATAGCTTTGTGAGTTCAATCTAAAATGCATTAATGCACCTGGAACTTGAATGTCAAATTGTCGTATGTGCTTCAGTTGACTAAATTGTTTTGCATCATTTATGTGTTTATTCTCATAAAGGAACATTTCAGATGCTCAGAATTATCGTCCGGTGGAGGATCTGTTTCGCATACACTTGTCTGAGAAGAAGCGTGCTCGTAGGATTCTGGAGCAGGTAGGTACACCTTCAAAACCTATCCTCAGAATAATTTGTTCAATTTGATGAAGGGAAAAAAAAGCTGATTTGGAAGCTGAACATTGATGTACATATACACTACCAGTCAAAAGTTTGAACAGATTGACCCATTGGATTTAATGTGAGTGTGTCCAAACTTTGACTGGTAGTGTAAAAATAGATAAAAAATTTAACTAAAGCAAACAGGGTGTATGTGGTACTGATTATAGTAGTATAATGTAAATAAAAAAAAAAAACAGTTTGGAAAAATATTCCAAAATTTCTGTCTCTTAAGGTCTGCAAGGTTGGGTGCAAGGCTCCTGTAGCCATGATCTCCTCCTGTGGAATGATACCAGGAAATCCATACCCCAAAGGCAGACCCAGCTTGGTCACTGGCACATTTCCCGTAAGTATATGCAAGATCTTTGCTTAACTTCCTAGTACTCTTTATATAGCTGTTTCTAAACATGCACCACTGTACTGAAGGCTCAGGAGGGGTGGCATGTGAGAACACAACTGCCAACAGCTTTTGCTCTGGATTTCTTGCTGTTTGTGGAGATTTTCCATTCAGGTGGATGTACTTTAGGAGTAAAAACTGGGATCAGCCAGTCAGAAGCTTGGAGGTTTGATACCCGACTCTCCCAGACCACATGTTGAATTGTCCTTGGACATATTAGCCTCATATTTACTCTGACAAATAACCAAAAAAATGCACATGCAGTCCATTTATCATATATCCAGCAAATGTTAGTCTGGATGTCATGTGGCTGTGACTGGTTGATTGGGTGCCACATGAACAGATGGTGAAGCTCCTCGATGCTGCATGTCATCTTCCTCTTTCTGACCTTTTCCTTTTCAAGCTACTTGCAAATAAATGCTGCAAAAGCCCAAAAATCTCAAAAAAAGGGGGGAGAAAAAAAGATAGAAAAATGTAAGATCAGCAGGCCTTTCAGGCTTTCTTTGAGCATTTACGTGCGTATTGATTTGTTGCTTCAAAGCCTTTTCTGTTGCTGATTTATTGCATTTATTTTGGTGTTTGTGTGGATATGTTTAAATACAAATGATATTAATATTTATTTGGGATCGCATTTTAGGTTATTTTCTAAGTCAACTAATCGGGCCTTTCAAAATCAATCAGTCATGACGTCATCAATAACAAAATTAAAAAGTATTATCTCCAAAGGGAAATATTAAAAGATGTGTGAGATGTTATTTGTATAATATTTGTATTCCATACACAAGTGGTTTTTACTTTAACATTCTGTGGGCTTTATTGTACAGTAGGTAGATGAGAAAGTGGCTTTATTTCACCTGCTATTCCAGGTGTCGGGAGAAGGAGGCAAGGTGATTACTCCTGAATGAAGCAGCAGGTAGCTTCAGGGTTATCTCCTTTCACTTTACCCAGCAGTGTTGAAGCAGACATGGGAGTCAATGTTGTAACTATAAGAGCTGTGTGGTGTCTGTACAGCGTCTTTACAGGTCTACTGAAAAAAACATTTAGACAACTGCAGCTTATTCAGAACTCTGCTGTTTGACTCCTCACTAAGACCAAGAAAGTGGACCACATCAGTCCAGTCTGAGGTCTTTACATTGGCTCCCTGTCTGTCAGCAGATAGACTTTAAAGTTCTGTTGCTGGTCTATAAAGCTCTGAATGGTTTAGGACCAAAATACATAAGTGACCTCTATATCCAGTATGAACCTACCAGACCCCTCAGGACATCTAGACCCAGTCTTTTATCAGTTCAGAGTCAAAACCAGACATTCAGAAGCTGCATTCAGCTTCTTTGCTCCACATGTCTGGAACAAACTCACAGAAAGCCTCAGATCAGCTGAAACACTTATTCAGGTTTGCTGGAGAAGGGATGCATCTAAAAGTTGCTGGATTTGGCTCTTGAGGACTGGATTATGGCACCCCTGGTCTACATGCTGTATAAATGGTGATTTTCCCTGTTTACTTCTTGCATTATGTATTCTAGACTCTAGACAGGTGCTCCCATCCGCATTGACCTTTGTATTTTAAGCTCTAAGAGCAATATGGAAATACACCCGTTGACCACAAAGAAAAGAATTAGTGAGCGGAATCAGATAAAGACTATTAATTACATTCCTTTTTCTTGTGATTTTAGTTGAAATGAACAGACAAAAATGTTTTGTCTGTTTTGATTTTCACAAAATAATCCTCGGTTGTTGTTTTTTTTTTTTTATATATAATGAATTTTGCTTTGCTCTCACAGGGAATCCCTCCTGTTAAAAAAGAAGTGGAGAAGAAAGAGGACACCTCTAGCAGTATGGAGTTGAAAGGAATTGCTTCCAGGATTATTGGGCCATTCAAACCTGTAAGTACTTCAATGGAAAATCACAGACTCGATAAGCTAATAGTGTCAGAATGCTGCAAGAGAAAACTCCCAATGGAAAGACGAGTGTTAATTACAGAACTACAACCTACATGCAAAGCCATGCTATGTTAGTTAATGATTGGCAAGAGCTCTAAATGGACATGCATAAACAGTCGAGCTATTTCTTTGTGAACATTTTTGCACTATATTGGCTATTTACCATTAAAGTAGTTATTTAAGGTTTACTTATTTTTTTAAGAAATATTTTTAGATTCTAATTAGGAAAAGATTAGTTCATCTGTGTTAAGCGTTTGTCTTTTTCATTTTAGTTTCCTTCAACCTACAACCCTCATCGGCCTGTTCCTTACCCGATACCACCATGCCGACCCCATGCCACCATCGCACCAAGTAAGAAAAAAACAGTTAAACACACTTCAGTTTATCATAATCTGCCCTGTATGATACTCAAACATCATATGTTACATCAAGTGATTAAAAAGAAAACATCTAATAGCAGTTTATGATGTGGCTTTAAGTGGTGCAGATAAATCCTAGTGGGGTTTATTTTTATTAATGCCATCTGAGATTGGTTGAGGTGCAAGTGGTAGTGGGTTGTGTTGTGTGATTTTTTTTGTTTTGTTTGTGAGCATATGGTGGACACCTTTTTAATATTTGCAACTGCCACTCAGGTGCGTACAACAACGCAGGAATTGTTTCTGTGGGAGGGGTTATAACAGCCAACGTGCCCCCTCCCCCCTACAGCTCTGCCCACAAAGCAGCAGGTATGACTCACTTGAAGCAAGTGTGTGTGTGAGACAACAGACTTCTTGAAGCTTGCAGCCTAACATGTTGGCATGCTGCTGATCTGCGCTTCTCCAGTTTCTAGCTTTATCAGGGGAAGAATGGGATCTTTAACTTTTATTGGAGCAAGCTGATTGACCAGAAAAACACACTCTCAGTAACAGGGCTGGGTATCATCATTCATTTCATTCATCGATTCGATTCACAACAGCCTATTTTGATTAAATTCTATTCAATATCGATTCATTTACAGCTAATTGTATAACAACACCTATTTTTCTTGAATGTTAAAGACATTCTCAACTAACTATTTTCATAAAACAAAGCATAATAATCAAATTACATGATAATCAGAATCAGTTACCTGGGAGTAATCAGATAATTGTAGGAATCCAATATCATGCAAGTACATTCATTTGTGAAATATCATAACAATACAGTGTTTCTCCAGAAATGCTGTGATGAAAAAGTGAAACTTTTTAAATGTCCTGAAATGGTTTGATTCAGTGGAGTCACTCTAAATATTATTAAAGTTCTTCGATAAGGTGTTGACGTTAATAAAACCTACAAAGAATACAGCATGGCACTCTCGGCGAAACACCAGAGCAGGATAAAAAAAACTCCAGCTGCACATCACTGGAAGGAGAGTGTTTCCATCTTCACTTTGCTGAAAAAATTAAAAAAGCGTCCTATTTTTGTCTGATTTTCAGCTGGTTGACGTATTTTCCGACGCACGCTCTCTGTCCGCGGATCACCTGTGTGGGTGCATGTGTGTGCTCACTGCCGTAGACGCAGAGAGCAGATGTGAGACGTCATGTAAATCAGATGAATAACATCAGACTGTTTAGTTGTTTTTTTTATTTTTTATAAAAAGACGAAGTGTAAACCTGTTCTAGAGGAAACGTGACTAATTTACTTCTGTCGTGACCTGGTGGAGCGTCCATATCGGATTTATTTCAGAGTTACATGCATTTTGACATTATTCCCTGTTGTTGAATGTTGCGGAGCTCTGGGACTAAGAGTTAGCCGCTAATGTGAGCGGTAATACTCTGCTGAATTGTTTAAAGGTGAATATAACCCACACTGCTGAATGGAAAAAATCTGAATGTGGCATTATCTCAGCCAGAGAAGCTGATTTTGTAGAGAGGTATGGCTGGGCGAAGTGGCCAAAAAATAAAATCTCGAAGAAAATTGATTAAAATCGGATTTGGTTTGAAAACTCTCTTTAAAAACATAAAAATCTTATTAAAAACAACATTTAACGTGTGTAGATTATATCATTTATTTATTTATTTATTTATTTATTTAGTGTGTGTGTTTCCTTTTAGGTTTTTTTTTAACTGGGGGGGGGCGTGGCACAAAATCCTTAATGCAGTCTATACAAAACACCACAAAGATACACTACAGATTTGAACTTAAGGCAGAATAGAAAATTACCATTTTTGTGAGGCGCCGAGTCAGAAGCCTTGGCTGAATGTCTGATGTGAAAAACAACAGGTCATTTAGTGAGCTCATTAAATGAATAGATGTAGGGAGGGGGGACTACAAGGGGGGCTGAAAATCCTGCTAATTCCAGTGTTATATACACCAACTACCGCAGAATGTTGCAGTGTTGCAGCTGTGAGCTGTTGTGACGGCATGTTATATACGTTATAGATGTTATATACGTCATTGTTAATAACGAAGTGTTAGCAACATTAACATGAAATGTGCATGATTGACAGTTTCGCCTTCAAGTGTTGTTTCAGATTACTTTTTCCACCTGGATCCTTTCTCATCATGATCCACTGTGGAAATGATTACCCTGCTGATGGTTGTTTCATAACAGTAGTTTGTGGTCTGCAGCTGTCTTCTGCATCTCATGAAGAGCAGCATTTCTCACTACGGTTTTATGCGCAGCTAGATATCAGCCGTGGGTGACGGCACACTTAACTGTACATCTGTAAGTGCTTTCAAACAGACACCGTTCTGGTGTTCTGGAGAACCTCTCTTTTCTGGCACATCTGCCGTGTTTGCACCAGTTTAACCAGTAAAAAGAGGGAGGATTTTACGCCGCGGAGGTAAACAAAAACATCTTGGAATTTTGGTCCTAAGAGTTGATGTTTAAGTCCTCAGGCTCCATTATAACCTCTGCCATCTTTGCTATAAACAGCCTTTAAAATAATTCAGCAATGTGTCGTTACTGTTTCCGAGGCTGCAAACAAACCAAACCAGCTCTTGCTAAACAACACTGTACCTTCCTGGGAACTAGCTCCTCTTTGCTAGCTGCTGTGTTTACTTCTGCTTTGAGTGTGTGCATGTGTGTGTATCTTTCTGGGAGACAAGCGGGGGGGGGCGCTAAGCGCGCTGCTGATTGTGGAAGCCCAAGGAGAGCGTTTGCGCGGCATATGAAAGGGGAGAAAAAAATCCTGATTTTCATAACAATAAATCGCCATTAACAGCTATTTCAAATTAATCGATTAAATTGATATATCGCCCAGCCCTAGATGGAAGTGAAAAAGGCAACCAGGTGTGTATGCTAAGATCTCGCCCATCCTCAGTAAGTCACACGAGAGTTTGGTCACATCATCGGAAAAGAGGACATATAAAAAAAAATCGATCTTCAAGGTTTATGAATCAATATTGGATTAATTAAACAACTAAACTATTTTTTTTAAACCCAGCCCTACTCAGTGATTATATTAGACTTGATTATCAATATGTAATAGTAGCATGTTTATTCAATATATTTGATTCTATTATTTGTAATATTTCTGGTGAACGAGATTTGGTGAAAAAGTAGAAATTGATATTGAAATAAGCGGTGCAATAGACCACCACCAAAAACTATAGCCTTTACTCTGAAGTGGGGTCAACACACAGCTGTAAGAGTTGGCTCAATATCACAGCTGTTCTTTTTTAAGTGCTTGCGAGTTGAAGCACACCTTGCAAATATTCCTATTTTCTGGTCAGTCAGTGGAATGTATCTGTTGTGTTTGGGGTTACATAAACAGAAAAAGTCTAAACTAATTCCTAAAGTCTTTTTCCTTCTGGAGTTATGATGTATGCTGGTATTTGGGGTGGCCTTTTTTTTTTTTTTTTTTTTTTTTTTTTTTTTTTTTTTTTTTTTTTTTTTTTTTTTGAGAATAGTGGCAATGCAACATTGTTTCCAAAAAAGTTAGGACTATGTAAAATGAGAATTAAGAAAGAAATGCAGTTATTTGCAAATAACCTTAACACTGCATATAATTTAAAATGATACAAAGATAACATATAGCTTTTTGGGGTTTTTTTCTAATGAAATTCTCAACTTTCCAATGTTGATTGGCTTAAATTGACTACGGTACTTATAGGCTGTTATACTCAGAAATTTCCATTAAAAAAGAAGACAAAGAAACATTTTAATTTTGGGAAATTTGTCTTTGTACTATTTTCAGTTAAATGCAGTTTAAATGAGTTGCAGACTATTGTTTTTGTTTATTTCCAAATTTAAAAATAATTCCATCTTTTTTGAAAATGCTGTTGTACATCATTTAAGGCCTTTGGGGAGACAACTTAGTGACTCGATTCCTCCAGTGCAAATAAAATTGACAAATGTGCAAAACAAAATGTTTGGATAAAAAATGGCTTGAGTTGTTAAAGTTGATTTGAGGTTAACTGACCATCACCTTATATAAATATGTCCCATGGGGTAAGAGGAAGACGTTAATTCAATAGGAAAACTGTTTTCAATTTCCATGTAATCGAACTGCAAAACTGAGCTATCTTAATATGAGTAAAAAAAACACTTAAATTGAGAAGATTCAGACTACGATCAAGTGAAATAATCTGCCAGTGCAGTAAGATTACACTTGGTAAGATTTCCTGAAATAAGAAAAAATATCTACACTTTAGACAAGTAACATCTTAAAACAAGCTGTGAAACACTCATTTTAAGTCTCTTATTAAGTGAAAGAAAATTGCAAAACTAGTCTGTCCATGCTTCTTTTCAGTGTTGTTTCTTTCTCATTTTGAGAGAAAAGATCTTAAAGGAGACATATTATGCACTTAATTCCCAATCTGAAACAATTCTTTGATATCTAAATGAATTGTCAGAGCCATGGTTTGAAAAAAAATTGCCTAACTAATTATCTTAATTAATAATCTTACACGTGCTCTTGCCAAGTTTATTACTTTCACAACAAGATCATAAAGACTTTTTGGCTGAATACAAGATTATAAAACTTGGTTAGACCAGTTTTTGCAGTGCGCTCTGGCTGTTCCTTTATGCTTTTTTTGCTTCTTCTTTATTTGCTGTATGTGAATGGATCGGCTTTCAATAGTTTGTTGGGCTTTAATCTTTTCTGCTAATGTCCTGGAATGAAATCTGTTTTTAACAAAAACATTACAGATAATAGAAATAAATAAATCATTTATTTCTCCTGTTTTACTGAAATTCATTATTTCTAAGTTCATTGCAACACTGCATCAGATAGTAATGGTAATGATTTATTTATTTATTTATTTATTTATTGATTTATTGATTTATTGATTTATTGATTTATTGATTTATTTTACAATTTTTAATCTAAATTTTTTTCAGGCTACACCAAACCAGGAAACCCACAGAACACCACACCCGGAGTCAACAGTGGTCCTCTTCTAATTCATCATGGGTCCACGCCTTCTACTCCTGTCCCATCCCAGTCACCTGCTCAGCCCCTTCCCACAACCCCCATAACACCAGTTTTCCCTGGCATGGTGCCCTCAAACAACCCCAATGCTCCCTCCCATTCCCCAGCTCCATCTCCATCTGTGATTAAAGCAGGACCACAGACCCCCAGTGGTCATGTCACACCAACCCCTTCGTCTGTTATTAAACCCCACACCCCATCAGGCACCCCTTGCGGAACCCCTGTCCCTGGCGGCGGGGGCTTCTCCTCTTCCCCTTTCCATGGCCTCTCTCGACCAGGCACCCCTGCTGCTTCCCGCAGCTCCCATGACTCCCTGTCCCAAACGAACACCATGGGCTCAACTCAGCAGAGGGGATATTCCCAGTCCACAGATCACCAGACAGGATCCAACTTTACTGGGATGCCTCCACAAGCAGGTAACCCCTCTGGGTCAGTGATCCGAAGTTACACCCCTTCCGGACTATCATCTCATGCTCCTGGATCTTCCACACCAGTTATTCCAAACTGTTCCACTCCAGGCCCCAGTCCGAAACCCTCCCCTGTCCATCCTGCTCAGGCTGTTATGGCTGGAGCCCTGAGCAGACACTCTGGGGGGAGTAACAGTGGCAGTAACAGCCCTGTACCCTCAGCTTTTAAAGGCACCTCTCGATCTGGTACGCCATCTGTTAGTTCACTGGTGGCCCAGGGCGCTGCTCAGGCTGCCTTGGCACGCTCTTTGGGTCTGTCAAACCATTCTGGTTCTCCTCAAGTTTCTCTCTCTAGTCCTGTTGCTTTAACTGGACTCCAAGCACTGTCTTCCAGCCCAGCACCATCTCATTATCCAGGCCTGTCCCCTTTCCCGGCCCTGTCTTCTTCTCTCCCTCCAGCTAGCATCTCTTCATCCATGCCTACAATGCCTCCCACCACCAACATTTCTAACCACCCACCAACCTCTATTTACGCAGGGTTGGCTCCCAATGGTGCCCCCAGTGCAGCGTCCCCTTTTGGTCTAGGCCTTACCTCTGGCCCCTCTATATTCCCAGGCCTTCCGCCTGGGCCTAGCCCCAATGCATTCCCTGGACTTGGTGTGTCAGGGGGGCACGGGGCTGGGAGCCCTGTGTTGTCTTCACTCATGGGGCTGTCAGGAGCCACTCCATCGTCAGTAGCATCAGTGGCCCCTCTGCAGGCAGCGGCGGCAGCAGCAGCAGCAGCTGCGGTTGGAGCTCCATCATCATCCCCTGTGTTACCAGGTTTTGCATCTGCCTTCAGCTCCAATTTCCAGCCTGGGTATGTGAACTTTTTACAAAGGTTAAACAAGTATACAGACACAATGACATGTTAATATCTCATATAAGCAGAATGGTTTCAAACTGATTTCCTAAAATGATTTCCTTAGCTTTACACAAACATTGAAGCAACTGAGTTCAAAAGACAATGATCTTTGACATTACAGAAATCACATTTTTTAAGTGTGTATCTGTTAATGTAAAAGCAGAATAGCTGCTGGTAAGAATTCCCACTTGTTTAGTTGAAACATGTGACAGATTTCCACTCGCTTGTAAAATGACTGTTGATTTTCCAGGTATATTATCATGTGATAAGTGAAGTGCTGGGCCCTAGAAAGTACAAAGTCCTCCTGTGCTCCTCTTCTAGAAGTCCACTCTTTGTTTGTGTTGTCTGGGTTATGTGCCAACTCTACCTGGTGATGACTGTCAGCCATATTGAATGCTATCTTGTCAATGAATGAGTGTTGCAAGTTCAAACCTTGCTTTTGTTGACATTTCAAGAACTCAAGAAGTAGGTGTATCCTTCTTGGGAGAAATGAGCAAGGTAGAGTGCTTTGGGTGTAAAAAAAATAATGAATAGATGCAATAAAAAAGGAAATGTAAAAGTAAATAAATTAATGTACAATACATGAAAGATGAATGATGTACAAACGGTGTACCACTCCTAAACTAGTTAGTGTGATATAGTGTCAGCTTTGATATTTACAGGAAATGTAAATGTATACGGGTACATCTATTGTACACTATACACACAGATATGAAGGAGTAATATCATATAAATGGAAATGTGCTCTTTTTTTTTTTTTTTTTTTGCTGATGAGGTTATTAAATATCTGCTGGTTGGCTGGTAACCACTCAACCAGATTAGTTTTTAGAAAACATCCAAGTGGGAATGTTGATGCAGATTAAACAAACAAGATACACGTGTTGATTTGGGAACTTAAATGCAAAATTATCAAGATTGTTGGTTTATATTTAGATAAAGTGAAATCAGTCTTATCTTTTTCTCTACCCTAAAATGTTAAAAGTTTTTTTTTTTTATTATTTGTTCTTCAAGAGACCATATTTATCTGATGTTGTGTATTGTGACGTTTTTCTGTGTGTTCCAGGTTGGGCAGTGGACTCCAGCCACCAGGAAGTAGTGGATTCCCTGGCTTATTATCCTTCCCTGCAGTACCAGGCTTCTCTCCCTCTGCCTCCTCTGCTGCTCTTGGTGGCCTCCACAACCCAGCCATGCAATCTGCCCTGCTGCAGGTAGCTCTGTACACACACTGTTCTCTGGCTGAGTAAAAGTGTTTGAACGTCAGGTTTACAAACTTGCAATGTTTTTTTGTTTTGTTTTTTTGTCTCGTTTCAGGCTCATTCTGCATCTGCTTTGGAAAGCTTTCCCCCTCAACCCAACAGTTTCACCAGCTACCCTCCAGGACCTGGAACCCCTTTCCCCCTCCAACCCGGGCTGCACCCCCAGCTGGGTTGGCAGTGATAAACTGACATATTCAGTAGACTTCCTCACTGACCCCTGTGGTTCATCTTGCCCCACCTGTCAAAAGGGGCCACACTGTTCGCCTTGGACTCTTAATAGCGCAGGATAATGGTTTTATTACTGTTTGTTAAAGGTTGAGTGACTTACTATTACAAGAAACAATACTCTGAACATTTTGGGAACAAGGCACAACTGTTAATATCAGTTATCGAAGACGAGTTTTACAGATGGACTGTAACTGGTCGTAACGTTAGCCTGACCTGCCTGTTTTTAACTATGATTGTGATCATTTATTAATGAATAATAAATTACAGAAAATCAGAAAAACAACATGAAAACATTGTGTATAAGTATCATGATGTAGGCTCACTCTACAGGAATGGAAAAAGCTCAATAGGTAAATTTCCCTGAATTAATTATTATGTAACATGAACTTGTATTTGGATATGGGTGGCCGTAGATTACGTAATGTGCCAGGGATGTTAAAAAGAAATGTCATTTGGCAGCTCTGTTCCTGTTTTGTCATTTTAATGAAAAACATTTGTTGCTGTGAGCTGTTTACTGTGATTCACATATATGTTTACAAAATGGACAGATGAGACACTCAGCTCTGTCACTGCAGTATTTGAACAGACATACTGGACAATGTGAGGATGTTTTCCTACTACAATGCATATTTTATTAATATGTGGACATGGAAAAATACAGTAGTATACCACTGTATTTCTGTTACTCATCACAACTTTGAGGACTACTTTTACTGAATTGTTGGACATCCATGAACTCAGCTACTATTACCTGATTGTTTTAGTGTAAGACATCTTGTTTTTATTTTGACCTTTTTGTATTTGAACCCATTTTTATATTTCTCCAATGAACTGCTGGTTGTTGTAGGTGTTACTGTGTTTGTAGTCTGTATGGGGCACCTCTTGAATAAAAATTACTGGAACTGGATGAGATGGAAATAAAGCTTGGAAAATGTAACCGCTTTATGGTATTAAGGGCAAGTTGTTTGAGCACTTTTACAGCCTTCTTACTGTTGACTTAGTGCTTTATGTTGCACTTATCAAGAACATCCATTTTATTGTGCAACACATTACTGATATGTCATGTGAAAATTAGTCATGTGAACGCCTTGTCATAAGATCTTCTGGAGGAGTTTCCATTTCTTCAATTTTTCTGTTCAGGTTGGATTTCTGTACCATCGTCATTAAACCTAGTAAACTATCAAATGTTGTCTGTGGACATTTTAATTTGAGAAAAATTTGTGAACAGTTCCCTTAATCTTTGAAATAATCTTGATTTAATGTTGAATATTATTTAAATCTGATTTCATAGAGGTTTGTTTGTTAGAATTATTTCTGTTACCACACCAGCTTAATTGGAGGGTTTTGACCCCAAAGGCAAATAAATGCTTAATTTCCTGAATTTATCTTTATCTTTACACTAAGTAACATTTCTTATTTCACCCCTTTAAATTATTCTTAAAGAAAATATTTACCTCATCCTTCTCATGTTCCCAGATGTATAAGTCTGGCTTTTCATGTTGTTTTTGCCTAACAAATGATAGTCTTTATGAAATATGACCTTTTCCTGCCTAATTGTCTTTGTGTTTTTACTGTATCTTCTGGTCTTAAACAGTTGTCATAATACAGCATTCTTATAGCCATTAAGAATACATGACTTGAAAATGAGGAAATTAACTTTGAACTGTTTATTTTAAGATAAGCCTCAGATGTTTGGATGTTTTAATCAGAAAAACTTTGATAATCTCAGTCAGGAAATTGTGGAAATTGTACATGGTTCCTCACTCTAGCAAATAAATAAGCTAATGTATACAGTTTATAATTGGGGGGGGGGGCTGGAGCGTGGGGAGGACTACTTAACAAGCTCGAAAGAACGTCGTGTAGGAAAAAAGTGTTCTGAAAAGTTTAGATCTCGGTGGTCTCCC
>JBBBVU010000016.1:10406266-10419191 GCA_037177055.1 Atherinosoma microstoma
CCCCCCCCCCCCCCCCCCCCCCCCCCCCCCCCCCCCCCCCCCCCCCTCCCAACCCACCCCCCCTGCATCCACCACGCCCAAAAAACAGTTTACAATATATGTGAGTAATATATACTCATTATTTTAGATTAATACTACTTCATTTCTGATCAGTAACACAGATTTTTCTCTAGGGTTGATACATAAACGTATACAGGTCATACACTCTTTCATAATTTTACAACTTCTAAGGTTATCCATTGACCTGTTAACATCTTGATCACACTTTGTTGATGATCAACTCAGTGTCATGGCCACGCCTGCACTACACCTTGAGCCACATTATATTGCTGCATTATTGCTTTAAAAGGCAGGGCTGCTTTCTCTTGAGTAGATGCACTTTAAAAAACTCCCACTTCCTAGGAATACTCATAACCCAGCAGTACATGGAAATGGAGGACCGAATGGAGAGCCAGAAGAGAAGAATAACGAGCGAAGAAAACTTGATATGTAAGTCTGACCACTTTTTCTTTTGCACTTTAGAGTGACACAACTGGTTGTGTTACTAAGTCAACTATTACCACCGACAAACTTGGTTATATGTGTGGATAGACAAAGGAACTGTATTGTTTTTCACTCGAAAATAGGCTTTTAGTTCAAGGATTTTATTCTGTCAGATATAAGAGCAGGAGTTTATGAA
Source organism: Atherinosoma microstoma (assembly GCA_037177055.1). Taxonomy (NCBI): domain Eukaryota; kingdom Metazoa; phylum Chordata; class Actinopteri; order Atheriniformes; family Atherinidae; genus Atherinosoma; species Atherinosoma microstoma. The sequence goes on from JBBBVU010000016.1 coordinate 10,406,946, forward strand.
GCTTCCTGTATAGATAAAAAGCACACCTGTGCAGTTGGAAAGCAGCCAGTGACACAGGGGCATGGTATAACTTCATCGTCATGGAGACAGAAATCACATGTCACAGAGATAATCAGTCCCAAAAGCATGTGACTGAGTGTTTGTTTCTCTTCCTTCCAGTTTTGTTTCAGTCTACATGGATTGTCAGATAAAAAGAGAATGTTTTTAAGCTGAACAGTATGACTCCTGAGTCCTGTGTATGCAAATAATGCATAATTTGGTTGTTGATAAGGGCTTCTTTTTATATGGACCTATTGGACATGTGACATATTGATAAAAAGGGAATTTGTTACATACAATTTCATTTGAATATAATTGAAACTAAGATTACACCGAGCCTAAACGGACACTCTGTTGAACTTTATTATGAAATGGCACAGATGAAATGAGCCAGTGATCATGATTTGTTTTGAGAGCAGCAATGTTGCTTTTTCCTCCTTCAGAGTTTTTAAGCTATTAACCCCTGATGAATTAATTTCTAATTGTACTGTTTTACTGTTTTACAGTACAATTGTACAACTAAAGCTCAGGAAATAAAAAATACCCCAGAACAAGCCAAAGAATTTAGGCTTCACTTTGAAATATAATTGTCATTCTCTGATTGTATAAATGTAATATTTTACTGTTGTTATTTTTCTGCAAACCCAGGGACTGATGAATTATTGGAGATGGATGATGACACAGTATGATCCACACATCCTCCCTCCATTTCATTTCTTTCATTACTAAAGCAGCACTTAAAGGATCGTGTTGCATGAGTAAACATTTTACTGTTTGCTCTTTCCATGGGAGAGTTTCTCTGCACATAAACCTAGTAGAGCTCTATTATGATCTCAAGTTAATTTAACTACAACTGTTGACACACCTGTTATTTATCTATGACTGTCCCCTGTTGTTCAGTTGTACAGCTCTATTTATTTATTACAGCTTTATGTGTGGCTTTCTCAGCATTTGAGAGATGGAGCTTGTCTTTGGTACCACCTGCGTTGCTGATATAGACAGACAAAAAGCATCACTTTTGCCTGAAAAGGAATCCAAAATAATTTGCAGCCTCTTAATATGGACCACTGATTGAAATTTTGCCTACTAAAACAGACATATGGAAACACATTTACATTTCATTTTCCTTTCCTTTGGTTAAAGGTCCCACAATTTGTAAAACACATCCAAATGCACACTTGTATTTCTCTCTCTTCAGCTGAACGGACAGGATCTTTGGGATGCATTGGTTGGGTCATAGTCATACTTTCTGGCATCTTCACTACCATCCTGTTCCCCTTGACAATCTGGTTTTGTTTGAAGGTGAGTGAACTCGGTGGGCTGAAGAGCAGAAACCACTATTTTCTTTACGGGAAATGGAACTGAGTACGTGCTGTTTATGGTTTTGCAGATTGTCCAGGAGTATGAGCGAGCTGTCATCTTCAGACTGGGCCGCATCACTGACAGGAAGGCTAAAGGACCAGGTACAGTAATTATACCCACAGAACTTATTTTAGTATACTTTTTATGTATCTTCTTTTTTTTTTGTCAGGTGTTTTTTTTTCTCAAATGCTATATTTCTGATAAAAAAAACAACCACATTTTATGTGCTTTCTCTTTTTGTGTCCATAGGAATTTTCTTCATTTTGCCGTGCACTGATTCCTTTGTGAAAGTAGATCTGAGAACAGTTTCATTTGACATCCCACCACAAGAGGTAAGCAACATCTAGAAAAGAGAAATGATGAAAATGCACCTTTTCAGCATTACAGAAACCATTTGATATTAAAAATAATCTATGAGCGTAGATAAACTTGGTATTTGTGTTTTTACTCTAGATTCTAACGAAGGATTCAGTTACTGTTTGTGTGGATGGCGTGGTGTACTTCAGGGTCAGTGACCCTATTGCGTCTGTGGCCAACGTGACTAATGCTGACTTTTCCACCCGGCTGCTGGCACAAACCACACTCAGAAATGTCTTGGGTACAAAGAATCTTGCTGAGCTCTTGTCAGATCGTGAAGGAATCGCTCACAGCATGCAGGTGTGGAACTGTAACCACTTTTTGGATGTTTCCTTTTATATGTGCTATTGCTCCTCTGTGCTTTTAAACAAATGAAAATTTTGCACATTTAACATTAGATGCTTGTTTATTTGTGATTTATTTTCATGTGATCTTTATAAGGTAGAATTTCCTTCTAGAGAATGACTTTTCCTTGATTTAGTATATAAAAACTTTAAAATGTAAATTCAAGTTTATATTTCCAGCATGCTAAACAATACATCAGTTTGTCTCCAAGTGAAAGACATCCCATTCAAATTCTGTTTTACATTATGAGTTGCAGCAGTGAAATAATAATCCCATTCCTGTATTTTTCCAGTCCAACCTGGATGAAGCCACAGACCACTGGGGCATCAAGGTGGAGCGCGTGGAGATAAAAGATGTAAAACTGCCACATCAGCTGCAGAGAGCCATGGCTGCTGAAGCAGAGGCTGCACGAGAGGCCAGGGCCAAGGTTAGGACATGTAGCACAACACAGGATGCGCAGTATTACAAATACAATGTTCACACAAACACACAACAATAAGTGGGTGATTCTGAATTGCATACCTTTGGTTTGCTAATTTCCCCTGTCCTGACTTCATTTCTGTCTCTTTTTACAGGTGATTGCAGCAGAGGGTGAGATGAATGCATCACGGGCCCTGAAGGAGGCGTCCCTTGTGATTGCAGAGTCTCCATCAGCATTGCAGCTTCGCTACCTGCAGACTCTCAACACCATTGCAGCAGAGAAGAACTCCACCATCATCTTTCCTCTGCCCATGGATGTCCTTGCTCCCTTCTTGAGGAAGTGAGGATGCTGCCTCAATGAAACCTCAGCCTGCTGAATGGGATCATTTCTGTACCAGTTCTAAAATAAAAACTGTCAGGATGTAAGAAAATGGTTTTTAAAGTAATCTTAGATGCAGCCTTATGGTTCATATAATCAATCTGTGATTTGTCAAGGGACTTGTCTACTGCCCCTGATATCCACCAGGGGGCAGAAGACAAGTATCAGAATGTGTACAACAGGGTTTCAAGCAAAGTTTTGACCATAAAGTGATGCAAAAGGTCTCAGAAGCTGTATGTATCAGATATGATAAACACAGCATTATAGAGTTAAATTCAGAATAGTTAGCATGGTGTTGTGTAAAAATTATATAAACATTGTTCATGATGTTATACAATGCTATATCAGCTGATTGTTTTGATGAGTGTAAAATGTAAAAATATTTATTTATACCGCTTGAACGGCTTTCATTGCTTCATATATAATCCCAAGTATGCCTGAAACATTATGTTTTTGTCACTTCGCTCATTTCTATTTGTGGTGCACCTTGTCATATTTGGACTTCAAGCATATATTTAAAATAAGCAAAAAAAACTTGGAAAAACTAGTTTTTAAAAATGAACATCTGTTTTGCTTGACCTATTAGATGCTGAAATGGATGCAAATGAATAATATTAATAAACTTAGTGCAGAAAGTAAGGAAATTTATGTTTGGTTGATTATTTCTACCCATTAATAATGGCCGTTGGTGTTGTATTATTCATTGTTGGAAAGCCTGATTAGTCACCTTTAGAACAAAGAATATCTTGTAAGGATCGAGCTTCTGTGAAATTAGCAGCACAGCTAAACATATGGGTAATGCCTTTCTTCCTGTTGAGTTGAATGACAGTCCAGAATCATATCAATATGCAGTTAAACATAACTGAAAAGTTGACTGATTAGCAGGATTTAACCTTAAAAAACACAAACATTTGCTTCAGTTTTCTTAAATATTTTAATATTGTGTTCTCCCCAGAAAATTCAAATGAAATCATCAACATACTGTGTTTACATTACTTTGATGAACTAATTTCTTCCTCATCTTCTAAGTCTCCTACTCTACAGTTACATCTTAACCATCACAAATGCAGAGAAGTAAAAGAAGAGAAATGGAGAACAAGAAACAGCAAAGGCAGACAAAAGCATGCTTGTATTACTCTGTCGGTGCACTAAGACACAACTCATGTCGTAAATGTATTTACATTCAAACATACAATCAGTGCCAGCACAGACAAATTCTGCCTCCGGGCCAAAATCCAAAAGGAATAATTGTATATAGATTACCTCCAAAACTTTGAATTCTAGAGCCAAAAGTTACAAGCCATGGAAACTTTTGCTAAGACAGCATTTAAACAATCAACATGGGTACATCTTCTACTTACGAATAAATCACCCCATGTTATTTTGTGGAGAGACTCAACCAAATGCTACATATTTTATGGCTGCTACAAAGTGGTCAGACAAGAGGTCCTTCTGTGTTAGACAAAATCACATGACTGACTCGTATAAAATGTAGTCGTTAAATTTTTTTGACATTCAGCTTATAGTGAGACAAAAATGTCCACAGGACACATTGAAGGGTCGTTACAATACCAGTTCAGTGTCAAAAGTGGAATATTCATTAAAGATGAAATTGAGAACTTCAGACTGTATGTAAACAATAGTTTTGTTGCATCATTGCAGACTGTAGTTTTTGCACTTGAGGCGACCTTTAGGAGGACCCTAAGGAGTTCTTCAGAGATGTGATTGAAGTGTAAAGCCAAACATCTGAAAACACAGTGACTTATTGACTGGTGCATTCTTACAACTGATCAAAGACATTCTTAAAATTATTAGTGTAAGTACAAAATTAGTGACAGTTTAGATACAATTCTCCTCTCGCTGTAATTGACATTCTTCAGTTTTAGAGTATTCAACCCTGTGTACTTGTCATACAAAAGATGCTGAAGGTTTAAGATATTCTATTTTTCTATCTTTTAAGACCATGAAAAGTGCTGGTAGAGCAGTTGCAGACCTACTTACAAGTCTGATACTGGTAATTTAGAAAAGCCTTTCTTTTGGTAACATGTGTTGGTAACATTTGAAACAGGTGTGCTGGTAAATTTCATCTATAGCTTTGCAGAGTAGGTAACTAGGAAAGATTCAAAGGAATTTAAGAATCTATGCGAGGCCGAAAGCCCCATAACTCCCACCCACTCATTTCTCATGCATCTATTGATCTATAAACAAAATTAAATTGCTGTTAACCCCTAAGTTATGCTCCCATTAGTGACGTAACTCTTAAAACAGGCTTACCCACATCCTTTCTCTCTGGCCTTGTCTATTTACAGCTTTTTATTTTATAGTTTAAACAGCTTTAGCAAAGTGAATATATGACTTTGTTTTACTGTAAAAGACTTTAGCTTTTAAAGGTGACTTGTTTAAAGCCAGCTGAAAGAGACCCTGAGGGTAAGTTAGTCAACAGAGTACAGTACATGAGGCAGCTTAGACATACTGTATGCATTAAAATACATTTCCTTTTTATATACCAATGGTTGGTTTTTCTGGTGTATTGTACAGACGGTGAAAAATCATCCTGGGAAGTATCTTGAGAGTGTTTGTGTTCTGTTGAGCAGCTACACCAAAAGAAAAAAGCTATTTCTATTAGGTGACAATTTAGAAAAAGAATTCCCTGAACAATATATTCTAACACACTGAGCATTCAGTGTAATTTGCAGAAGTACAAAGAAAGAATACAAAAAAATTAGTCTGATTAAATAAAAAAAAAAACATTCTACAGAGGATGTTATGCTGAGGTTAACACAGGTTTAGGGAGGTCTACACTACGCTAATACTTCACAAAGAGGTAAACAGACAGTTAACCTGCTTCTTTGAAAAAAAAACCTTACATAGCTTACAGAAACACATCAATACACAATCCTCTAAGCATCATCTAAGTACAATCATGTGCAAATACTAGTGCATCCATGAGCAAATCATATCCATTCATGACTTGTCGAACATATCTTTACAAGTCATTTTTTCACATTTGATTCAGTGGTACTTTTCACTTTAATAAAATGTGTAGTTTGCTCCATGGGTGTGAATTATTTTGCACATAACTGCATGCGTGAGGATATCTGCAGATCATCTGCTTCCTCCACCACATATTCCACTTTTGTCCCTTTAGAGATAATTTCAGTTACAAACACAATTTTTTTTCTCCACGCCTTAAGCTTAATAAATAGATCACAGCAATAAGAAGGTTCACATTTAAACTGGAAGACTTTTACAGTACATGCCTGCTTAAATTACAAAATACACACAATAAATAAATTAGATATAAACATCACCTAATAAAGAAATGCACAACATTTAAAACAGTGATCCCTGTACTGGGTATCCCCCTTAGGCTCCCTGGTAGGTGTGTGATTTTGTTGTTGTTGTTGCTGTTGAAATACAACAGACTGCACATTCCCACTGAGGTAAATACAAAATGCCAGAAATAGTTTTTGCAAGTCGACCTGAGGGATCCCAGAAGTGAAGAGTAGCTCATGTGGTGTAGGAAGACCTGGCAAGGTTTTAAAAGACAGTAAGTTCTTAGTATTTAGCAGGTAAAATGGCTGGTCTGTTCCAAGGAGGGTTGTTCCACATGAGTGAAACTCTCAGCAGTGAACTAATTAGAAAATGTTAAACAGACCTTGAGGAGGCTAAGAAACATGATTTACTTTGATTTACAAACTAATTCTTGATCAAAAGTCCCGTATAAATAAAACACTGATCACTCTTTGCTGGTGAAGTGGCAGGACTGAGAATAAGGCGCTTTGTTCAGGATTTGTCCAGATGAAAAGAGAGAAGTGAGAATAAGAATCCAATCCCAATGATGAAATATAGCTTATTGTTACCAAAGACATGAGTTTTACTGGACCAGAGTGCTATATTCTGGTGACAAGAGTGTGCTACTTTCCATCTCTTCTGTTGTTCTGTGTACTATGCAGGACTCATGACTACCCATGCAGAGGAGGTTCATCTTTCAACACTCCCTGTGCCACTATCATACAGTATTTACAGTCTACATTTAAAGAATATATGATCACAAATGTGTATTAGGGGACATAAATGTGAGCTGCAGTCGGCTGATCTCTGTATATATTTTCCTCACTGTTGTATTTCTGTATATGACATGATGAGCATTACAACTGGCTTGGGAGGTTCAAGACTGTGTAACCTCAGTACTTTGACATTGTCTGTACAGTTTGTCCTGTAATGACCAGAAACCACAGTCTTGTGACTTCTTCGTGTACTACAATTCATGCTCAAAAGGGAAGTGGGGAGAGGAAAGAGAAAAAAGGGAATGAGGAGAAAGTAACAATGTGTTTAACTCTGGAAAGAGGAAACACAAGCATTTGAGTTACATCGACCAGGTGATGATCTGTGTGTGGGTGTGTTTGGGCCAGAAGAGTAATTCTGATTGACAGCTGCCCTGTGTGTGGGCGTGGCCGGTCCAGGGGAAAGATTTTGATTTGTGGCCGCTCTATGGGAAGGGGAGCAATACTGGGCCTGCTGGGAACAGCCATGGCAGTGGGTGGGGGAGTCACACCCTGCCACATGTGAGGAGGAGAAGAATGGAGATGAGGGTACAGGGGAGGGAGAGAAAGAGCGGTGCAGCGGGGAGGATGCGGGGGACATGAGAGGGCTGGTCTGGAGACGCCACAGCAGCTCATCATTGTTCCGACTCAGGCGCTTCTTCTCAGTGCTCTCCTTCTCGACCGACTCTTGCAGGTTAGCGTTGTCCTCTGATAGTTGCCTACAAGGAAAACAGCACGTTTTCATAAAATGGGCAATGTGCTGCTATGATATGTTATCCCTGAGATACACTGCACAACAACACTGGACAAAAAACAACTGCAAAACTATAAACAGGTGGTGTTCTGTGAAATAGCCTGGTCATGTTGTGATTTTGGAACATCGATAGGCTTTCAGATTTGAGATGCATGTATCTCACCTGGACAAGGAAAGGTTCAAGTCAATACGAGCCTTCAGATCTTCATTTTGCTGCTGCAAAACCTGGACTTTCTCCTCGAGGAATACATTCTTTTGGGCCTGCTCAAAAGCAAAATACAACAGCACAATCTTTCATTCACCAGACACACTGACCCTCATGTGTATGCAGAAAAGCGTGCATGAATGTATTTTTTGTACACATGGTGGCAACATTTTTGCTTCGCTGACTTATTTGAGCCTACCACTTTTTCCAGGTCAGAGATCTTTTTCTCTTGCTGGTGGATCTGATGGTTCTTCATTTCAACAACCTCTTTTAGGCTCTTCAGGTCTTGCTCAATGTGTTGGTACGGAGCTAAAGCATCCTGTTATCAACATATGAAGAGAGCGAGTGAGAAAAGTATTCCCAAACAAATGACTAGGGATTTTGATGGCTTACATGGTATAATGTATGTGGTGTTAATCTTGTAGTTAACCAGATATTCTTTTACTCACAATGATCTGCTCATCTGTACTTCTCCTCAAAGCCTCCTCAAAGCGTTTGGCTTTGTCCCTTAAACCCTGGTTTTGAAACGTGAGGGTATCCACTTGATCCTAAGTAAGCACATGCAGCAAAAATTAATCATCAAAATAGATATACAAACCACAGAAAAGTATCAAGTATATATCGTTTTAGCAGAGATATTACCTGTAGAGAAAGTCTGAGTTTCTCAAAGTCCTCTTCCAGAAGATTCTTCTGTTGCTCATGAGCTTTTCTTAAGTCTGCACACAGATTCAGAAAAACAAAAAATTAAAGAGTTGATGTTTTTTCCAGCAGTGCCTCAATCAAATTTTTGTTCTGTAAATTAAGCTTAAAATCCTACCTCTGATGGTACGGGCATGCTCCTCATGCAGTGTTGCCATAGTGATATTATGCATGTCTCTTAGCTCCTGTATGGCTGCCTGGTGGTTGGCTGTCATCTCTTCCATCTAACACATGCACAAATACATAAATGGACACAAAAATAAGTTGTCTGATAAAAGATCAGGATTCACATGAAGGATCAGATCCAATCCCATAATGTAATCCCACCTGCTCCTGTTGCTGAGTCCTCAGCTCCTCCATCTCAGACCGATGCTCTGCCTTCACATGCTCCATCTCTGCTAGGTGACACTTCCTGAGCCCTTCCTCCACGGCAGCGAGCTCTGCCTCCTGCTGCAGCTGGAGCTCCTGCAGCTCCCGATCAAACGCCACCTCCAGTGCTGTTTTGTCCCGCTGGAGTTTCTCCCAACGTACTGAGTTGGATGCTGTGCAGCATATATATTAAATCTTATAAAATCTGTTGTTGGGCATTGCAGTGTATTCAGCGTTTTTGTACTTGAACATTCATGCTTTTACAGCTCTGTGTTATTATTAATTCCCCTTCATTTTCGCTATAAAATATTTAAAATCCACATTTACATTTATGAGTCAGCGGGTGCCTTCACTTTGTCATTCATTCACAAATCAATGTAATAAAACTCATCTTTGCTTGGAAAGACTAAAAGATTTGTGTGATGCTCCTTTTATGTTTAATCCTGACACCCTTACCCTTGAAGTTGGCCATTGAACAAGCTGAAAATGTATTTCTTTGTAAGGTTCGAATCAATAAACAAAATACAGATTTAAGTTTTAATTCCATAAAAAAAAAGAAGATGTTTACACCGCAAAATTTACATGAGCAAAGTAAATTACTTCTGGTTTATTCAATTATTAACAGCTGCATTTGCTGCAATGACAAAATAAGTAGTTTACATACTTATTTTGAGATCTAACAAACACCATATATGATAAGTATAGTTCCCACTCACCCATCTCTTCTCGGATCTTTTGCATTTCCAGGGACAGTTTCCTTCGAATATCTTCTGCATTGTCATTCTGAAATTAGAAAATGAACATCATTTTGACATAGAACACAGCTAAGCACCATTAATACAATTTATTCTAGCTGGGATGTTGATAACAAAAATACTAATCATGACTGGATGATGTAATAAAAAGAAAATTAAAGGCTAAAAGATTATATATATGTATTTGAGCAGAATTTTTTCATTATAGAAAAATTTAATTATATGACAGTATTCTGCCATGCCCAAAAAACACTACAAATAACTTGATGAACATTTTTAAAAGATAAATTCTGATGAGGTATCATTTTAGGTAAGCATGTAAGCTTTCTTACATTTAAACCTATTTTGAGCAAAACACTTGAGTCAATGTGGCTTATTGGTTTTACTGTTGTGTGTCTGAGCAATACCAGCAGAGGGGGCTCAAAGCTTCTCCAACAGGCACATACTTTTACTATCTCTTTCTAATATTTATTAGCACTGTGTTGCCAGTGATAGCAGCATTCAGACACTGACCATAAAGAAGTCAGACAGTCCCTCGACAGTCTCGAAGCAGTATCACAGCATTAGTGCCTCAGAGGCTAAATGATTCAATCTCAAGTAGAGCTGGGTGAAACCTGCTCAGTGACACACTGAACTCTCACAGACCCTTTTCACAGTCACAATCTCTCTTGCTCACCATGCTGAATTTCAGGATGTGGTGTTTAATACTGTATGTGTCCTTGAGTTCAAGCCTGTGCACGCCGAGTGCGTGTGTGATACAATGTAAGCTCAGAGTAAACAGAAAGGATGAAGCGACTAGACAGTCTTCTGTTAGTCAAAGCTTGTATTGAAGGAGAAGTAAGGATAATGATGAACAAAAATGGTTTATATTCTTCACTGAAGAGAATTTCGCTGTTTTATGCCACATAAATCCTCAGTTAATTAAAAAATTCACTCTGAGAACTGGTGCCACTGAGAAGAGGAGCAATGCTATTATGGAGGTGTTGTGCGTTTATTAAGTTATATGCACTGTATTTGTTCAGTTTGCTACCTTTAGGCAAAAATGCTGCGTGGTGATGATGAAGGCTTCTACACCTAGAGACATCTTCTTTAGCTCATGTCTTAGAGCTCTCAGCTGCCTCTCCTGCTGTTCGCAATGTCCCTGCAGTCTCTGAACCTGTGCAATAAAGAATAACATAAAAGAGAACAAAAAAAAAAGACAACTCCAAGTAGTGAGGTAGATTTTCTTTTCTCATTAACTCACCTCCTGCCTTTCCTCCTCCTTTTCCCTCTCCTCTGCCTGCTTTTCCCTCTCTTTCTGCTGAGCCTCTTCTTTTTCTCTCTGCAGGCTCTCCTGCTGTTCTTGCTGCAGCCTCAGGGGGGCCACGCGGCGAGGCGACCCCGAGGGAGCTGAACCCCGCACAGCCGCTGCAGGCCGCTGACCAGGCTGGACTGTAGGGAGCGGAGAAGCAAACAGAGAAAATTAATTTAGGTCAGAATTGGGCTTGGGTATGTGTTTTCCAAGAAAAAACATTGTTAAGATTCATTTAAACATATTTAAATAAACCAAATTTTATGATATCTCACATATGCCATGAATAAGTCATGTTCTAATTTCTTAATCTACCTAATAATGACACTGATGAGTATTAAATCAAAGGAGGTTTGACCTGACCCAGCGCTAATGACTGACTTCACATGATAAATGATAGTAAGTTAATTAAATCTTTTCTACAGAGAAAGACTTGTGGCTGATTCTTGCCTGGTGTTCTTCCTGATGAACCCTGTAGTCTTATAATAAATGTGGTTGATATCCAATGATGATCTCATTGCATCAAAAATAATATAGACAATGCTACGCATAATTTGGTCTGTGTTTATGGAAAACATTAGTGTGTGTAAAGGCTTCATCCATTAACAATGAAGGTAATTGAAAAACCACACAAACAACATTTGAAAGTCATTTTTCCCATGAGGGGAACAACCATTATGTCACAGCCGACATACAGTTGAAGCCATTAACCTCTGTGTGTTAGCTTTTCATGTGCTATAAGCATATTCTAATTTACAGATATATGCATAGCATATTTTGAAGATAAAAAAAAAATCATTTTAAAACTCTCCCTCTGTATGTTTACACAGATTGCAGAACTACCCTGTGTGCCTGAACGTCAGCATCCTTGAAATTAAATTGCTGCAACCCTGCATCACCTGTCTCAACCGCATCATTCAGGCCTACTGAAGCATGGGAGAGCAGTTTCCATGACAACACAAGGCAGGGCATGGGGTGCAGGGTCCCAGGTAATGAGTACAAAATTGGTTGGAGGAAGGTGGGATGGAAGGGGCGGGTGAAATAAGGAGAGTGCTCTGAGATAAAGAGAAAAAAGAGTTGAGAGATAATACTAATTATGGGGCCATTTGTGGGGGGTGCTGAGTAACTGTAATAGTGATAGATGAAAGATGTGGGAATTCCTCTGTGAAACCCCCCCCCCAAAAAAAAATAGAACTCAGCAAGGTAAAATAAAGGTCAAACTTTG
>JBBBVU010000016.1:10428555-10442770 GCA_037177055.1 Atherinosoma microstoma
TTCCGATCTCACTACAGCATCCCATGATGTCCTGCTCCCGATCACTTTTGGTCCACGCGTGGAACAGAAACTCCGGATAACTCCCAAACCTTTTCTTCAAAATCCAAAATCCAAAGGAACCCCCCCCCCCCCCCAAAAAAAAAGAACGACACTGCTGTCAGGCTCTTGATACAACACTCCTGTAAACACAGAGATTTTCTTAGGTCTTAATGAGTTAACGAGGAATGATTAACGGCAAGAAGAACAATTTAAATCAGACAGTATTGAGGAAAATGTACCTGCTTGTTCTGGGATTAACAGAAATGGCCGCATAGGACCTATGGAGATGACCATCTGGTAGTCATACAGCCTGTTCTCAAAACTCTGTGGCAGCCAGAATCATCCCTGCTGAAACAGCTGAGTTTGCAAACATTTGAGTGAAAGCTACAAGGCTTTCTTTCAGTTTGTGGTCACAATCTGCACAAAACCATCATTTCAACCAATGAGGTAACAACCTTCTGCAAGAGTAGTGAGTAAAAGGCAACCTGCACTCATTTAAAGTTGCAAGGTCGTTGTCACCAGTCGATAAAGTTTTGAGAGATTTTTCCAACACAAATGGTCAGACATTTTCACACAACCACAGTAAATACAGCAAAAAGACTATTCACCTAGAATTTTGGTACAACATTAAGCATCCACTTTAGAGAGAACACAAGTCATGCAGTGGATGTTTAGACAAGAGAATAAATAAAAAGGTTTGGGGGAAAAAAATACTCTAAACCTTTGTTGCTTTTCCGCCACCCGCTGAATAGCGCTGCCATGTGAATACTGTCAGTTCACACAAGGTTAATATAGATATTTTCATCTTTCAGTATTACAGTATTAGAGATGATCTCTCTTAACTCTGCCATTAAAAAGGATATTTACCGATGTAATTTGCTTGTTTTGAAAAAGACAACCAAACCATTTATCCAAAGTGAAAAATACGTGAGAGGTAACATGAAAGATAAATGTGACCATATATTTTGTGTTTACGTAGGAAAACAACGAACTAAGAAAATAAGTAGTAAATGACGAAAGCCTGCTGCATGCTGCAGAAGGTAATGGTTTATTGGGAAGACATTACTGAAGGCTGTTCTGCAGGAAAGAATGAAAAACACAGATTCTGCCTCCTGGATAAGTACAAAATGTAGAAAAAAAATATACAAAACTAGTAAGCAGACAAAATCAGTGTATAAATATAAGGTGAGATGAAGAGCAAGGGAAAGCTTTGCCTGAGTGTTTACGCCTCTGTACTCTGAAGTTTATCTCTTATTGATCCACCAGCTATTTCTCAGTGTGGACCATCAGTTAAGCTCATAAACTCTGATTAACAGCGAGTCTGATGAAAAACACTGAGTGGTTATCAGTTAATGAAGGGGCCCACTGAGCCCATCCTCTTCTGTCTCAGCTCTGTTGCTTCAAGTAGCCTCCGTCTTTCTCTCATCGGCCACAGAATGGCAGCCATATCTAATCCAGTCCTCTGCTGGTGTGTGTTTGTGTGTGTACGGTACATGCATGCGTAACTACGTGCACACATGCAGAAACCATCTGTTCACAGTGAGCTGGCATGAGTCACAGACCAGATCTGAACCTTGCATGGCATCTGGGGTATGGCACCCACTCTCTGCAGCGATGCCTCTCTTTCTGTTCTATTTTCTGCCCCTTTTGCATTCTTCCTTCCTCTCTCCTAATTGTTCATTTTGACTCATCAAATTAATTTTTATAGCTGCATTTCCATCCAGCTTCTTCTCTCTGCAGTTGTCTGCTCATTTCTCCCATTCATATAATTTCCCTTTTATATCATTGCATTATAACCCTAAAAAAAAAAGACAGATAGGGGTGACAATATTCAGTTTGTTTTGACAATTGAGTTTCCATCATGGAGTCTGTGTGGCTTCAAGGCACATCCTTCATCAACCTCCGTCTGCTGGATTCTCCTCGCAGCTAAGTCTGTCATTCACAGTGAAATTATCAAAGCAATTCCATCTGCTCAGATGCTCCTTCTCTAATACTTACACACACACACACACGCACACACACACACACACACTAATATCCATGCATGACCTTAAGAGGTGAAAAGAACTGGGCTAAGGTGTGGATTTGGTTAATGGGTAATCAATTACATGCAAAGTAACCTGAAGCCTTGCAGACGCAGAAATTATACACTCAGACTTACAGGCATTTTATATGCAAATACGTAATGAAAATAAATCAAGGTCAAGCCAAAGGTTTGGAACAGCATTGCCTTGTTTACCTTCATTGGTAGGTCATGTGTTTTCCTACATGAAAAAAATGGACGTTGTCATTTATCTCCAATGGTACCCTGTCATTCAAATAATACAGATTTTTTTATCATTCCAGTTTTGAAAACAATGTAAAAATCACATTTTTATCCTCCCCTTCTTCAAATGCATGGTTAGTTGTGTTTAAGGTGTTAAAAAACTGAGAAAAAAAATATTTGATTAGAAATGAATGTGCAGGCCTTCTCGGTACAGCCAGTTTTCTTAAAAGATACAGAATCTACACTAAGTTTGACACTTTGATTTGATGTAATTATCATGATCTAATTCATTATTACATTACTAAGAAACTTAGAATAAGCTGCACAGTTTTGGACTGTGGGAGAAAGCTGGAGTATTTGGATAAGAAAGCCAAACCTCAAACAGAGGACTCATTCTATTTATCTAAAATCAACCTACTTGTCTCCTCTCTAGAATAGAATAGAATAGAATAGAATAGAATAGAATAGAATAGAATAGAATAGAATAGAATAGAATAGAATAGAATAGCGTACATTTAAAACGCAATGTGTCCTCTGCAGTCCATTCTCCTTCCTGTGACAGCCAGATATTTTAAAGGATGTCTCAAACTGCACTCAGAGTTTGAGAGGAGAGAGAGATGAGGGGAGAGGAGGCTTGCCAAAGGAGCTATAAGCGAAATGACGCCACTGTGTTCTTTGCAGAAGGTTTTTCCACCCCCCCTAATGTCTGAATGGGGTCTAGCATGTTAATCCGACACTGTGAATTAATTCACCTCTCCAAAATGCTCAAATACAGCAAAATCTGCTGTTAATTCCTGTAGATAAATTCTCTTAAAAGTGCTGTTACACTTTTCTTCTCCCACAGATGACATTGCAGTGTACAGTATGACACAGCATGGTATTATTACAGTGGAATTCTGTGCAGATTTTACAGTAAATTTACATCAGACTTACAGTGTGTTTTCACAGGGAATACTTTACTCTCTCCCTGCCCCTTTTCTTCTCTTTTTATAGTCACACAATGCATATGTGTACACACATAACCCACTGTTCAGAGCAGGTTGATGTATAAACTCAAGGGATTTTCTTCTAACCCACTTTCCCAAAGCCTTGGAATTGTTTCCTCCCCTCCTCTACCTTCCTTAATGATTTTTTCTGTCTCTATCATCGATGGGCCTACAGGAGTTCGTTTTGCTTGTTGATCAATCGGGAAAGAGACTGAGCATGGCCTTTCTTCTCTCAGCATGAGGGGGTAGTGGGTTGCTGCTGCTTCCCTGATATCCTTTATAGACAGATATGTGAAGACTCATCTGTCACTCTGTGTTTTGATGCAAGTTGGGGCATGGCGAGAGGATGCGAAGCTAGCCGAACCTAGGAGGAAGACTGGGTTTCATGAACACGCATCACAGACATGCAACGTAGACAGAGCTTTTAAATACAGTAAATTTCTTTATTTACCCCCCTGATGACAGCCTGCTTCACACATGGCAGCTGATGTTTCGGGGACCAGTCTCAACAGTAAAATGTAGAACAACTTAATCCAAGTCCAGGAAAGACGAGAGCTAATTTTACTTTAGAAGCTCTCCGAGAGAGAGCTTAACAAAAAAACATGAGACATCCTTGTGTTTGAAGTTCATCAAGTGCTAACAGCAGTGGAGAAAATCTGCAGTCAAGCCCACTTTAGTCTGAAATGTTCAAAGAGAGCAAAGAGTTCAAACACCTCACAGGTAAAGGTCACAAGTAGCACACAGAGTCAAAAGCTGTGGTAACTGTTCCTGCCCCATCCCCCTGCTTCCCTTCCAATTTGACACACACAATAAGCCCAAAGAAATGAACATCAAAGTCTCTCAATCTTTTGCCTCTCATGTCTATCATCCTTGATCCTGTTTTGGTCTCTCTGAGCTTCAGCAGTTCAGCACCAGGGAGAAGAACATTCTGCTGCAGGCATCACTTTGAAAACTTCTAGTCCTCTGTTCTCTGCTGGCAGGTATTTGTGTATTTTGTGAGTTTGTGACTGTGTGTTTACAGGTTTACAGGTGTGATATTTAGAATGTGGTAAAAAAAATTGAGTTTTGAGCTACAGGTTGTAGGACATTGGAATAAAGCTGCACATTGATGCAGAAAACCTGCATTATTGGCCATGTCTTGAAAAAAAGTGATAGGTAAATATTACTAAGCTTATTGTTTTGCTGAGAATAAACTTGCAACGTGCAGAACTGTAGAGCAGTAACATCAGGCTTGTAGGATTCTTGTTTTATTAATTTGTGATGCTGTGCTTCTGACTCATTTTGGTGGCACACAGATTTTCATTATGTACATTCCTATTGCAGTTCTTCTGTGTTTTGGCAACATAAAGCCAAAAGATTGCAAAATATTACATAAAAATGTATCATAACTCCAGACTGAAACTCAATATTTCTTGTTGAGTCTGATCTGTTAATTTCATATCACAGAAGATGGAAAACAAATATTTGCTTGTGAGTGTTGTCCTTGTGAGTTTGGGGTTAAAACAGGATCTACGCAACTGCTTCATGTTAAAAAATAATTGGACATTGAATCATGCTGTCAACTGAAGCACTATTTACTTATTAAAGCTTTTAAAGATTGTATATAATTTTCTTACCAAATATGGAGAAACCACTGATAGAATCTCAAAATCAGTGTTTACGTCTGACACAGATTTGATTAACTTTTGATAATAATCTACATTTGCACTACCTCTTTCTTCAACATATCATTCTTCTTTCTTGAGCAGCTTCCTCTGCTTCCCCCACTTCACACATCTGAAACACTGTCACCCCGACAACACCACACAGTTTGCGTTTATTTCCAACCAATGAGAGACAAATTAGAGGGATGAGGGAAAAGACTGATGACATAACAAGGGGCCTGATGTGCGTGAGCTGAGAGTGGAGGCGCTTACGTCAACTGTAACTGGGAGAGCAAGAGCAAGCGTTTCCTATGTAGGTCACATTAAATACACATGCAGCTACCACAAAACTCAGTCAACTAGTCCAGCAGCCTGCCAAGCTGGGCTGAAATCACAACTGTGAAGTCTTCCAGTTCCCCACCACGGCCGTAAAATGAATACTATCCACACAGTTCGGTTAGCAGCGAGTCGAGTATTCGGTTATCTCTGTGAATACTGACAGAATCTGCAGCACAGACCTAGTTAGCAGCTTGCTGAATTACTGATGAGTCTGGGGAATGACATCATGTATTCGTGTGTTTTTTTCTTCTTCTTTTTTTACATAAATTTGAGAAAAGGTCTGCTCAGCAATGAAGATTTGTGACTCATGGCCCTGCAATAAGCTTTGTTTATTTTGTTTTTTGTTTTTTTTCACAAAATTAATGCCTTATCTGTAGTTTCATACCAACCATTTTAGCACCCTTCTCCTGTTCTGAACCATCATGGTTTGGACTTTTAGTGATGAGTTAAGTTCGGACCAAATGACCTGTGTTCTTCTGCTGGTCACATGGAACCCACTCCACTTCCAGAAATTTGTGACATACACATAAACACAGTTGAACTCGAATCAAGTGAAACTTGTCAAATAAAAATACTCATTAATTATCAATAACACAATCATACCGGCCTCTTTTGTCACCAGATATATCTCCTATATTATGTAGCATCTGCAGGGCTCCAGCTGTTAATCATGGGAAATGTTTGTATGAAAATTCAAGGTGAAGGCTAAATTTTAAGTGGGGTGGAGCTCAGTAGAGAAAGTAGAGTGTACAATAATGAATGTGGGAGGGAGTTGTTTATGCAAACTACATCAGGGGATTGCAAAATTGAAAGCATAAAAAACAGAGGAGTTTTTTTTAACATTATTACAATAGTGTACTCATGATTTGGTGATGAAGTTGGTGTTTGTGCAAAAAGGTACTTTACTGAAAATGGAGCAATCCTAGAAATATGGAGAAATCAAATTTCACTTTTGATAAGAAGAGTGTCATCACTCTGGACTCACAGTGTGCTGTTCTACAGGGGTCACTCTGTGTGCTGTCAGCAGAGTGGGATGAGGAGACGGAGGAGACGCTGGAGCTCCTGACGAAGCCAAATGCTGCCAGGCGGCCTGCGGGGAGACGGCTGGAGCTGAAGCCTGGGGGCCGCAGGCCTGACTGGCTTGCTTTGGGAAGCAGGGACCTGGAGGCTGCAGACTGAGGCTGAGCTGACACTGTTGAAGCTGGAGGAGGAGCCGAAGCTTGATGGCTGAGAATCTGCTCATCTGTTAGTAAAACACCACGCACACACAAGATCACATTAAATTATCAAAATTATCAGCAGTAATGCAGAAGATCTAACATGACTGCAGTGTTTCTTGTTCATGTGCATCACTTATCCTGTGTTGACTAACCTCTCAGAGGGTTCTCTGAAATGATGAGTCCAATTGCTACAGCAAGCAAATATAATAACTCTGTTCCAAAAACCCAGTAAACAGCTGTGCTTGGCTCTGGTTGTGCTTGCAGACTGGGCTAATGGCCAGCTGTCTCTCCAATACAATTATAACATTCAATATGGCATTGACATCTAAGAATTATCTTTGTAATATGTGCACTGCTTTTGTTTTTTACATTGCCAAAAAATTCCATGCTATTGTTGGTATTGCAGTGAACTGTTACCCTGGTCCTGTAAACAAGGTGAACTGAACCACAACGTTGAAATGAAAAGTGGCAAGAGAGGAGAAAATGAAACGGAAAAAATGGGATCAAGTCAGGAGAAAAAAAGTAATCATAGCTCCATAATAGCAGCCATTGTCAGAGAGCAATGGATGGGAATTTTACTGCTCAGTAATCTATTGTTTTCAACCAGAAAAAAAGGATGAAATGTGCAGGCATGAACAACCAAACCAAAACTGCACACATACGCACACACAGTATGCAGTGGGCAAATCCCCAGGCCTTGGACAAAAAGCCCCATCTTGGCTACCCCAGCCTGCAGTACAAGGTTGAGATCCTGGGTAGAAGAAGAGCATTATCCCCTGCTGGCTGCAGAGATAAGGTGGGAAGCCCTTCTTTCCTTTCCATTTAGCACAGCTGTGTGCTTCACTGCATGTATGGGGTAACCACCACATCAGGGGAACAAAAAAGAAAGTTTGAGAGGTAGCAACCAAGGAAAAAGTGGGACAGAACGAAAAGGAAAAGTCTCCTGTGCAGCCCCCTTCAAGCATCATCAGAGCTGCTACACACACTTTTCTTTCCTCCATCCCTAATATCTGCCTGTGTGCCAAATGTCTGTTTATGAGATGGAAGCTTCCTCCTCTTGAGTGAGAATGTCAGGATCATTAAGGATGAATGTCCTCATTTCCATCTTGCTCTTTCCACCCCCATTTCTTACTCCATTCATCACCACTGATTGACAGGCGAGAAGTAAGCCTAACAAAAGTCCATAGCCTAGATATCATTATAAGTTCCTGCTAAATGAAAGCAAAAGAAAACAGAAATATAAAATATATAAAAGGACATTCACTGTTCTCTTTTTGCATTTTAAATTTTGTTTAACTCTTTCTTTCTAATCCTTTTTATTTTAATTTGTCAAGGTTTTATTCTTCTGTGATGGAAAAATACTAGCGACAAACAACTACTAGCTTTAGGATGAAAGCAAGACCAATCTCACTTTAGATGAATCATGTAAATTGGGCCCGGAAAAGTCAATAGGACATGCAGCTGGGATAAGGACTAATGATTTTAATCGCAGCCCAAGGTGAATCGTGACAGCCGGCATAGATTTCCACCACAAGGCCTGAAAATGGCATGTTATTAAATGTAATACTTGAGTGCAATGCAATCATTGCAGCCCTATTGGAGCAAAGCCCGGGCTGCTCTGCAATGAAAGGTAGATGATGGCATCAACATGTTGTAATTGTACCTTTTACACCTGTCTTGCCATTTAAATTGGTGATCCCCGCTAAAATAACAATACAGAATAAAAAAATCTTCAGTGTAATTATGTGAGTAGCTCTAACAGTTTGACAGCTATACAATAGCCAAACACTATAATTGTTATAATGTTCATGTGTCAGACAGAGATTCACATTCCCCAAAGGCTGAAAAGTTGAAATTCACAGTGATAAACAAAAAAGAAAAAAAAAAGAAAATTTGATGTTACAGCTCAGATTTCCTCAAAAGATGAGATAGCAAACAATAACAACAAATAAGAAATCCCTCAAATACACAAGGGTAAACAATGGTGCACACAATGCTGACCAGTGATACAGTATTTCAGCTGGTGCTCAGCAATGCAGTGTGCAGGGGCAAGGATGATTCCAACGGGAAGATACTGACATTACTTAAGTGTTAATTGCTTTGCACTTTAAAGCTTACAGAGTTCCCAGAAGGGAAAGCAGCACGGAGACACCATGCATGTGTTGGTAAGGATTATGATAAGGAAGCCTGTCCCAGCATAACAGAGCTGATCAATTCTATATATGTGGTTTTGTGTATTTAGTGCACATGTGTACATGTCTGTATATCTGTTGTGTCCAGGTTATACTCAGGGAGAACAGATCAAATATGTAAAGAAGTGATGAATGGCACAGCCCTCCAGCAGCGATGAGAAAATATAATATTTCAATATTTCATCGACAGCTGAGCTGTAGCATAAATCTGACTTCAGCAGTCTGAGGTGCTATCTGAATTAGAAATTTGCTGAAAAGAAAATGTGAGGGATCTATTATTTATTTATTTTGGTTTGTAGATTGCAGCCTTCTGGAGCAGAATAAGTCCCTTCAGAGTATCTTTCGCAGCCTTCCAATCAGATCTGCCAAAATTAATCTCAGAGAATAGATTTTAATGAGCTGCCTTCATCTTGGGCCAAGCTGAGGGGGGATTAGGTCTCACAACTGTTAGTTGCTGCACAGCAGAGGAAAGACAAGGCAGCACTCTAGTTAGTCAAATGTTGGGTTGCAGAAATAAAATCTGACACATAGTATAGTTCAAAAGAGGCCATATCCATTTGGCATTCCCTATGCGAACATGTAAATCTGTTCAAAGACATAACATGAGGAAAAGTTTAAACTACCTGTGATATCTTGGGCTCTATGGCTACCGGCTGGGCTGACAGGGTGCACTGGCTGGCTGAAGACCAGCGCTGACCTCTGTCCTTGACTGGGCCCTCTGCCCTTGGCCGAGCCTGCTGTTGTTCTGGTGACAGCTCCCAGGCCCAGACGCAGACCTCTGCCTGAGCGAAGGAGACTGCCGCTCCCCCCGGCCTGTGCAGCTGTTCTACTCTGCAATGCATCCTCAGCAGAGCTGCCTTTCAAGCTGATCGATCTTCCCACCTAGAAATCAGAATTAATGAACAGACCTAAAAGCGCCATTTTCTGACGCACACACATTTCTGTACAATTAGCTCAAGCAGGGATTACATGCATTTGCAATGACTTTTAATATAAAACCATATAATGTACATGATGCAGCCTATAATCTAATACGTTTTTTGTACTTGGAAAAGATAGCCTTTTATAAACAGAGGATCTCCTCTCAGATATAACATTACTGTATGTATTTTATATCGTGAATAGAGGCAATACACCATTGCAAAGGCTACATGTTACATGAAGCCCTTCAGTAGTTTTCTTGGAGTGGGAATAAAATGCAAAATATCTGTGATCGGTGATACATGGTTTACTGATAGCATGCATGGACAAAAGCAGGAGAAATTAATATACTGAAACAAAACATATCAATAATAGAACTTTAACATGGTGCTTAATGTATATGACACATCATATAGCACACAGTAAACATAATCTGTTTATTGATGAAGGAACCAAGATGTCCACATGATAGTCTATTGGATTCCACCGAACCATTTGCTGACTAACAATGAACACAGTGAAAAACTACAATATCAATCAGGTTGAAACTTGAATATATTAAAAACGTAATATCAGATGTTGAAAGAAATGTGCATTATACTTACTTCTGCTGGTGGCCCATAGAAATCATCTGCTTTTCCTCCCAGTTTTGGGGGTGCTGCCTGGCTGTGTGCATGTGCAGGAGGGACAGTGTTTGTGTGTCCAGGAGCCCTTATGCCCCTGCTCTGCATTGCCGGTGGGAAATTGTTTCCCTTCATCTCTTGCCGGTATTTGTCATAAAGCAGATTGGAGGCACTAAGTACTGAGGCTCCTCTGATTTCCGCATCAGAGTTGGTACAATCTTTAGATGTATCTTTGCAGGAGGAGGGTGTTTGGCTATGGGTGTATGTCGAAAGCCTGGATGGAAGAGAGGACACCTGATAAGGCCCATCAGCCACCTGGGGCTTAAACTGGGGGTTCTTCCGGACATAGGTAATGATTTTTGGGCGAACTCCTTTAGGCTTAAGTTTAGGCGATGGGGAGCTCTCTTTGGGGTTTGAGATGGGGGAGCTCTGCTGGTTGTTAAGAGGCGCTTTAGGGATTCCACTTGTGCTTACATTAGTTTTGACTGGAGCTCTTAAGCAACTGTTGCCATAGCCCTGAGTTGACATTGGTACGGCAGGGTTGCATCCTGGTGGGATGTGCCTTGTCACCCCAGAGACGTTCCTGGAGACAAAGTACATGGAGGGCTGCCTGCGTGGAGAGCCCTGGGGTGTCCTGAGAGGGGAGTGAGGAGGGGTGGATGACCTGGATTCAACCCCAGTCCTGTTGGGACTGGAGCAATTTCTTCTGTAAGTGAACTGTGTCTGGGGTCTCTTCTCTAAGGTGGAATTGTTTGAGGAACCATTTCTTTGCTGTGCAGTTATAGTTGACTGTGTTTCCATCAGTGGAACCTCCCTCTCGGATGCCTGGTTGGTCAGTCTGACCTGGGAGACTCCAGTTATGTTGTACAGATGGGAGAAATCTGATGGTTCCCGTAAAGATGATTTAATAAACTTTCTGTTTGATCCATTACTATGAGACTCTGGAGAGAGATTGGAGGAGGAGGGTAAGGCTGTCTCAGTTTGCTTAGCTTTGGACTCTATCAAGCTTCTCTCTCTTCCCATTTCTGTCTGGCAGAGGGGTCTAACAAGCTGTTGCCTTCGAGGTGGCAGCACCCTCTCCTCAAATCCAGCCTTTCTCCTTTGCCCCAGAATTCCATCAGAAGACAGTCCATTTCTATGATGACTCTTCTCGAGTCTCTGATCCTGGCTGCAGTATTGAGGACAGTCATGTCTCACTTGTGGATTCATGGATGGGAAGTTCTGTCTGGTGTTTACAGCAGCTGTCCTTCTGCTGGACTGGACTGAGGTAGTGTTGTTGACATTGGGGTATGGATTGGTCATCGAACTGGACAGAGGGATGAAAGATGCTTCTCCACTAGAGTCCAGAGCACTAGAAAGGCTTCCACTGAGGGAAACAGTCGACAGACTGGAGGCAAACACATTGGTCTCAGACTTGGACTCCTTCAGACCTCTTTTCTGTCTGTCCCTGCCTGACCTGGTGTCTCTTTTCTCTATTAAAGCTGTCACACATGTATCTAGATCTTCAGTGCTGTGACAGGCAACCCTTCTCTCCTTGCCCCTGTGTACTCTGCTCCCCACTTTGTTGCTGTCATTGTCATTTCTCCTCACGCCAATTGAAGCAGAGCTGGCAGTTGAACTTGAGGATATGGACATGGCTCCCTCATCCTTTCCATCTCTAATACTTCCTCCATCATCTTCCTCATCATCATTCCTATTTCCCAAGAATGTATGAATCTCCTGGCTCTCGAAAAGCTCAAACTCTCTGAGCTCGGGCTCCATACATTGCTGCTCTGAGCCCCAGAACACTAACTTGTCTGGGGATTCACTCTGACAGACCAATGGAGGTATGGAGCTTGTGTTGTAGCCTGTGTCCTCAACTAAGCCTCTTCCTTCTTGATGAGCGATTGAAGTCAACCGATTAGCATTGTTATCACCAGATGGGGTGAACGGGATCCCAGTTTTATTTACAATCTTCTCCCCTCTGTCAACATTGACCCTCAATTCTGGAAAACTAGTTGGGATGCTCATGTCTGACTTCTTTTATGCACACTCAGGTACTGAGGCCATTCATGGAGTTATAGAATTGACCTTCCTCTTTGTACTTCTTCTTTAGGGTCTGTGATAAAGGCCCTTCAGTTGGATTATCCAAAAATGAAATATCATCTCATGAAATCTTTTTAGCTTTGGCTCACCACTTATCTTGCATTTACCGTGGGTCAACAAAGCTGGACTTGATGTGTCTCACGAAAGATGGACATTTGCTCAATCTGAAATGAAAGACAAGAAAGGAAATTGTAAGAAAGAGCCACGGGTATGACGAAAATGCAATCACCTTTGAAAAATCTAGTGTTTTTTTTACCCCCACAGAGCCATTCAGGATGGTTTATGTTCAGTTTGGTCTAAATTGCATCCATTTGTAAAATTTGCTGTGTGTAGCTCACCATCTTTTGCTTTCATCTGTTTGACTCATGTCAGTGGATTGTCATTTTAAGAAAAGACTGCTCTACATAGGATAACGCAACACTGCAAGTAATGACAGCACAAGTGCTACCTTGTTGCTATTTTAGCTGAATCCTATAATACAAATTAAATTTGAAATTGAATTTTTTTAAAAAGGGTGTGATTGGTAACTGATAACAGTCAAGTAATTATGCCGTTCATGCTGTAACCAGCAGCAACCACTAATAATAATGATAATAACAACAAATGTGGATCTTTGATTATAAGGCTGGAAGAAAAGAGGTAGTCTGACTGCTCAAGCAACTGTGTTTACGTGTACTATAAGTGAAGAATCACCCTGGGGATGTCTGATGAAGGCAGAAAAAGATGGGACCGGTGTGAAGTGTTTTATAATGAGCTTTTTCCCCAAGAAGACAAAGTAGAACAGAAGGCTGGATGAGGATTGGGGGAATTTAGCTGCAAAAAAAGCATTTTTCAACCACGTTTATAACACAAACATGCATTCTCTCTAGTGTTATGAAAATCAATCAAATTATGTGCTGGATTCACTAGAGACAAGGAGTCAAAACACCAGCTGAGGAGGGATAAACCCATAGAAGGAATTGGCTATACACAACAACAACAAAATCTGCTTTATTCAAAATTAAATGTCCACTCCAGGATGAGACATAAAAAACTTTGTGTCACTCCAAGTAGATATCTTTTCAACATCACCAGTGCCATGACTGATGTTACAGTGGGATTATGGGAAAGTTGATGGGCAACAAAGAAGGAGGCCTTTGTCTGAAGGTTTGCTGGTTACCTCTTCACTCTGAGATTAGTGCATAGTGTCCGACACAAAAAAGGCACAATTTACAAAAACATACCCAATGTCGAAGAAACATTGAGAACATTTTCTGTCAATCTTTACTAGTTATGTTATACATTTTGTGCTTGAGCATTGGATTTTTGTGAGCAGTGGGACTGTGTGAGAATCTGAGCCCTAATATTGACTCTGTACTTTGTGCTTGAACATGATGGGATGACGTGCGGGCAGCAGGTGACTTTGGAAGCAGGTTACTCAGAAGTTAGCAACAGTGCTCATGTTTTTTGTGGGGGTCAAATAATATAGATTTTTTTGTAGCCAATTCCAATTAATTGGAGAGCATGACAGTTAATGGCTGATGCTAATATTATGCTGTTTAGCACCAGACAATACACAAGAACAATTTAATAACAACAAATGATGCAAAACATCATTAAACTTAACCCTTTAAACCCTGTGCCAATCACAAGGTCTATTTGAGTGGCTCATTTCTGCAAAGGCTAATTCTGATCAGGTGAAGCAGAATAAAATTAGAGAGGTTCTAGTACAGACAGATCAGAGTGTTTCCAAAATGGCCATTTTAGTGCAGTTTGGGACTCTGTGTTCACAAATATGGAGGAACAGGAGAGTCATCGAAAAAGCAATACAGCATTTTCATGATAATTAATTAATTGTGAAATAAAAATATAGATTACTAAATATAATTTCAAATTCAACAATTAATTCATATAAAAAGAAA
>JBBBVU010000016.1:10442870-10486445 GCA_037177055.1 Atherinosoma microstoma
TTCTAAAAGCAGAATTAAATGACACAATTCATAAATTTGGTAAGAAATACCTTTCCATATCATACATTTAAAAAAGTAATTCCCTTTTCCATTTCCATTTTCTTTTCCGCATCACATTTTCAAATCCTTTTTGCAAATGCATTTCCTAAATGTTTTACCTTTTCCATGACCCTTATGGGCCTTGAGCAGTGAAAACAAAGTTTAACCAATCACAGCCGCTCCACGTTTTACCCCACGGGTACTCCGGCTCTCTCATTGGTCAGACAATCACATTTGCTTCTTTGTCTTGTTACGTCGCCAATTTAGCAAAGAAACAAGACAGAAAAAAGATTTAACTAAAGAGAAACTCATCTTCTTAATGCTGTGTGGATGCTTCAAGGTTTCACCTATTCTGTAGTTGTCTCCTTACAATGTATTTGCATTATTGGATCTATACTGTCAACGTGGTTAGCTAGCTGTTGACACCCATGTGTTGCTGTCTAACCAATGAGAGAGCTGTACCCCGCGTAGCACGATGTGAAGTGGCTGTGATTGGTTGAACTTGGTTTTCAGTGTTCAGGGCCCAGAAGAGTCACGGTATAGTTAAATGGAGACAGTAAACCATTTAGGAAACGCATTTGGAAAAAGGATTCGAAAATGCAAGGGGGAAGAGAAAATGGAAATGGAAAAGGGAATTACTTTTTTTAATGTATGATATGGAAAGGTATTTATAACCAAATTTATGAATTATGTCATTTAATTCTGCTTTTAGAAAAAGGATTTGAAAAAGCATTTTCAAATCACAGGATTTAATAATGAATTAATGATTACAATATGAAATTCCTCTTTAATAATTTGATTTCAAACGTGCAATTACAAAATGCTTTGCAAATTTGATTTCTTTTTATATCAATTAATTGTTGAATTTGAAATTATATTCAGTAATCTATATTTTTATTTCACAATTAATTAATCATCATGAAAATGCTGATTTGCTTTTTCGATGACTCTCCTGGTCCTCCATACACAAAGTCCCCAATTGCTGGACATCAAGTTTTAAAAGGTTAAATGGAGAATCATTTAACAAGTTCATGTGTGCATTGTCTTTTTGATTTGATAAATCTAATCTATATTCAGTGTACAAAATGGACTGTATCAAGCAAAGAAAGGTGATCAAAATCATTTCTCCTGATTTCTCCTGAACACTGTTCACACTCTAGAAGCAGATGAAGCAGAAATTGAAAATAAATTTAAACTTTTCTTATCTTTTTTCTGTGGAGTCTGAGCCAACAATTGCCTGTCACTACTGTCTGCTCTGATGGTGGGATTGAAGCAGATAATGATGAAAAGATATATCAAACAGGTTTTGCAATATTGCGACAATGCAGGGTGGTTCAACAAAGACGAGAAAAGTTTAGTGACTGACAATATAAAAAGACTGAGGCTTTAAATTTACCCATAATTATGTGGCAACCTGATGAGGAATTATTGCTCTGGCTTGAACAATTAAAGCTAAAAGGTATCAATAGATTGAGTTTTGTTGTCCAATATCTTTTACTTATTTGTTTGTTATCACAGAGTTCAAACAGAAAGAGGTTCAATCTTGCCATATTGCGATTGAATCCAGACATTTTCACTGGCTGTTTGGGCAGAAATTACTGCATACTTCAGTTAGCACTGCCATTATAGTCAGATATCTGTCATCAACCACCACACAGATTATTTGAGTTGTTTCCAAAGTTCAAATAGATCTCCCACCCTCTAATTATATTTGCAGCCAGGGTGTCTGTTCTCATTAGCAGGTGGCTTCTCCATGTGTCTTGTGGCAGCCGTTGCAGTGAATTCACTGCTAACATGGCAGCTCCCATTGCCGGTGGCTTATTTGATACTGCTTAAAATGTGCAGAACTGAACTCTCTCCAAATCCAGAGGAAATAGCAACATTTGAATATAATTTTTATTTCTTGAGGGTTTATAGCTGTGGGGAACTCAGTGAACTGAATGTGGTAAAAAAAAAAAAAGAAAAATGACTCATCTATTTAAAGATTGCTATTATGAAGCCAAAGATATCAAATCTTCAGTCTATATTCAGATTGCTGTAATATACAAA
Source organism: Atherinosoma microstoma (assembly GCA_037177055.1). Lineage (NCBI taxonomy): Eukaryota > Metazoa > Chordata > Actinopteri > Atheriniformes > Atherinidae > Atherinosoma > Atherinosoma microstoma. The sequence continues at coordinate 10,444,959 of JBBBVU010000016.1, forward strand.
TATATATAATTGCTTATCATAACAATTAGTTTTCTGCTTAGCATCAAAGATAGCTGACAGATGAGGACATTCATTATGTTTGACAAACACACAAACAACATGTGTGGCAATCCACCCACTGTCTGTCCCCATTTTAATTGTGTGTACACTGCTGAGATTACCCTTAGACTGGTGCACGCAATCAAATAATTAGCTGGCAACAAAACACACATGGAAATTCAAAGTGTCATGAAAGGAGAGGTTTGGGAGGTTGAGAAACAGTTGTGTTACAGAGTGGGAGAATTCTCTGAGAGGACACGGTGGCAGATCGATTACGGCACTGATGTAGTACCAAGTCTTGTGCTGATGACAGCAATCTTGGGAGGCTGAGCGCTAAGCTCGGTCACAGTGGCTGAACCAGAATAAGCTCCAGTTCAACAAACAGTGAAGCTGACAAAATCAATTTGGTACAACTGTTAACATAGGAGGACAAAGAAGACAAGAAATTGTCTGACTATTTGAATAAAATGATTTTTGATGAAGAAAAGCAAAAACAGGATTTGAGGCAAAATAAAAACACTTGACAGATTCTCCCTAGTGTTGTTTTCTTTTGGTGACGTAGTCTATGATGCAATCAATAAAAAAGATCACTTAGAAACAAATGCTTGGGAGTGGATTTGAGGTTTCATTATCACAAATGTAGCAAACGGGGCAAAAATGAGCTCAGTCTTACCAAGGCATCATATACCCCCACATTGCCAGGATACCTTGGCATCTATAGATGCCCTTTGGAATTTTATATGTTTATATTTATTATAAATTATGGGATTTCAATCCCAAACCAATATCTCTTCAATTCAATTCAGCTTTATTTGTATTGTACCAATTCACAACCAAAGTCAATTTTTCATGATCCAATCAGTATTCATACAAGCCAATCCATTAGAAAATCCTTGGCTTTGAAAAGTAGTTTCACTATTATTATTTTTCATTTTCAAATGTTTTAATTTTGTTTTTCTTTTAGAGTTTTCAAAGTTTTCATTGTATTTTTTTCCCCAAAGCATTGTGATAATTTCAGAAATGTCATTATATTTATCCTTTATTTATTGTCTTTTACCTTGTTTATAAAAAAAAAGTAGAAAAGTCCAGCATCTGTAATCATGGAAAAATACCATAAGCTTGGGACTGGAGGACACATATTTTGACCCTTGTGTCAGGGAAACTGATCAAGGACTGTGGAGCTCTGAAGGTCAGTTTCATGCTTTTACAGTCACAACTCATGCATGCATTCTGCTGTGTGTCATTTTCATATGTGAACTCACTCACTGACAAGAGTGGATAGAAATAAGCTTGCACAAGCAGATGCAATGCAAAAAAGGTTCACACATACACCAGTAGAGATAGCTGACAGACAAAGCAATCATTTCCCTGCAAAAGGACCCGTAGATGCACTCATACTGAGGTGATGAAAACATAAAGCAGGACAAGATGAGTAAAGAACTTCTGGATTGGACAATTTATGATTTTCAGCAGCTCTTAACCTATCGAGGGCATCATTTAATCATAGAAAGTTTCTCATAGAAAGTGGGGAATGAAAAGCTGAAAACAAGTCAAGATGGGAATCTCGAAGAAAATTGAGGTGGAAATTAAAACAGAATTGAGAAAAGAGAGAGGCCTTCCTCATCTTGATTTATTTCTCTAAAGTGAGGACTCAGTCTGTGTGGGTGAGATACTGAGACACAGACCGGACGTGGGAGGGATCAGACAGACACATGGATCCAGAAACGAAAAAGAGTTGTTGCAGATTTCTAATAAGGCGGATGGAGGGGAATACTTAATGTGAACCTCTATAGGAGCTTTATGGTCCTGTTTCTTGACTAACTGTTATCAGCTCAAGAAAAAAAAAGCAAGACAGTTATTGTAAATCCCTAACCAGATATAACACAGATGAATTGCTCAGACTAATGAAACTGGAAATGTTTACTTCCATTTCATAAATGTATGCTCTCAAGACAGACATAAATAAATCTCATGGTAGAAGCAAGACTGAAATCTAAGTGGTCTAGTGGTGTACCTAAATCTTCTTTATTTGTTGAGTCATTAACAGAAGAAAAAGGGTTGGATGCACAAGTCGTTCCTCTCAGAGTTTGGAAGATTTGACATTTAAAATGACTAATAAACAGAATCAACTTCCAAAGGAAAATGCAACCGAATCTTCTTCATTCTTTGAAAGCCAGTTAGGGACTAAAACACATATTTTCTTATGTTATCACATTGCTGATGTTTTCATTTTCAGATATACGTAAATGCATTTCCCGTGACACTACAAAGAGAGTTACCTGCACAGACACACAGTCATGCCTTTCCTCTGTGTCTTTGTTGTTAGTCCAGCAGCACATGTGGCTTTTACTGAAGCCATTTGTCTTTGGCACTTTGCTTTATTCTTCTCCTCCCCCACTAGAGAGCAGACAGGTTTTACAGCTCTGTGGTCCCAGAGGACACCAGCAACATGCACACACACACATGTATTCCCCCGTCCCATCTCTTTCATCCATACGTACTCCTCAATATGTGAATTCCTTTACTTAAACTGACACAAAAGACACGATACAGAGCAATGATCTGTGCATAACCAAAATTCATGACTCCTGAATTTCTCTGCGGGATATTTTTAGATTTAGAGCGTGTTTTTTAAAAGTGCATCATAGCAGTTTTCTTTAAAGATGAAACTCTCCCTCTCAAGCTGTGTCTTACATGATAAATCTGACGTTCCCCTTGTGTATTTTGTGTGTGAGTGTAAACACACATAAAATCATCCAGCAAGTGAAAACTTGGGGGGAAATTCTATTAAGAAATAAGCTAAGCTTCGGTCATTCTGTTCTGCTCCTCCCATCTTGGTTAGCAACACAACACAGACAGAAATAGCAGTGAAATAAGCTAAAGGCTTCATTTTCACAACACATAAGACACAATAGGTGCTCTGCAGACAGAATCGCACCAGATGATTCATTGTAGTGTTGCTGAGTGTTTGTATGGTTAAATAAAGCAGTAAATCATGCTCAGCAAAGGGATTACCATTGCCACACAACGGTGTAGCAAGCAGAGCTGAAAAATACCTACAAACATACAGCTGCTTGAATTTTGATTCACACTGATTTTATTTCTGTGCATCGAAAACAACAAACCTGCCACTTATGAGCAGTCTTTGCTTCTCCGACTGCAACAGACAACAACTCGTAACAATAATCAGAGAAGCTTCGTTCCTTCAGTGATTCCCATCTGTTTTTTTACCTCTCTCAATATTTCTTTTGTTGCTTCCTCCTCACTGCTCCATCCTCTCATTACCTCCATCTTGATAATAGATGTTTATAGGAGCGGGGTGAGGTAATCAATCTAATTTCCATCCTCATAGGTGGCACATCAGCACACTACAGCTGCCCAAATAATCCCCTCTTGGTTCCCCCCCTCTGTCTCACTGCACTCCCACACACACACACATACACACCTTTTGTACCTCAGGGGGAGTCCTTTTATATCACAGGCGGAATTGTAACAAGATTTCTGCAGGATCTTGGGCCACTGTGGGTGATCATACTAACTGAATAAAAGGAGTGCAGAAATCAGATCATCTGCAATAAAAACTGATTTATTTGCTTATTGTGTGCAACCCCGCTGTCTTTGCTACCTACTATGAAACTGGCAAAAAAAAAAAATCCCAATATGCCAGTAATGGGATTTATCAGCCAAAGCTAAATAAAGTATAACCAAACACAGCCGCACATTCACATGCTCAACTGTTTGACACTTTATTTTCATTTAATTAACATAGCCGACTGACTACATATCAGGAAAAGTATAAATAACAGATCTAAAAAACCACTGAAGCACTTTCTGAATAAATGGCGAGCCTTGTGTGTTTGCAAAAAAATGAAACAAGTACAAAAACAAGTATCACGTCCATTCAGGCAGCGACTATTACTGCAGCAGAAGTACAGACAAAAAGAAAGCCCTTCTCACCGAGAAAAAAAATGTGGCTTGCAAAACAGAGGTCTGTGGCACACAAGCGGCTCTAAATGGTGAAATCTACATCTCCTTAATTGCTTTTTTTTCTTTTTTCAGTCATGCTTGCTTTGGGCACTTACAGGGAATCAATCTCCACTTTATCAGAGGGGGCTCTGCTTCATTGTGTTGGTTGTTTTATGCTGCTTGCAAGGATGGAAAAAATGTACACAAAGACAGAGGAATAGGAGTGAGATATAGGGATAAGTTATTAAGGCTGAACAAAGAGACCAGTGGAAATAAACTGACTCGTCTGGTCTGGGGGAGAGAATTATGAGAAGAGGGACTGCAGCTTAAAGACAGACTGACACAGATCCAGACAGGGGTGGCATGAAGGAAAGGAGAAAAGAGGATGTCTGTCCACGCTGGTAGCACCGCATTGTTATTAGCAAAGCCCCTCCACCCACCACCCTAATGCCTGTCGCAGAGAAAAAAATGTTAACTCTTGCATGGCTGGTGGGTGAAACTGTATGAGGTGGGACAAAGAAGAGAGGAGAGGAGTTCATTTCATATGCAGGGTAGTGCAGGCAAAAAAAAAAGAAAAAAAAAGGGATGGGACTGTAAGGAAGTTGACACAAGCTTGCACAGACACACAGAGTCAGACATAAAGCTGGAAAGGTGAGATAGCCCAGACAAAGAAAAGCAGAGCACAACTTAGACAGGCTTAGTCACCTCTGCTTGTTTAAAGAAAACATGGAAATCGACAGAAATGATGCTGCAAAGAGCAAGAAGGTGTTGGAAAGGAAAGGGGGGGGGTATGTGTGTGAAGGATTCTAGTTATAGTAACGTGTAAATGGGAATGTGTAATGTGCAAATCCCAGTGGTGTGGGGGAGGGAGAACCACCAAAAGATCAGTGAGAGGTGAATGATGAATCAAGAGAGATTTGGTTTTCAGAGGAGCAAAAAAAAAAAAAAGTTGTCATATTTTGAACTAGCAATAAAAATGACTGTTTTCATGTTGTGGGCAGAGGTCGATGAGAGACAGCTGGACAAGGCAAAAAACTCCTTTGGGATGAGGATTCATGCACGCTGCTATTCCAATAAAGGAGTTTATTTCTGGGAACGTGGACAAGGCTAAAAAAAAACATGGGTGTACACTCTGGAGAAGCATCATTAAATATTAATAATTTGGATTTCACTAAAGTTAACACTCATAAAACAGTTCTGCCTTTGTTAAAACACCATTGATCTGAGAGACATAGTTAGATAAAACTTTTGAGATACAAAGATGTGCTTATCAAGGGCTAAATTATTCAACTGCACAAAAGTATATTAGAATCCAGAAAAATCAGCCCTTCCCTTGAGCTAATTGTCCACAGTCAGCAAAAGGTTCCACATAGATACAGAAAAATGAAATATGTTGACACCCCACAGGACAGGGATATGTGTAAATGTGAATGTGTGTGTGTGTCATCAAGGGGGGCGTGTCTCTCTTTTCGCCCTCCGATGTCTTGCCCATGACTGCAGGGGAGGAGCTACAATGGGCTCATTGCCGCCTTCCAGACAAAAGCAGTATGAATTATAAAATGTGTGCATGCTAATCTGTGTTGATGCTTTATTCTCAGATAAGCATGCAGCCATTATGAGCAAAGAGGTATATTTACTGTCTAATCAGTGGTCACAACAAAAAGTTACCAAAATAACTGCAGTCTCTGTCTTTCTGTTACTCTCCCTTACATTAAAAACCAGCTATAGAAGTAAAACATTATCATTCCAATCAAAATCGGAACCTTACTAACAACATCCAACTGGGAGACATACTGACATACTTTTCCTTAAACTCATCCATCTTTTCCTCCTCTTGACCTTCTCTCCTCCTTCTCTTCTGTTCTGTCCTATAAAATGGCCTTGAAGGTTGCACCAGTGCGATACTCTCATGGGTTTTATAACTTACCTGTAGAAACTCACGCACACATACAGTACATATCCACTCGAAATTGATCACTACAACAAAACAAAGACACACACACACACACACATGCTGCAGCGAGTCTTTTTCCTCGCAGCGATCTGTTGAATTGATCGCTGCTCAGACACAGCTTAGGTCAGATGTAATGAATCAATCACACATGCATCAGCATCAAGAACAGCAACTACAGCATACAGTTGAAAAGCCGTGGGGATCTGCTGCCACGCTTTGATGCAGTGACAATCTCCACATTAACATGACTGGGGGGGACTGGTAAGATTTAGCAAAATGGACTGGAAGATCCATAAATGGGAAACATCTCTGATACTGGGATTAATACTGACAGCGAACAATTTCAATAAACACTAAGAACTTCCTACACATATTTTAAGCAGAGCATCTCAGTGGAGCAGTAAAAATACAGGAAACAGGAAAATGTGAACTTCTGCACAGCTGCAAAGATAAAAGCTTATTTGGAACAAGTACAACTGTGACCAAGCAGCCTTAATAAAGGGGAGGTTGGACACAAAAAAAAGAGAAAAAACTGATCTCCACAGTCTCAAGGACAACGTGATCATCAGACATCGATCAGTCCAGATGATGATGTGAAAGACATTCAACCAACCGTCATATGATCCTTCCTTTCCTGCACTTACACTGCCATTGCCTCTAAGCAACATAGCCGTGAGGATGAAAATACAAGCAGTGTTGCAAAAGTGAGAAACACATGCAGAAATGCATCCACTTTCATTCAGACTAACACACACACAAGGTCTAAATGAGTGTGTTCAGCAATCTCATTCATGCCTGCATTGATAATAATGGGTAAGATTATGAATAAGAATAAATATTTTTCAATTAAGTAGATTTTAAACGGAGCTTTAGCCCACCTTAAAACCAATTTCATAAGGGGATGTTTAGATATGAACCAAAATTGCAATATAAACCAAGAAAAAATAAATAAATACTGTATACAACTACTAAAAACTTAGACATAAAACAATATGTTTCCAGGCATTTTTCCTCATATAGATAATTCAGTATAATGTAAAGGTTTTGGAATTTAACAAGAAAATGCAGCACGTATTTGTGCGTTAGTAACACTTCCTTAAAAGTCAATTTCTCAGTACAGTGGATCAAGGCTGGAGTCTAAAAGTCTAAAGTCTATAATCTATATGCTTGATTATTAGCAACACACACACACACACAGACTTGACCTGCTCCATCCATCACAGCAACTTGTTCTCTCTTCTGACCTCACATTCCCTCAATCCCGCCAGGGTTATTTACCCTACTTACGAGCTGAGGCGCAACTTCTGATAATATACAGCCATTTCTTTGAAGAAACGAGCCTAAATGTCACAAACTGCACAGAGAAAAGAATCTGGTCGGATCTATATTTAGCTGAGAAGGCTGCTAGGCGAACCGAATCGACACCAAAACCCATGGAAACCTGCAAGCAAATATATGTGCGACACTTTTTCTTGGGGGAGAAAAAAGAAAAAAAAAGAGCAATGTCGGCCTTCCGGAGCATTGCTACAAAATCTTAACGGGGTATTCTCAGTAGTGTGACTTACTTCCAGGTTTTTCTGCTGCTGGTTCATTGAAGAAGCTCATTTAAAACGCAGGAGTTGCAAACGGAAACACGAGCGCGTGGACGTGCTCCCTCCTCGCGTTCTCTCTCTCTGGCTGGCAGAAACGATGCAAGAAGAGAGGTACTGCAGACAGGAGGAGGAGGAGGAGGGAGGGAGCTGGAGGAGGAGCGGTGCTGATGCTGCAGCCGACACCTGGCAAAGCATGCTTATGCTCCGGGTTTTTAAAACTCTGCTCTTGACACGTTTGCGCTCTCTGCTGGATCATGAGAGAACAGCTAGACATGTAAGTATGGAGGAAGAAAAGTGCCAAAAAGAAATACATAATACAACATTGAATTATTGCTAAAAAATGTGTCATTAATTTATTAAAATTGGAAACAAATACATGAATAAATGATTAAATATATGATTAATTCAATTTAAATATAATTTATTTTTATATAAAGAATATATTGCGTAATTTTTTTTTATTTTTTTATAATTTACTTAATCATTTCATGGTCCCCATGCTAAAGTACATCATGAATCAATTTTATCTGTCAGCCTCACCCATCAAATCTGGTGGGCAGGGCTAACTTTAAATTTTAACCATTTATTTATTCATTTATTTATCTATTTATTCATTTTGCACAGTAGCTGGAGTAGTTGTACCTTTATTTCGCTGCTGCTGAACTTGTACATTTTATGCATGTGACAAATAAAACCTCTTGAATCTTGAACATGGAGCTCTCACTTCCCAACAACGTACTGCACTATACAACTTTTGTTTCGCACAAAGTGGCTCAGTAAGATATCATGAAAAAATATAAAGTGAAATAAATAGAATAGTATAGGACACATGCCCACATGTACAAACATAAAAATAAAACAAATGTCATAAAACTCCACATCTAGCCAAAAGCCTGAACAAAAATGTTTTCAACTGCTTTTTAAAAGAGTAGAGAGTTTAAAGAGTGCAAAGATGATAGCAGAGCGTTCCACAATCTGGGGGGGCACTGCTTCAAAGGCGCAATCTCCTCTTGTCTTGTATTTGGTGTGAGGGACAGCCAGTAAACATTTACCTGACATTCTAAGGGAACAGGACAGGTTATGGACTGTCAGCATCTCAGAGATGTAATCAGGGCCTTGACCATGCAATGCTCTAAACGTGAGGACCAACATTTTAGAATGAATCCGAAAATTACCTTGGAGCCAGTGAAGTGCTGCTAAAACTGATGAGGTGTGTGCATTTTTACTAGTGTGAGTTAAAAGTCTGACGGCAGAGTTCTGCACAGCCTGTAGATACTGAAGTTGCTTCTTGCTAAGTCATGTAAAAAGACTATTACAGTTGTCTGAAAAACAATTTCCAGTTCCGTCTTGACAAGGTTCTTAACTTTTAAATATACCTTAGCTGAAAAGCAGTTTCTAATTAACTGATTTGTGTGATGCTCCAGGGACATCGTAGGACCTTGTTTTTAGGACCGATAATTAATGTCTCTCTCTTGTCTGAGTTTAGATGAAGGAATTTTGTGCTTAGCCAGAGAATCAAATAGTTAGCCAAAGAACAGAACATGTGTAACTCAGTGTCCTTGTAAGAGCAATACAGCTGGATATCATCGACACACAGATGGTACAAAACATTTCTGAATTGGTTAATCATCTGACCTGATGGAGGATATACAATAAAAACAAAAAGAGGCCTAAAAGTCAGCCCTGTGGTATCCCACATGAAAAAGGTAACCATTGAGATGTCATGACCTGTTGATGAGCTGCAGTGACAGTTTAAATTAATTCATGATGCACTGCAGCTCAGGAAACATGAAATAATTCAAAAGTCAAATAATTATGTTTTATCAATTTGATTCATATCAATTTTTCAAAAACACATTCAATTAATCATGAATGTAATATAACCTGAATATAACCATAATTTTACTAATTTATTTCCAATTTTTACTAGGTACTGACAAATTTGATTAATTATATATTTGATTAATTATATGTGTATTTGTTTAAAATAATATTTAATGACTCATTTAAATGTTAATTGATTAATTCCTTTTAATGAGTTTTTGTCCTTGTTTAAATAAATTAATGATACATTTAATGAATCATTTGAGTCTGTATTTATGTATTTCATTGTGGCATTTTTCTCCCTCCATATATTTGATCCCTGCCATTTAAACAATGAGTGAATTTCACTGGGGAAAGAAAGGTTTTAAAAAGCTTGTTTTATTTACATGATGATGCACAACACGTGCAGACACCTTCTCAATGCAGACAAGCACACACAATTTACACTTTTTGAGATGTATGCCTCTTATTAAGCTTTAATGGTGGGACATGCTACCACAGTATTTGGGATATAGGGCATCCAGAGTTTGAATAAAAAGACTCTCTCCCGCTCAGGATGCCTGGTTTGGCTTTACCAGTAGCTGAAAAAATAAAAGAACTTGTTCATGTCAGCATTAATTCAAATAGACTGTAACTATCTCTATGACAACTTCCCATGAGGGCAGCTCAATTCAGTTGGAAGCTCAATAAAAGATAAAGAGTGACCCTAAACTTTGCAAGGTCCATATTTTACGTACATGCTCACCACAATGCACATTTGAGTCAAAAACCTTTTTAACATAAAATGAGTTCTTGAATTAGGCACTGAGTGAGGAAAAATTGAACCACAGACATGAATAACAAATGAGACCCAATAATGTGATTCCAACTAAATAACAAAAAAAACAGCTGAATGTCAACACAGCTGGTTATGAAACACCAATATATTAAGGCATGCACATTATAAAGGAAAAACCAAGGTCACAAGCTGTTAAGTCGCATCGATTTCTGAATGGATCATTTATGTTATTATCTATACAGGTATGTATACATAGCATTTAGTACAGAAGTTTCAGAACACTGAGATTTGGGACGACATGTAGGACACAATCAGCTGATTGATTTATTTACACAATGCAAGTTCGACAGACAGTCTGTAATTTAAGCAAGTGCAATTATGAGAAATTTTACATGGGCTTTGACTGTAGTCAGACACACGATACAAGACTGATGAAGGCAGCAATTTTGTCAAGCCCTGAGGACATTCTGATTTACATTGATCATGTAAACACAGCATGAGGCACAACATTTGTGATACCTATAAGCTAAAGAACCTACACACGGATGCAAAACTCATTTAGAATATCAAAAAGCCTTTCCTTCCATTTACAAATAATTTACTACGTGAAATATACACAACATCTTATATACACAGTTTTCATTGTACAGGTTTCTATTTATTGACTGCTGCTTTGTTGTAAGGTTTATTTTGTATATTATATTTTATTTAACCTTCTTTTATACAGGTAGTCCCATTGAGACATTGGATCCATTGGGTTAAAAACATGAGATCAATTTTCAAAACTAAGTGCTGTTTACTGCCACAAAGAACATGTGGAAAAAGTTGTTTGTGTGAACTCCTCTCCCTATTTCTGCTTCAGCTACATTACCTTGCTAAACTGATTGAGTACACTCTTAAATTCACATAGACATTTAAGAAAAAAACCTATCTACAAGTACTGGAATTTTTTTTTAAAAAAAGCACAAAAATGGGTATAAATGAATGTAAATGTGTATCGGATTCTTTGAAGGCAAACAACTACACCAAATCAGATTCATAATTTGGATAACAAGCTTCAAATGACCAAGTTTTATAAAGAAGGTAATAGCTACACTTTAATATAAGATATATAAATTGAGATCAAATAAAATCTTTGAAATAGGAATACAGTGGTTTGCAAAATGTTTGCCTCTATTAATTTATTGCTTGTACTTCCTTAAACTATAAGTCATATGTTTCAAGCTACAGATGCCAAGACACAGCAGCCAGCACTGTGGCAATCCATTATAATCTACTGTAACCTTAACTGACGATTCCCAGCCGGTCAGTGTTTTCATCTTCAAATTATGGTTTAGAAATTGGGTTTGGGTTTGTTTTTTTTCTTCAAATAAGAGTAAATTTTAGCAGCTGTTATTATTCCGAACCATCATTAGTTATTAGTCTTTGTACTAGAATACATCCTATGGGCAGGATCTACTAAGATCCCAATTTGCGTGTAGTAATTTGCTTGTGCAAGTTAGAATTTTGTGTGTGGGGCTGAACCACAGTTTGATTTACTAAGAGCGATTGCGTAAATAGCCGCAGGTGCAAACGTGTTTGAGACTCTATTTATTATTTTAAGGGTCTTGCATGTTTCATAGTTTGCAGCACAGTGAGTTTAGAGAGAAGAAAGCGCAAAATGAAATTTGACCAGATGAAGATAGAAATATTAGTGGAAGAGGCAAATAAACCATTGAAAAAGAATACACATAATAGCCTAAATATCAAATAAAAATAATACAACAGGTATCCCTGCAGAACCTCAAAAGCAGCTGTGAATGTTCTGTTTTGTTTGTCTAGTGTAAACTCATGTTGAATTGTGGTTTTTGATGTGTTGATTGTTATTTTATTAAAGGATGAAAACTACATGCGTTGCCTCCACCGATCATGAGAAAATATTGTGAATCAGACCTATGCGCATCTGCAATCCTGCAGCATTGGGCTGTTTCCTTTCATCCACAAGCTGCAGCTATTTGTGCTTATCTGAGCCAGTTAACACCTGCTTTTCAAAAGCACTAAATATAGGCGTAAAAACAGCAACCGCTGTTTGGTAAATCACATAGTGCATGCAAAGCTGATTTATTTGTATCTACTCCTCCCAGTATTTTGCATGCTCTGGAAGAAACGGCCATATTACATATTCATTCAAGCAAACCTGCTAAATGGATTGCCGCTGTTATTTTGCCCACTGAACAGGTGCAATCCTCGATGCGCCCTGTTAGTAAATCAGCTGCTACGTGTTTTTGCGTGTGCTCTGAAGTTTGTGCATGTTTTAACACGCGCAAACCTTTAACAGATCCAGCCCTATGTGTGTTACACAAGTTCTGACTTGCCTGTGAGAGCTGGCAGCAGAGCAATTCTACACTACTCGCATTGGTAGGTTTCAGTGTAATTCCTTTTAAAAGATTTCTGCAAATAAATATGCAGTGTCTGTTGGCAATGGATAGAATTTGTGCGCTCAATGCTTCTGGTTTCTGTTTCCTGCTTGTAGACCAAGTTGTACTGACCAATAATGCTTGAGCGAGCTTTGGTTATAGTAACAGTCGAGTAGAGAACAAAAAGGCACAGACAACTTTAACCAAATCTCGGAACATTTGGCTATCATCTGGTGACAATTTAAGCCTTCTTAAATGAATCAGCATGCAATAAATGAGCAGCGCACAGAGCAGGACATCTCGGTGCATATATCTTTTATCCATTACCTGGGAAGTAACACTGGAAGCCACTGGCTGTTGTCCCAGCCAAAAAAGAAAGTACAGGTACAAATTTGTACCAAGTATGGCTAGACTAATGTTTAGAATTATGTAATCATATCATTGTTATAACTGACCCCCCTCCCCCCCCAAAAAAGACAAAAAAAAGTGTTACTGCAGAACCATCTGGCATCTGCTGTTATTTAGTCCCACCACCAGCAATATAATCCACACACAATCTAAAATAATAGAACCCAAAATAAGCAGAAAATTTAACATAGTCTCACCCTATTTCTGAACCTCTATTTAACACTATCATTCGTCATGTGTCCAGTTTTGAGCCTTCCCTCCACCGACAGCCAAGCGATAATGAGCAGCTGACTCTCCAGGCCAAGCAAAAAGGGGCAAAGACCTCCAATATATTAATATTGAAGACCATGGCAAATTATGACTTTAGACATCTGTTTTTGCATGATGATCATCACCAGCTGTCTGTGTTCTACCCAGCAACTGAGGGAGAAAGACAGACGTTGCAAATTTTGTGTCAGTTATTTATAAAAGCTTTTTCCAAAATGGAACATCGCCAGTGAAGGAGTGGGAGTTATCCCGACCAAAAAAAACAAAAAAACCCACTCCTACACAGACAGAATAATGTCAGGGCAGGCTGACATGAAGCGTCCTACAAATCTTCATCGTTGTCTTCCCTGACATCAATGCCATCATGGAGAAAAGCCTCTTTTTCTGTTGACATGGCTTCTAGTTCGTGGTCAAGCTTGAAGCCATTCATTTCCGTCTCAAGAAAAGAGCGGGACGAAGCTGCTTCAGAGCTGTGATGGATGCCATAGCAGAAGTAGATCACTAAACCTACAAAGGGAGAACGAAACACAACATTGTTTCTTTAATATTACATTTTAACTGTAAATTTCAAGTTCTTTTGGCCAGCTGATTTTAGCAGACTAAGAATATACTCTTAAAGACCTGAAGCAAGCTTAAGACACTGAAGTAATTGAAAATACCAGAAAGGATGTTGATGGATTCCAGCTAATTTTAAGCACATTATTCTTATTTGCACATATAACCATATATGCAACTGCTTTTTTGAACAGCATTTTCACAAAATATAATTTTTTATGTTTTTGCCATAAGTACTACCAAAGACATACTTGCAACTGTGATAACACATTATGGTTTCAAATAAATTGGCAGAAGATGGAGGGTCAGTATGATGATGGTGTGTGGTGTGAGACAGTATAACTACCTATGGCCATCCAAATTGAAAATCTAATCCAAGTGCCTCTGTCGAGCTGCATCATCAAGTAGACGTTGACAAACATGCTGATTACTGGAATGAAGGGCAGCAGGGGTACCTAAGAGGAAGCAGACCTGTTAACACGTTGCAAACTTTGAACTGGAAGCGTTCAAAGGAGCGCTGAAAAGATCTCAAATCAAACCTTGAAAGAGAGTTTTGTCCTGCTCTCAGGCTGCCTCCATATGATGAAGACCAGGAAGAGACACACCATGAAGATGATGGTGAGGACTACCATGTTCCATGCAGCAAAACCTCCCTGCACTGCCAGTATACTGAATGCCAGAATCAATATTCCTGCAGAAATCAGATATCCATACAAAAGTAGTTGGTCTAACATTGAGCATCAAATGGTGATGTTGATAAATTGAATAATATTTGAAAGTTTCCTCATTTTCAGGAAAACATTAAAAGTATTTATGAATCACCAGTCACTGCTGGGGATAAAGTAATGCTGCATCAAATAAAACATTTCCCAGAATTTTGAATTTGGGCAGCAAACAGCCCAAACAATGAAAACCTACCCATGATGGAGGTACAAACGTTGACAGTGAATCCTGACAGAGTGGATGGCTCACTGTTATCTGGAAACAGCAGGGTCTGGAAGCTGAACCTCTCCTCCACGCCAGGCAGGATGCCCATACTGGGGGCACTGATGCTGTCACTCAAGTCCGCCTCATCATGACTGTTTGCAATCTGGTACACTGGGCCAAACTTTTCGGGCTGATACCTGAAACAAGAAAACATTCCCACACTTTAGGCTGTTTATCCATTACAACTTAACGCATTACTCTCACCACTAGTCACAGCTGATGTTACCAACGGGCGATGCAGGGATAAGAAAGAAACACTGACAGCAGTGGACCTACTTCCGAGTAATAAACATCAAAAGGAAAGCTTAAGCCAGGTTTTCAGGGATAGCAGTTTGATTCAGCTGTAGTTTGAACGAATTATTGTATAAGAAATAAAATAAAAGGATGAATATCATTCGCTGCTGAGATACTAACTGGGTTTCTATTAGTTATCAAAGCAAATAAAACAATCTTTTGGAAAACTGAAAAAGAAATGTGAATGAGACATTATTCTGTGACTGGCTTAAAAAGGCTTGTAAAGTTTTTGCCACCAACACAGAAGGTTTGGAGTTTTTTTTCAAGCATCTAAATCTCTAAAATCCTCTTTCTGGGATATTGCATCTTATCTGGGAAGACATTGCTCTGAAACAATCAAATTAATATTTGTCAGACACAATTTGTAAAGTTGTTTTTGTTTCCCCCCAGGGATTATGAAGACTTCTTCAAATAAGACAAACCATCTCAAGTCAAAACATTAGAAAACCCCTATGAAAACATTTTGCTGCTAGTGGATGTAGAAAATTTGCTAATGCCTTAGATTTACTGATACACATTTGTGGCTACAAACTCCACTTTGACAGGCATTCTGTTTTTTAGTCTCGGTAAGAATTCCTGATCCAGTAAGTGCTCCCTGGATCACAGTAAAATGTTCAACTTCAGGCTGTTTGCTGTTGTGATTTCCTCCTAAAGTTCATGCATGAACAAGCACACCAAAGTTTCAAACCACCATCATAGATTAAGTTCAGACTGACCTGAGCACCAGCACACAGGCAGCTACTAATGTATAGGCCAGCAGGGTTCCTATAGACATCAGGTCCACCAGGTCCTTCAGGTCAAATAGAAATGCCATGATTGCTTAAATATTTCAGAAAGAAAGAAAAGATGGGAAGATTAGAGTGCAAGTTTGATCATGACAACCTTCGTTCCAAAAAAAAAAAAAAAAAGCAATTGGAACAGCGGACTGCAGTGTTTCACAATGTTTAAAATCATCATTTTAGCTGTGTCAGCATGACCATGGTGGTATGTTGACAGTAAAATTCTGATAAAAAAGAGTGATGCAGAGAAGTGCCAGAAAACTAAAAGCATGGCTATAGATATTTTGTGTAAAGGGTAAAGGTCCCCACTAGGAATGTCACATGGGTGGGAAACAAATCAGATGTACAAGTGGTGCAATTTCCCCCCCCCTCTGTTTTACACAGTATTTTTCTGTTGCCCCATAATTACTGGGTTTTGTTTCGACCTTATTTTCCCTTTGTTCCTAGTTAATTTGAGCATAAGCGTGAAGGTTGAGAGTGGGTGTGTTTCAAAAAACTCACCCTGACTGTCGGACATAAGACGGATTAACGTTTAGAAATGTTTATTGTAGTTATGGTAACACAAGGTTTCACTTTGCAGTAAACATTGCTCTACTGTTAATCTCTGCTTTGTGTGTGTTTGTGTATCTGTATGATATGACCTGAATAAAGCCCCAAGGACTCAAAATAAATGAAATGTTTTGATATAACTTTAGTCTGAGTAGTTCTATTGACCTTTAACACATTTGCCTGAGAATGGGATTTTCTCAAAAAATAAAAAAGTATATACATTGATAAAGAGAGACAGAGAGAGAAAGAGAGAGAGAGAGAGAGAGAGACAAAGACAGAGAGAGAAATAGAAAGAGAGAGGGAGGGAGAGAGGGAGAAAAAAAAGCCTTCTGATGAGGCTTTTTAAGGATGAGTATTGGTTTTTAATGATTGCTGCCTGTTTGATCAGAGCATCCTTAAAGACAAAGGGAGTTTAAAGTTAATGATAAAGGCTTCACTCCTTTTTTAGTGCTTTTGATTGACATAATTTTCACTTTCACCATTATCTTGTCCTTTTTCTTTCCTGACTGTGGACCTCAATATCTGAATATCCTGAAATACACATTAGTTTTCTTATCGCTTCTTGCTTTACTATTCCCTCCTCCTCTTACCAGACATAACCCCGGCAGCAACAGTAGACGTTAAGGGGGCTTTCCTCTCGCTGACTTGGGCCAAGAAGGAGAAGAGCAGGCCATCCCGTGCCATGGCAAAGATGATACGGGGTAGAGGGAACATGGAACCCAACAGACTGGGATACAGTGAGGAGGAAAACGTCAAATTGGAGCAGTGGTTGCGTAGGGCAGATGGACAAGAGGGGAAAGGAAGAACTGAGGTTAAGCGGGGCCAGGAGAAAATTTAGAGAAGGGTATGAAAATAGCTAGCAAGGAATGAATTGCAGATTTGAAGCGGGAGAATGTGCAACAGGAAACCAGTGGCAGCAACAGGGATGTAATGCTGGACCAAGGATCTTTTAATATTAGCATGCAATGGTACATATCCTCCACATGCTGTTACTTTCCATTCAAGAGGGCATATGTTTGGCTGCTTATCCATGCAGTTGTTGTTGGTTTATTTACTCCTACAATACGCAGGTAGAGAATATTCCTTAAATTCCTAATTGAATAACAATAAAAAGAGATTTAAAAAAAACTACGTACTGTTTGGTACACCCATGTTAGAGGAATAACAACCAAGACTCCCTCACCCAACTGAGGAGGTATCTGGCTAGATGACAGTTAATGATGCTCTTTTCATGCTCAGGATTATGATTGCTGCCAAGTTCCTTGAAAACAGTTTAGCCCTGCAGCATGAGAAGAGACTTCAGTGAGAGTGAATGCTGTTTCAAGACATGCGTGTTAGTGTCTCACCTGCCCCTGTGCCAGAGGCAAGGGTTGCAATTAGCGGGGTTTTGGTGCGGGGGCTGATTTCAGCCATGAACTTGAAAAGCAGCCCATCGTCAGCCATAGCCCAAATCACACGGGGCATAGGGAACATAGCACCCAGCAGGCTACCATGGGAGGGAGACCAGGATATATAGTATCCACACTTGCACCCAAGAGAATGCCGTGAGACAGACATGAACAGAGACAGCAGCTCACATATACAAGGCATGTCACACTGAACAAAGGCAGAAGATGACAACAAAACATTAGAATAACCTGAAAGCTGATTATAACATTAGCTGGAACCTGCCAGAATATATTAACTATGAACTTACACAGTTAAAAAAACATTAGCCTGTCTTTAAATATGCATATCTTACATATAAATATATGTAATGGATAATTATCATTATTACCAAAGCTATAATCATTTAAATCATAAGAAATGTACTTGAATACCAGCATTATGAACTATTAAGCACCAAATATTAGTAAACTTGTAACTTCATAAGTCAATGTTACATAATTAGATACACAAGTGTATGGTATAAATCATTTTCTCTGCTGTCCTTTTATTTTTAGTTAAGAGGTCAAATGCCTTCCTAAGTTAAAGATAGACATGCACACACACACATAGGCATCAGTCACACACACAGACATGTTTATGTATGTATGACCACATGTTCCTCTGAGAGAGAACAAGAGAACAAAAGCATGCATGGCAGAGCGGTTCACATGTCAAACGTCTTAGTACTTACCTGGTAGACAGAGCACACAGAGAGCCTACAGCTACAGCATACTTCGCTCCACCCCAGCCCACATATTTAAAGGCTACAGGCAGAGGACTGTTGCTGTCCAGAAGATAGTATGGCATCATCAGGGTGAGGGCAGCAGAGACACCAAAGTAGGCCACAAAACAGATCAACAATGAGGAAACAATGCCAATAGGAATGGCTCTCTGGGGATTCTTCACCTCTTCGCCTGGAACATAGATAAGATAGTAATACTTCATCAAAATCAATAGCTATTTTGGTGTAAATTAAGTTTTTTTTATCATCAAATTCTATCTAGTGGGTTCAGAACAGATACAAATCTCACTATCAACTGCTTGATGAGTAAAAAAAGCCTTGGAAAGGCCAAAAACACACTTTTACAATGAAAACAGAATTCAGACAGAGACAGCCCCCTTGATAGGGAAATTCAGCATGGAGTAATATAATGCCACTTGAGCTCATAAAAAAGTATATTGTGTAAAAGCCAAAATCTTCAATGTAATAAAGGGGTGTTGACTCAGATCTGTGCATCTGACGGGAGGGTTTTATGCGATACATGTAACTGCTGCACAAACCAGAATTTGTCAAAATCAGCTCCGACATATTTCCAGCAGTGTCACAGATTTGACAAAACTGCACTGGTTGCATTCATGTGTAATTGAAACATGTTTTGAGCTCGCAAATAGTTACAGAGAAATAGCTTGTTTTGGAAACCATTACGTTTTTTATTACTGTAGTCCAAACATTCCTCCAGCAGCTGCTGTGCCTCTGTTGGCTACTAACATATTTCTATAACGGCAGACTTCCAGTGAACATGGAAAACTCTGCAAACAGATGTATTTAAGACACACTTTATATGGTATTTCGCAAGAAAATGAACAAGAAGATTAAAATCCCTGTGGACTCTGAAGACCGAAACACCCAGCTGCCGGTGATTATGCAACAGAAGTCCTCTGGCAAACATTCCGTTCTTTTTCTGCAGTCAATTCCAATCGAAATAAGGGTGGGTGTATGAGACCTACATGTATGTGGCAGGAAAAGGTACATCTGCAGCTGATTGGCCCTAAATATATATATATATATATCCTTTTTTTTTTCTTTCTGTGTATGTGTGTGGATACATAATGGTTGGAGGTTGTGGGACGGTCTGATGGCCTCATGCCAACATTACTCTAGCCAAAAGAGATGTCAGTGAGTGTGGGTCACAGACATGTTTCTACAAGTCTGACTCGAGCAATTTTTACAGGATGAAAAAAAGAAGGGAGTAAAAGACGTGTGGACCACCAGGGAAGCTAGAAGAAATGTAGAAAACTTTGAACCCACTAAAAAAAAAAAAAATTCATGAAAATACAGACCTATTCATAGTTGTAGATTAGTACAGTGCATGAAAACCTGGAAAACATTTTCTCCCTTAACCTGCACCAGAGTGTTTGCCGTTCTGCCACGAGCAAAGTGGGCCAAACGCATTAAAGTGCAGCTTTTCTTTTTGCCTTGCCCTCTTATGTAACAGTTTTGGAAGTTAAGACAAGCTGAGGATTGAAACGGTTCCAACTCCAGATTAAGTTGCACCCCCTCAAGTGCCAGCCCCACCCCGAAACTGAAATATACCCATGGGGAAGTCAAACAGCAGAAGTCAAATACAGCAAGAGGAGCAGCGCAGTTTCCAGAGGAAAACATTACCATTTTACATTGCTACATATCTCAGATAAATATAATCTGACTTGATGGGACAGGACTTAAGTTTGTGGGACTTTGTGCTTTGCTGCACAGCAAGGTTGTATTTTACGGCAAACTATTTCCAACTGGTTGAAAACGAGTGGATTTGTAGCCTTTTTTTTTTAACCCACTTCTCAAACAGTCGAAATGCAGTTATACCATCAAGGTGTCAAAAACACAATCTTTTTTTAATTAGTCAGTGTTGTTTCAGTTGTGAGTTTTAAGTGACAATATCAGTAAGTATGGACATTTCTCCTAAATCAAATGTCACTGGTGTATGAAATGTGGTCTACACAAAGGCATTTATCTACCTTTATTCTATCTTAACTTTATTATTATCAATCTTTATTTAGCATTGATTTATCTATCATACAAAATATCAGAAATATAAAGCTATGACGGTGGTGTACTGCTAATACAAAGCTTCTTAGGCATCAGAAAGGGGTCCGTTGTATGCATAAATGTGAAATAGCAGATGAGGGTTGGTGCAGTAATGGGCGTACACGAGTACTTAAATTCTCACTGCCAATCCTGGTAAGGTATGAGATACAAGTAACTGTTAAAGTTGCATCTTATTTCTTTTTGGACCAACTCCAAATAAACTTGACTATGATTTGAAAATGTTTTTGTGAAAAATACTCACTGCAAACCATGAACTCAGTAAGACTCAACTGAAGAAATCCCTAGAGACTGAAATAGACTTGTTCGATAGATGAAAGTGACACACTTTCTCTATGTGTTTCCAAAAAAAAAAAAAAAAACCTGTTACAACAATAATTTCCCTCTAAGAGGGACAAATAAAGTATATTTCATTTCTTTCATTTCAAAGCACTTAAAGCACTGGGAAAAAAAATTGAAAAACAAGAAATGGAAACATGCTATTGTTCCAGAGGGGAAAAAAAATTAACAATAAAGTGCATATTTTTGCATTTCTTCTAAGACTGACCTGTAGTGGCAATGCAGTCAAATCCTACAAAGGCATAGAAACAAGTAGCTGCTCCTGAGAGGACGCCAGTGAAACCAAATGGCATGAAGCCTCCCACTCCCAAACTCTCCTTGGAAGGCAGGGTTTCAGTAAAACTGGACAGAGGAAGAAAATAATTATTTTAAAAAAGTAGTACATCAACAAGTTAGACTCAACTGGTTAACTTAACTTCTTAGATGGGGCAGTTCAGCCAAATTTGAAACCAAGATTGATTTTTTTTAGAGTAACTGACACACAATTCAGGGACAAACACAATCATTGTAAAAGGAAAATACTTTGTTTTTCCATTCTAAGGTTTTATTAAAGACATAATGAAAAAAAATCAATGCAAACCTCAACAAACTACAGCGAGTTTTCAGTTAAAATATCCTTACTTGTTACTTGAGTTAGTTGTATAATTGACACGTAATATCTCCTCTGGGTCTAGCTGCCAGTTCTTCAAAGATCCTTTGACCAGGCCAGAGACCACCATGAACAACAGGACGAGGACGTTGATACATGTGAAAACCTTGTTCACCATCGCTGACTCTTTCACTCCAAATGCAAGCAGACCTTAGAATAGCAGACAAAAGTATAAAGTAACTACCCCTGCAGGAAAATAACAGTGGAGATGTTGCTCGTAAGCGTTGTAAACTTAAAGTGGAAAACATATGATTATACAGACAGATGTGCAGAAAGAGATGTTTTCTTACCTGTAAGAGTTACTATGATGAGAACAGCAAACATGTCAGGGTACTGTGCCAATATACCCGGTGCGTTCATAGTCATGTACTGTCTGCAGAAGTGCTCTATATGCTTTCCTACCAACTCATCAAAGGTGGCGCTCCATGCACGGGCCACACTGGAGGTACCTGGCATGTGGAGAGATTAGCTCTCTTCTTGTTCTCCATCAAACAAATAACTTCCTGTGCATTAAAGCACAAAGGAAGTAACATAAGACAGTGTTGATTTATGTTTACCAATGATGTAGGAGAGGATGAGGTTCCATCCAGTGATGAAGGCCCAGAGTTCTCCTACTGTCACATAGGAGTAAAGATAAGCTGAGCCTGTTTTGGGCACACGGGCTCCGAACTCAGCATAGCAAAGACCGGCCAACACTGAGGCTAAGGCTGCTATCAGGAAACACAGCACAATAGCAGGACCTGGGGTGGTAATGGAGATCATAGAATTAGAAACTTAAGACCGTGTCTGACAAGATATTATCTCCCCATCAACTTCAGGCATGTTAACTTACCTGAATTATCTCGTGCTACTGCACCAGCAAGTACGTAAACACCAGCGCCCAACGTGCTGCCCACACCCAGGGCTACCAGGTCAAAGGTGTTGAGACATCGGGACAGACGGGAGTCTTCCGAGTTGCAGTTCACAACCTTCACCCTTAGCAACTGCTTCCCGAAGCGCAATAGCTTCTCCAGCGCCATGGAGACAACAGGGAGGGAGATAAAGTCTTTAGGGGCTTCTGAGGTCACAGAGGAGAAGGGGAGCCCTAACAGGGGGCACAGAGGCTGAAAGATAAAATATAGTTAATGTTAATCAAAAACATATTTCTCATATGTGCTTTTTCACCTTAGCTTTTTTTCGTTATCAGTTTGTATTCACTGAGGCCAAAATAATTGTGACTTTTTTACTAAAGCATCCAAGATCATCTAAAAATAAACTTACTTAAACTGGATGCACATTAGTTAAGTGTTTCAAATCTAATAAAGAGGCCCACTTGTGTCTGAGAAACTTGTAAGTACTCCATGGTTTCCTGGAGTGTTACATAATGCAGTTAAAATCTGCTATGTGTGACTGTTGGCCAAAAAAAAAAAAGGAAAAAAAACACACAAAAATGGGCGTCTATAGGGATAATCCCTCTTATTGCTGGATATTTAGCTGATATATGTTACATAACAAAACAGAAATCACAGGAGAAGTTGTAGAGCAGATTGTTCAACGCAAATATTCACAAAAAATGCATGACATACTGTCCTTTTAATGACACATGCTTTGGAAGGCATAGAGTTATAGAGTTTGTACCTGCTTGGGGTCAAACGAGAAAAAAATCCCTTTCAAAAAGTGAACAAGAATAATAAACAGTAACAAGAGAAACAAAAACACCTGGGCCAAAGTCAACCGGCAGTCAACTCTTCCATATATAATGTTGGGCTGTACATCCCTGTGAAATATCTAGCATTCAATTACATTAACTTCAGGCAAGATAACTGGCTGATAGGTTTTTTTTTTTTTTTTCCATGTGATATTGCCAGTGTGAGTTGCATAACACTGGAATATAAGGATGCACAATATTGGATTTTTGGCCAATATTTTACAGCTCATTTGGCCGGTAACTGATACCGAAATCTGAAATAAATCTTCAGGATTTAGAAAAGCATTTTACATGACCAATCACATTAAAGATCTTAGGTTTTGACCTTTTGTGACCGTGTTTTTCATATTAGCATTTGATTTATTTATTCTTCTTTTATTCCTCTTGTTGTTTTATGAAGTTTTTTTAGGGACTTATTTATAGCCTGGCCTTAGATAGGATGAGTACTCACTTTTCATGTTTGTGCATCTTGTATTGTCCCTCTGTGTCTGTTATTGTGTTTTGTACAATTTATGGCCTCTCCTTTTTACTGCAAACCAAATCTACCTCCGGGTATTAATAAAGTTGCCTTGTAACCTTGTAAGATCAGCTGTTTCTGCTTGCAGAAAATAAACATGGCAAATACAAACTGACAGGGAAAATAATCACAATGTACTCAGTTGAATAGAATTCATGTAGATTTATATTTCCTCCCTGTTTAGGACTTAGACAAATGTCTTCATCTCACCTGACCAAGAAAGTTCTGTACGGATCTTTTAAACAATGCTTAATCATGCAAGATTGTGTAAAAGAGCTGGGTTTTCACTCTTTATTACCTGCTATATTTGTTTTGTCATTCTGTTGCCTTAATGTTGTCTACAACATTTTATTTACCTATCTACACTGTTTCCTTCATAGCTTCAAAAGTTCTTGTGTCCAGAGGTCAGTTTATAACCATGGCAGGCTGAAAGAAAATCATAGGAGCACATTTCTTTTTTTCCAAGTGCAGAAAACAAAATTAAAGAGCCTTGTTTCCGGATTTTTTATTTTTTTTTACCTAAAAAGAAAAATATTCATAACAAGCAAGTGTTGCACAAGGAGATTAAGCTTGTTTCAAGATTCATTATAGATTTAAGAATTCTAGTCCGGCAAATTTTTGCTTACCACATTTGCAGATTTTTTGCTCAAAAAAAGAAAATTTTATCATATTTTAGAATATATGGCTTACTTCAAGTAGGGCTGTTTTTGCAGTTATGCATTAGTAACACAGCCACATTTGCATTCATTTTCAGTTATTCTGCTTTTACACCTGAATTTTTTATGTAGTCTTCCTAAAGTATCTATCTTTAATACTTCATTACAGTAACTAGCCCTCAAGCCAACAAATTAATTAATGTACTAAAAGGTAATACAACATCTAATAATTTTAAATTCAATAACTACAACAGGTGTGCACTTACTTCCGTTGAATGCTTCAACTTCAGTCTGAAAAATGACAACCAAACGTTAGACAGAAATTCAAGTTTTACTAAAAAAAATTAAAAATAAAATCTACAAAAAATAAGACAAAACAAAGATGTCTTGATTTTTAAGCTCCAAAATCTTTGGATTCTTCAATTGACAAAGATGATAAGTCAAAGTACAAAGACTTTCATCACACCTCCATTTTTTCTAAACATACTTTTTGAAACATTTTGACATTTTCATTGACTGGCTCCATTGATAATATGGTAATAAATGGCCTGGTGGTGTTGTACTGTGATCTGTGTTAAGTGAACTATGTCCAAAAAAGATATCTAAATTAAGTGTCCCACAAAGGCCAAAATAATGAAATCATTAGTTTATTTACTAAAACTTGTGGAAGTTTCTCTCCTTATGAGGAATCAAGTGTAAAATCTTTGTTTTATATCAAAGATGTGTTCTCTTTCAGCACAGAGATCCAGTTTCCTCTAGGTTTTAGTCTGGACCTGAGGACAACCAGCAGACCTAAAATCAATTCTCACAGTAATGGGAAGCTACTGCAGGAAGGACAGTAGAGGGAAAATATGGTTCAATAAGCACGTGTAAGCACTAAGACTGAGCAAATCATGTTGTCGCTCTCTCTCCTCTACTACCTGGCTCTACCACTGAGCCCTGGATGTATGATCAGCGCATCAATCAGTGGTAATATAACAGACTGCTCTGCCTGCCTGTAGCCAGAGCTGATCTGAGAGTGACCAAGGCAGAGGTGGTGAGATGACTGAGTGGTAGAGTATAAACAGGAATGGAGAACAAACTGTGTGCATGATTGTGCTGTGATTTTTGAGGTTGTAGGCCTACGTCAGAGGCCAGGTCGCTGCAGTCCAGAGACGGCTGTTTACCTGGTGAATGTATTAATGCTAGACTGAACTGGGTTTTTGACTGAACTGCAAGTGTTTTGGGTTTTTTTTGTCTTTTTTTGTTTGTTTATTGCTGTCTTCATTGTGATAGTCCCGTTTTAAGTTTGCAGGTATCAGTCTGTCATTACTGCAATGCGTTGAGCATCAACAGATAAACATTGTTTGCCCATCCAGTTGTCCTGTCCTGCTCACCAAGGTGTTCTCCCCAAAGGTTGTATTTTGGGGCGGAAGTTAAAGGGGAGGGGCACAGCCCATCCTCCCTCGCTTGTGTTACATATGTACCCATTAGGTACTAGGACTTCAGTGGCAGATCTTTCCTAATTGACTGATGAGATTTTCTCATTCACTAGTCTGTCCAACATGTTCTGCACATTCTAATGTGATGAAGTTGCATACTGAGAAATAATACCAACAGGAGAAGCAAATAAATACAGCAAATGGAGAAATGGGGACAAACAATATCTAGCACCAATGTAAGTTAAGTTGTAAGTTGCAGCAGTCCAGCTTAAAGCCATGACATGTCCTACAGAGTGAGATGAAAAGAGTGACATGCAGTGACATAACAGTGTGACACATTTCTAGATAATGTCAGCTTGACAGACATCACTGACATGGGGACATAA
This sequence comes from Atherinosoma microstoma, assembly GCA_037177055.1. Classification (NCBI taxonomy): domain Eukaryota; kingdom Metazoa; phylum Chordata; class Actinopteri; order Atheriniformes; family Atherinidae; genus Atherinosoma; species Atherinosoma microstoma. The sequence continues at coordinate 10,471,251 of JBBBVU010000016.1, forward strand.
ACCCTGGAGAGGTCATGGGGACAGTGCATCAGTCATTTTATACTTCATGGAAACTTCCACATAAGGGAAGGCTGAGGTAACCTTGTAGTCTTTTTCTTCCAGGAAACAATCGGGCTCAGATACAATTTTCCAACTTGGCCATTTAGGACACACAAAATTTTTCTGCATTGATGCAGGTTTTAAAATGTCAAATATACTCTGCAGGTTAAGTGTCCTGACTTGGTTTTTCTGGAATACTAGATTGGTATGGAGACTGAGACAAGTACATACAAAACCTGTACAACCAACTTTTAATGTGTTTGAGCTCAATTCCAGTGTAACGGATCAAATGAAAAGTACATTTCCCAATGCATTAACAAGTTCCTCAGTTAAAAAGCTGGATTAATGCTGAACTCATAGTATAGACGTAAAAATGACTTTCTTGCTTTTGCAAATTTGTGCACCATAATTATAGTCTAACCAAAGTCCCAACACATGTCAGAAGACATTTAAATCTCTGATTGCAGCTAACTACTGTTTGCATGGTGTCCCTGCTCATAAATAGTGTTGCAAGTCAGCAGGGAAACAAGTTGGATGTTCTTTGGAGATGATGTGGAAAGAATTAAACAGGTGCAAACTCTCTTATTACCTAGCATTAGGAGGCTAAAACTTAATAACAAAAAGGCATCAGTAGGCTAGTTCATTTGTAAGCTAAGTAATTCGTTCAATAAAATGCTGGATAATGTGAATATTTTTCATCCTATTTAGCATTTAGTACAATAAAAAAAAAGAAATTGAGAATTTTGTTCTGTTTGGGACAATCTTCAGACCTGACATTATAGAATGATAAAATCATCTAGGAAGTATCCCACTGAAACTGTGCAGGAAAAAAATCTGTAGTAGTGTTTTTATACTTTAAAAAAATATATATAACAGGTGACTGGATGAAGCATCTGCCTATTGCAGGTAGAAACCAACCAAGCCAATCAAGACAGGGCTACCAGCGGAGCTGTCATCGTTGACCGCTGTCACACCTTAACCACACCTGTAGCTGCCAGTATCAGACACCCGTTAGTCTAAATTTGTGCTTAGGTCATGTGATACTAGCATAAAACATGTGCATTAGATTCACAGGCATATAGGTGCCTTTGAAAATGATGAAAATTAGAAATGAATCCTAAATTGAAAGGGCAGGCATGCATAATACTTCATTTAGTGTCTGACCTGTGTTGAACATAACATTAAGAACATATTTCACACATATAAAGAGGTTGGCCAGGCAGAACCCATGAAATACTATTATATATTCAATAGGAAGTCTAAAAACTTTTACCACTATACAAGCACGCACAAACACTGAAGAAAGTTAGCTTAAATGAACCACATGACCTCTCTCTGACCTGGGTATACATGTTATGCAATTGCTGCAGTTTTCTGACAATACAAGGGACCAGAACAACAACATACAAACATCTTCAATGGCAGCAGATGTTATGAATCAGAACAACCCTCCTTTTTTGAAACATCAAATATAGTTGATAACACCTAATGCAAAGCTTGTCAAAACTGCACAAACCTGTTCATGCACTGGCAGAAGACAAAACATGGATTACTTACTTGAAAGCACCTGTAGAGCTACGTAGCAGCTTTGGACAAATGATGGCAGATAAAGGGATTAAACGAGATACATGTTAACTATTCTTTGAGCCCCTGTGAGCACTGTGGGGGTGTTTGACCGTCAGGGCTCTGAAATAGAATATGGAAGAATCACATGGCTTGGCTATTCCAAGCAGGACACACTCATGCGCGCACATGCAAAGTCAAAATGCAGCAGTCACATTAGTCAAGTTAATCTACAGACGCAGATTTGAATCCTTTTTTTATTCTCTCTCATAGAAATGCACAGTTGGAAGAAGTAACTGAAATGGACAAGTTTTGGTGTGGTGTACGCAATTGCAAAAAAAATTAACTTAAAGTTGATTTGTAATTAATTATAGTTACCTTATAGTACTTTGATTAAATTACCACTTATACAAGGATATCACAAGAGTAAATATCAGAGGTTTAAAGTGCAAGGATGACAAAAATCCTATCAGATTTCCTTTAAAAAAATCAATTTGCGTCTTAATATAAGCACACAAACACAGAGCTTGTTTCAAAATGTTATGAGCTCATGGGATGTCATCAAAGCATGGGCAATGGCTATCAGTGAGAGGGAGTGGCTGAAAAAGAGAGGGGTGTGATCCTTCATAACCTATCGAAGTGCACCATGAACGCAGCACTGTTTGACATTCAGTGAGGTTGTCTAATTGCGAGAATACAGTCAAGTTCAACAGGACAAACTAAAAACTGCATTTTTATTAACGTCAATAAAACCTTATAGTAGATCTGAACAGAACATAGCATATTTATGATCAGAGTTTCCATTACTTTTTGATCCCATTTAAACAAGTAGCAAGGATTATGGAAAAGTCTGATTGGATGATGGTGAAGTAAAACAACTACAAGTTGGGATGATGAGGAGTGTCGCTCTATTCTTTAAAGCAAAACTGTGACAACACATTGAAGCCCAGGTCTGTAAGCCTGAACAGTATTCAGGTATTTGCTACAACCTCAGAGAACATCAGACGACACGATTGTTGACATTTCCTATCCGTTTCCATCCTATTGTGTATTCAACTCTGCGAGGCTGATATGACTCTATTAAACCTTAATTACCTTCAAGAGAAGAAGAATTATCCTGGTGTCAACTTAATTAGTTTACATGGGCTTTATCCTTTGGTCTACAACAGCATGTGTGAACAAAATGCTGCGTTTGTGTCTGACCAAGATCAAAGCAGTTGTCAGTGTACTCTACCAGGTCACCTTTAATATTATCGTCCATGTTGTCTGTATACAGGATGGTCCATGAAGAGACAGTCATTGCCTGCATTGGCAAAACGGAACAACAGTTCTGAGTAATGCACGGGTAGCACCATTCAACAAACGTGTCAGTTCATAAAGTTTCCAAAACAATCTGTCATTGCTGTCATTAAGGATCCAAAGATCTCAGCAGTACCACTAGAGAACTTACTTTAAGCTCTTTAAGCAGACCACATAATGTTTTAAAGTCAAACTCAGAACATGTGACAAAGCAAAAATGAGGAGCAAGGTTTTCTCCACCTGTCTGAACAAATAACAGTCCAGCTCCAGTATATTGGTATTGTGATATGTGTCTTTATATTGTACATCTCCAAAGTTTTAATGTATTAGTGCTCAGTGAATTTACTGACAACTGTGACCGAGACAAAAAAAGCTGGTTATGGGGACTGTCTGATGAAAATAGCTCTCTCTCAGAATTTCAATCTGCTTCCACTGCTACGATGCGTGCGCGCAATGTGTGCTTGTGTTGCACCATTTAGTTTATGCTGGTATTACTAAGCATATGCCAGAGATGAAATATGACCCAGAGAATCTTGGTGAACCTGGAAAGATTCTGCAAGCACGCTCACACACACACACACACACACACACACATCTCAGCATTTTGGGAGGAACACATACACAGCTCTGAGGTCTGCATCTTGTCTACTACTGCTCTACTTTCAGACCAGCTAAAGTTAGAATAACTGAACCTGGTCCGACCTGTTCCTATCAAGTTCTGAAAGGTCACTACTGAATCATTCTGAAGACTTAGCTGACTTCGAAGCTCTCTCAGATGAAGAAAGTAAGTGTGGACTGACTTCTGTGGTGTGGCGGTTATTTACTTATAGTTCTCAACACAGATTTTCCACTTGTTGATTTTACATAGAGAAAAGTGTTGATTTACCAAATTTGACAGGCTGATCATGCTTCAAAGTCAAATATATCAGTAATCTGAACCTGAAAAACAATTCTTTATTACTCAAATGGTCAATCCTAAGCGCAGTGAATAGGATTTGTTGCACATATTTCACAGTGACCACCTTTTTCTATCACAACTTGCTGCTCTCAGCCCACCCGGTCACTTTACTTCAAACTTCTCAGACCTGGTTTCAGATCAGTTTTGAAGTCCAGCACAGTAGCAGCCCTATTAAAATCTAACAGCCGCCGCCTTCTTCACAAGCATCACCGATTCCTCTGCGCACACAGTAGCTCTTGACACAGCGGCTCTGCACTTTTACGAGCCCCTGTTTGTGCAAAAATGCATCTAGAGCTACTTTTAAACGCAGAGCTAAATAAACCTAAATGTAAGCACTGATGCAAGATACACAGAAGGAGATTATGTAATTCAGCTGCTGCATTCCTTCAGCTCTGGCCGCACATATAGGCGCGCTGCAGGAAATAACGCAAAGAGCACTTAAAATGGGGTCGGACGGAAACCCCCATGTGTTTATAGACCTACTAACTCAGATAAATATGCATACATTTGAAAATCGTCTTGCACTGGGTAGAGGCAACAACGAAGTAACAACACACTGCCCAATCATTTTCAAACAAGTCGAAACTTCAGTACTTTACCTTGCCAAGTCACCGTCAGCGCATAAGAAAGAGATCCAAGTCAGGATTTTCCAAGTCTGAACAACGCAATAGGGGGGGTCAAGATACTGATCAAAAATCATGCGAACACTTATGAGTGGTTAGGAACTACATGAGGTTTAGTGTTCCTCTGTAACACGCTCCATGGAGGAGGGGACACATGTGGAGGCAAACGTGCTGCTCCGCCCATCCATCCCAGTTGAGCAATAACCACCAGGATGGAGCTGCAGTTGATCCACTGCCACAAAAATCTGACATTCATTTAAATCTATTTCTTAAAAGTATTAAAGACTGGAAAATTTGGGAGAAAACAAAAGCAATAAATTAGGCTCAATGTGCAGAAAATCAATTAAAACCAATCAGGGATGGTTGGTGAAGGCCGATGAGAGTTTTAATAAAACTATCACTATGTTGTATAACTGGACTTAAGCTTTTATAGTTATTTATGTAATATATACAAAGTGTTCAATACAGTATGCACCACAAAGTATGTGTTTTAATTCAATACAAAAAGACAGCCATCATTACAATCTATATTTTATTCACAGGCAAAAACACTAAAACATTACTTACAAATCTGAAAACTAATCTGTGAGGTCATCGGAGCATTTTCCTGGTGACAAATGTGCTGCAGAATGAGCCAGGGATCAAAGAACTATCATATCCATCACATTGCAGACTGTCCTGACACAGGTGGGATGCCAGACTGTGGGATTTCACCCTTTGGTACATGGAAAGGATGTGTATGTGAGGTGAAGAAGTTGGTCTCGCAGTTTTTACAAAGCCATGTTGAATCCTATGAAAATTTTGGGAAAGGATGATTTCCAAATCATATCCAAATCAAAGTCTCCCCCCTAATAAATAATGTGTTTAAAATACTGCCAGCAAGGACTTTTACTGAGGAGTCTTTCTGATCTGGCAATGCAAGGCCTCATTTCAGCATTAGCCTTGAAGTGACAGGTGTATGTGCACATTTTACATTATTCACAATATTTACAATAAAGCCTTTTTCTCTGATTTTTTTTTTCCAAGTGCACCAATGCACATTTTCTCCAGGAACCCTCCTTAGGATGCCTTGGCTTAAAATATGCAGAGCAGAGCAAAAGGTGGATGAAAAGTTCCTCATGTCTGGTTCAACACTATGATTTGACTTCCATGAGTAGTTTGATGTCTTTGACGCCATGTTCTTCTGCCACAGCGATTATGTGATTCAGGGCGTTCACGTGGCCCAACATCTTCACAGACTCTCTGATTTGCTCCCTGTTGGAAGATGTAGGGGACATATGAGAAGCAGTATGAATAAAACCCCACACATCACAACACAGTCACTGAATTGTAAAAAGAAATTTGGTAAAGCAGCAATGATTATTTAAGTCTACATGCTATGTATAAATTAAGTTTCCCAAATGAGACAAACCCTCTTCGGCTTCATATACACAACAAAGTAGAATTCCTTACTTAGCAGTGCGCCGCTCTACATCTGACCCTCCTACGCTGCTGCGGTGCAATGAGTTAGCCATGTGTGCGAGGTAGCGACAGAATGGCTCCAATTGAGGCAACGTCTGCTGACCCTTCAGTCCAGAAAACCAGTGATCAGGCAAACACTCCACCACCTGAAAGAAATGCAAGAATGAGTTCTGCGTGACATTGTTTAGTGTATTGCGAATGGTAGAAAATGTATATCGAGTGGATGCACTTATAAAGGTTAATACTGCAAGCTGATACAAAATGATACATGATGTGATGGGCTGCATAATACAGTGAAATAAAGTGCATAAAATGTAAGCCATGGCAGGAGTGTCATGGCTCTTGGTTGCTCACATGCAAGAGCAAAGAAGGGAGTGTCCCATTTAGTCTTGAGAATTATATGTACCATATATTGTGTTGACATGGATTGGGGGAAAATGCATGCCAGGTGTGCATGTTATTCTGCTCTCGAAATGCAGACTGATATTTTGGAAGAAGAAAAAAGTCCCAGAAAGTGGCAGCAATATAATATACCCAGGATCTACTCCAGAATATCTTACCTTCTGGCACTTGTGAACATTTTCCTCTCCTATATCTGTGGTCTGCAGCGCAGAGAGGATGTATCTATTAAGAGTGCTGTCCAAAGCCAGGTCCCTCAGACAGGAATTGGATAAGATACCATCCCATTGCAGGATGTTGCCCAGCAGCTATGAACAGAGGAGACACAAGTTAAATTGTACTCATATTGGGCAGAAAAACAAAAGTAGAGCCAGTCCTTGGGTGAATTTTACTGGCTGCTAAACAAGTAAATGTTTTAATTTGTTGTTACTTAACAAACTACAATAACAACATCATACAGTAACAGAAAGCAAAGCATCCTGCACAACTCGGCAACAAAAATTTGTTTGACATTTAAATTTTCTGACTAAACAAAAACACACAGGTGTAGGTATTCCTGTATCCATTTTTGCAGAGTCCATTAGAGGGCAAATCAACAGTTTGTCGGATATAACTTTATAATCTTGCAAGAATGCAACTTTTTATCTATTAACAAAAAGTATTTCCTGACAGGACTTTATCAAATAATTCAAATTCAAATGACTCCTTCCAGAATAACTGGATTTCATATTAAATTAAAACTTGTGTATTTTAATGTGTTTTTTTCAATCTTCACATTTAAAATATTTGTTCACAGCTCTAACAAACAAAGCCGTTTTTCTTGAAAACCATTTCAAGACAGAAAATAAACAATCTAAATGGATAACTTTGCCAGTAACCAAACAAAAATAAGAGCACTGCCCGCTTTTCCTTTTTGCACATACCTTCACACAGGACCAGAACTGCCTTTGGTAGAATAAGTAGGCACCGCTATTTTTGTTGTCCATCACACTGAATAAAAGCAAAGAAAACAGTAGAATTTAGATTTTTAACTTAGAGCTAGACTTCTAATTCTAACGGCTGTTCGACATACTGTTTGGGGAAGAGTGGAAGGAAGACATCTTCATCCAGAGTCCGCCTGGTCCGCAAAACAATTGTTTTCAAAAGCTCCTACAGACAAAAATCAAGAAAGCTTAAATATGTTGCAGAAATGATATAACAGGGGCAAAATGTGCAACATTGCAATGAGATTGTCTTACCTGGGTGTAACTGTTTTCCCCATGCAGCACAGTAGGATAACCTTTCATAAGTTTGTGAATGAAGCCCACTAGCCTGGCAGTCTGATTGCTTGACAGTGGGTCCCAAACTTGCTCAGCCAACACTACCAATAAACACAAGGAAAAGAAAAAAATATGTTCTTATTTATACGTGTATACCTCTGGCTGACTGATTTGGACACATTTTGCCCACATCCTGGAGAAATTCTCAACAAGTAGCTGAGCAGGTTTCATTACCTGATAATTTGGAAAGGATGACCTTCTCTACAATAGCAGGTAGTAAGCCGATGTCTTCATCTCCTTTCTGCAACATGCTGTTCTCCTCAAAACCGTAAAACAGCAGCGACTCAAACCAGAGCATGTACTCAAAGTTTGCACACTGTGCCTGCATAGTGGAGAAAGACAAGCACAGATTTTTAGAAGAAATTGTCAATTTTTTCTTCCAGAACAGAAAAATGTTGCTTTAAAAACACAGAAGACCGACCTCGAGAGGGTTCCATGTAATAAGCTGCAGACGGACTAACGGGTTGAAGAGCTTGGGCAAGCAGAGGCCGATGTAAGCATCTCTGTAGCAGTCAGGGTATTCTCTCCTCCACACTTCAAAATGGGATTTGATGAAGTCAAGAGAAAAGAAGTCCTCCACCACATCCTCAAACACTTTCTTACATTCCCTGCTGATCCGATCTGGATGAGACAAAAGACTTTAATCAGACATGAGCTGTGGACTGTAATGAATGACATCTGTGATTGTTGATATCTGGAAACGAAGGTTTCCTGTCGTAATGTTTGATATCTTAAATGTACCCCTCTCCGTGTTGAAGCTGGTGATATCTGTTGAGGTTTCCTCATCATCAGACGATAAACCTTCTTTATGCTCGGCCCTCTTTTGCTCTCTAGCTTGTCGTCTCCTTGTTCTGTATCCACCCACAAACACAAAAAGCAGATTAAAAACAAGAGCTGTTTAAGTCTGCTTTCAGGCATGGCACAAATATGACTTTCTAAAAGCCACAACTTAGGACCTCTCATATGGCAAACCTATGCTTAAAAAATTGAATATACCTGAAGCTACATATTTATAAAACATATTTCATGAATTTTTGGCACTGGAACAACCCAACAACGTCTATGAATTTAGACTAGTGGTGTCCAAAGTCGGTCCTCAAGGGCCGCTGTCCTCCAGGATTTCAATGTTTCCTGCTTCAACACACCTGACTCGATATAAAAGGATACAACAGCTTATGAAGCTCTGCACAATTACTCATTAATTTGAGTCAGGTGTGTTGGAGCAGAGACACATTGAAAACCTGCAGGATTCTGGCCCTCGAGGACCGGAGTTGGACACCCCTGATTTAGACTAAGGATTAAAAGCAACACTGCTGAGGAAGTACGATTCATACCGTCGCGCTTCTCTTTCAGCTATCCTCCTCTGACGACTATGCTCTTGGTATGCTGCACGGTCTCGTCCAAATGAGTCCAGATTAGGAGCCATGACAGCTTTATCTGCAAGAGACAGGATCAATGTTAGAACAAGTACTGTGAGAAGCAAAAACAGCCCCTAAACTAATTTTTATTCTGAGAAGTAAGCATCCCACATGTTAAAACAAAGCACTCCAAGTTAAAATGGTCAGAAAACGTAACAAGCTGTTTGACCTCACCAAATGAGCTTTAAAAAAACTTAATTTAACTTGCAGAAAGACATTTCTGTCACAAACATTTTTGGCATCATTCATTTTCTACTCACTTACCTGGCTGTAACTGCAGACTTGTTATAGTGAAAGTGACATGACAAGTCACTAACGGATCATTTTTGTCACCTTTACTTAGCGGCTCATTATTTGAGCCCAGTTGCAAACATCCAGCTGACTTTGAGACTCAGCTACTCAAACAGCTGTTCCAATAAAACACTTCCCGTGTGCGTACATGCTCACTCACACAAAATCACATGATTTACATGATAACATTAACTGAGGGAAAGCCGTAATGGGGTAATGTGGTGCGAGAATATTAATCACACGCACGCGCGCACACACACGCACATACAGAGAACTAACGAGGCCGTTCAAATAAATCATAAAAACCTTCAAGATGGACTGACTTGAAAGGCTTGCAAACTCCGACGATTCATCTTTAATATCATCCTGTCTTCTCTGGACAAGTCGTGAGGCCCGTTGCCTTAGTAACTGGTGCATGGCAGCCTCCAGCTCCAGGACAGCAGGCACCTGAAAGATATGATGCCTTTTGTGACCTCTGACCCAACAAAAGTGGGACTCCGAGTCACTGGGGTGTCTTGCTGGAGGAATAAAAGGATCATGACGGACAATACACCACTGGAAGCCACCATCACTGGTGTCGGAACACTATCTCTGAAATGTTTCCATGAAAGAAAACTCAAGCGTTGTGGACATAAAAGTCTAGCTGATGATTAAAGCTGAGAAATTTGACAAACCAAGTTAAACATAGTTAAATGGCTGGCAGTGTGAGTGCATCAGAGTAAAATACTTTTACTCAACACTGACAATACACAAACCAGATCTAATCAAGTTTATACTATATTAAAGGAATCCATACTAGGTCATGCAAAAAAGGATTAGTGTGCTGTATTAATTACAATGTTCTGTACACTGATTAGTTGAAAAAAAAAAAAAAAACACGTTGAAAGCTGGTAGGCCAGTTCTCTGCTCGATCCATGTAGTAAAAGGTCTGCTGCTGCAATATCAAGCCTGTATTATTCTTTGTGGACATGCATGTAGCTAACGATGTACAAAAATACATCTTGCTTTCGGGGCAGTCTCATTTTGCTTTACCTGTCTGGACTTTTAGGATTGGACACCTGCATATTTACTTGGCTAAGCCACTATAACAGGTTCTTTTACAGCTCAAGTCCATCTGCAGAATTTGGATAAGCCCACCGTATGACTAGTACAAAGAGAATCTGATTAAATGCCTGAAAATGTCTAAAAATGTCAACAATTCAAGATTCAAGAACATTTTCTTTGTGTGCAAAACCATTTTGAAAACTATTTTGGTGACATAATAGAAGTTATGTTTCTGATCATAAATAAAGCTGCAAAGTAAGTGCTCAGGTACATTAAGATCCTGATCATAAATTGGCCATCACAAAGGCTTGGACGCATTGCACACTAGTCATAACAATAACAGGATCTTGTTCAAATAAAATAAAGAGCTTCTAAAGACAACTGAATTTTGCTGTCAAATTATGCTCCACTTAAGTTTTTATTTTACCCTCTTTCCTTTCAAGTTCATCCTCCAAAAATTCACAGTAAACTCTCAGAGCACAGACACATAACAGCAGACAGCTAATCAGACTGCATATGAATTCTCCCTTACCTTTTCACTGAAACACTCAAGCAAGTCTCCAACATACCCTCGCATCTCTTGCAAGAATTTATATTGATCTGCATTGTCATTGGATGAACCCTCCAGCTGCTGTATGGTACTCTCAGAGGCAGCTAGGTCTTCCTTGATCTGTTTGTAGTGCTTGGCATTTGTGTTGTAGCCAGCATGCATTTGGGTGAGCCTACAGACACACAACATAAAGGGAAACAAAGTAAGGGTGAGTTACATGAGACAAGACATGCACAAATGTCCGATTTTAACTACATGCTTGCTGTAAATACAAATTCATGTCTTTAGTCAGACCATAATAACAGTCATTAATAGAGAGACACACTTTGCCTCTCTTGCCCTTAGATGTGCAGGTAAGCATTGCCGGGTCGTCAGGACCGCAGCATGCTGAGATGGCAGCAGCTGAGCTGAGGACTGAGACTTAAGACATTGCTGCAGTCTTCAACTGAACCTACCTATCCTGCAGGCGTTTCTTTACCATATGAATGGAAACTGGGATCAGATCACAAATAGGGGCCCCAAAGTGAACAGAGCCATTGTCAGAGTGGCCAGGGAGCTTGCCAGTCTGTGGAGCCACTGTACTATAGGTGAAAGGCATGCTGTAGGAGGAACCATAAGGTTGGGCCTCGTAGCTGTTCTGGTAGTAGACTGTATTGTCCTCTGGTTGACTGCTTTGGACCTAATAATAATGAAAAAAAAAAGGGAAATGCATTATGCACTTAAATTAAACCCAAACTTTTTAAGAACATAAAAAAGATGAAAGAATAGTGTTGCAGAAATGTATAGGTTACAAATTTACAGAAGGATTAAATGAAGACAGAACCCTTTATAATTTATCAGAGATGCAGTCCACCTTACCTGGGGAATGCTAATTCCTTTCCTAATCTGTTCTTGTTCCCAACGCACCACCTCTTCATCCTGGCCTGCATCCAGAGCCTCATCATCGCTACCCTCGATACCTGTGAAGTGTGCATACATGAAGTGTTTCAACCTTAGAGAAGACTAAATGAGTACAGTGTAATACAATCAATGTGCAGTCAGAGTGACATCTTAGGCAATGTCCACACAAACATGAGTATTAAACAAAAGATATGTCTGCCCCCTCCCAAAAAAAAAAATTTAAAATCACATCCACAGAGTATTGTTTACAAAACAAGACATGACTGAAATGCTATCAGGAACATGCTAAAAGGCCATAATCTGGCCCCTGGAGACATGCTGGAGACAAGTATTGTCTTCAGTTATGCGTTGCGGTGCTTTCGTGAAAACATGCTTTTCACGAGGCAGGCCACACAGATGGCAGCGCACAATCTGAAGCTGTACATAAAAGTTGGTTGACAGCAGTGGTTCGCAAACTTTTTCTGTAGGGCCCCCTTTTTATCAACAACAATAATGTCAAGCACGATCCCATTACCACATCCACCCAGAAGAAACGTACAAAGTAATGTGCCATGAAATAGTTAACTACTTCGTTAACTGTAGTTAAAACCATGTCAGTGGCCAGAGGAATTATCATCCTCTGCTATAGTGTGAGGCGTTTTAAACCAGGAAACTCTGCAAACTACTTCAGATGAGTCTAGCTTTCGATGAGACAGATGCTGCTTTAGTAAAACAACTCTTCAAAATACGACAGCTGAGTCGTTTATTTCTAAAGTAATCAACAGGCTTTTCTTTGTGTTCAGGATGAGACGTCCCCATGTGGCTTCATCCTGTCAGATGCTGATTTTTAGAGATTCAGCATAGTGTGGTCTATCTTCATTACCCACCATTGACCATTACCATTAATTGACCATTACCTGGTCAAGCCTAGGGCAAGATATGCCTTGTCAACTTTTCTTTTCTTTTCTGTTTTTGGTAGTTGAAATCTCTGTTGTTGATTCATCATTGTTTGCCCATTGCTACTTTCACAAATTTGTCCACATTTTGCTACCACCCCCACTGTAATAACTCTTGCCCCATAAAAGAAACATTGCTGCTTTTCAGAGCAAGAGTGAAGGGACTATAGAGAAAATTCTGCTCATATAAACACACAGTACCTATCTCCTCAGCTATCTTCTGCCTCTGGGTTTTGTTCTTTACTCCACTGAAGCGGATCCTCTTCTCTTCCTCATCTTCATCATCACTGACATCTTGGTCTTCTCGTGTCAAACGTTTTTTGGGAGCTTCTGTCTCAACCAGAGGAGCTTCACCCCCAAGTTCTCTTGCCATCTGTCGGCGCTTCCTGGCCGCATGGATGAATGCAGCATCAGGAATCTCCCCTGGGGTAGACAGACACAGGTTTTCAGCTGTGCACGGAAACACCATACTGACACAAATACACTTTAAAAAAAAATCATTTTCAGAATTGAATTAAAAAAAAAAAAATGACATCCCTTTCCTTTTGTAAATAAACTCCTGAGAAAGTACATAGTTAACAAGATGGGATATATTTGCTCTGGGAGTCAGCAGTGAAAGCTCTGTACCTGGTTTCAAGCTGCCGAGGGAAGATAACGTGTTGAACGATGATCCCATGCTGTTCCCCCTGGATACCTGACTATGTGGTGGACCAGCATGACCCCGCGCCTCTTCGTCCTGTTCTTCAGCACTATCCACCTCCATCTCCTCCTCCCCCTGTTCACTGCTCGCTCTGCTGATTACTTCTTCTTTTATGGCAACCGCAGACTGAAGAGGAGCATCTGGGAGAAAGATGTGGTGGAAGTGGATTAAGCGAGAATAATACATAAGAAACTTGGATTGTAATTACATTATAATCATGCAGCTGAGCTAATACAAGCAAATGATAGAAATTTCTAGATAAATCTACTTATGCAGGTCAAAGTTTTCTTCCACCATTTGATTTCAGCCCATTTCTTCAATCACCTTTAAACCAAGTATCTTTAATGATCATGTGCCTATACCACGAGCAGACAATGTCAGATCTATGATGTAACATCAGCAAATGCCTTCTCCACAAGGATAACTATAATGATATATATATATATAAATTATGTGATATAAGATTTTTATATGTAGAAAAACAGTTAACTTGAGAGCAAATGTAAAGTTTAGGCACCCTTCCTTCAAGTGTCAAGCAACAAACTGAGCGACTGCATTACACGTTATCTTTAGGGTTTGTGTGTTTTTCTAAAGAAACGTCCGAGTTGAACTCTTTGATCATAAAATTACACCTACAAACTCAACTAGAAATCCTACAGAATATAATCTTACCATATTGATGATATATGAAAGCAAATGTAAGAAACTCACCTGATTTGATTTCCTGTTTGACACTTCCAGATTTCTCCAAGTCCTCCTTGTATTCTTTCTTCAGCTGCTTAACAATCTTCTTGCTATGGGTGGGCTTCTTCACTCTGAACACCTCGGATCCCTCTGTTTATATAACAAGAATCAGCGGTGAGTCTAATGAACTGTATACAGCATATGTATACATGTATAAATATATGACAGATTATAAATGCATCCTAGTCTAATAAGGCGACACAGAATTGTAATTTTTAATGTGGCGTGCAAACACACATTAATCAACCGGCTAGCTAGCTTAGCATTGGTTTAGCTAGATACCTTCATCATCGTCGAAACTCAGCAAACTGGCTTTCGTCGGCTGAGGCACAGGTACTGTTTCTCTGGTCTTCTTTTCTTTCTTCACAGGTCTGACATTGTTAATGCTAGCCAAGAAGCCGTTACTGTAGCTACTGTCCGTGCTGCTCAGTGCTGCGGTAGAGTTGTTATTGGTCTCCATAAATGGGATTTCGACGATAGGCCCAAACGATGTGGGCGCCAGCGACTGGCTCTCATCATGCTCATCTTCGTCGGACTCATTCCTCCGTCGAAAATTAGCGCGTTTTGCCTTTTTGAACATTATGTCTGCCTGTCAAACGGAACAGCGAAGTAACAAGCGTTGGAAGACATAAACGTGCTTAGCGTCGGTGGATATCAGAGCCACACAGCATGTCAGCCATTTTCTTGCACAGGGAATATTGCGTCTTCTTCGTGTAAAAAAATATGATACGAGGTACTTGTATAATCGACACAATACCGCCCTCAGCTGGCCAAAATATATATTGCATCCCGGGTGTATCTCATTTCGGGGTCTGCACACTACGAAGTGCGCAGCCTACGAAGGCTACGGAGTGTCCTCCGTAGGCTCCGCACTGCGAAGCCGTTTATTCCTTCATGAAATGAGACAGCCTACCTAGTGTGTGAGAATCTCCCATAATGCTCCAGTCCCCAA
>JBBBVU010000016.1:10517642-10530219 GCA_037177055.1 Atherinosoma microstoma
TTTCTAATGTTTGTATGTGAAGCACCTTGAATTGTCCTGTACATGAAATGTGCTATACAAATAAACTTGCCTTGCCTAAAAAGTTTCTCTTAAAAGCGGTCTTAAAAGCTGCTGGTGGGGGCAGATCCCTTGGATGGCCTTCTTCATTCTTGTCCACCTCTTCCTCGCTGTGGCCAAACCACCTGCAGAGATAAAAAGATATGCACGGCAGTCCTCTGAGGGATTCCCCAATCCCTCCCGCCTGGCCCAGCAGCCGGCCTCTTTTTCTGGATTGTAATTTCCTTGTTTATACTCACGCTTTTCCTTGGCCAGCACGGAAGTTTCTGTGGCCCAGGGCTGAGTTGTCGACCCAATGGATCCCCGAATGGTTGCTGTGCTCCAGGCTCTTGCACTCCGGTTCCGACATCCAGGCCCATTTCCACCAGGCACGTGTACGCTGTGTTCCGGATGTGCCGCGGTTTAGTACCGACCTCTGCAGTGTGCCAATTCACCCTAGATGCCTGTCAGATGCAGAGCGCCCGTGAGTGAAGTCCTCTCTGCGGCATTCGTGAGATCACAAATTCACAGGAAAATTGCTAGATCACATGTTGTCGTTTTAGGGGTGGGATACACTTGCTGCTGGCGATGCGTCCGTGTACGCATCATGGCTGCAACGCATTCCTAGCGGCCGTTCAGCATTTAGGCTGCGCGCGTTAACGCAAGGTAACGTGTAGCGTGCGCGAGCTGCAATATTGACTTGAATGCTATAGGTGCTCATGCACAATTTTGGTCAATAGGCCGCACATATCGCATGTATGTGCACATCGGCCGCATATACCACCTCTAACAGCGACGTGACCTTTTCTCTTTTGTTTCAACAGTAAAAGTAAAATGATCAATTCTTCTTCTTCATTGGCAAAGTCCATTTTCAACAAGAGATCTTTGTCGTTAGCGGAAAAAAGCCTGGAAATACAATGGACTGGCAGCTTTACACTTTCAGTGCTAAATACTCCCCCTAGAGGTGCCCTCCAGTATCGACCGTTTTGGCCGCGTTATGCCTTCCTCTTTTGCTGCAAGTATACATACAGATGTAGCAGAACATTAACATGTACGCTTGCGTACACATCAAGTATATCCCAACCCTTAGGCAACAACCATGGATAAAAATGCTGCATGTAGAAACAAAAACCTGTTTTAAGTTCATTTCCTGGTCTTTTGGATGCATCTTTATGAGTTTTTTGCTACTACCATGAGTAACTCCAGTCAAATGGATTATTTTGTCCACAGGTTTGATTGTGTTTCTTAATTACTTTGTTGTAACTTGCAATGATGTAATGTTTACATAGTTCATCAATCGCAAAGCTGCACGGCATCCAGTAAATTTGGAAATTTGCCGGATGCTTTACACTGATGCAATGTTTGATTTCCTGTCTGGTCATATCTGAACTGCTGAGCTTGATGCGTTCTGGATGCGTGTTCCGTCAAATTTAGACCTGCCGCTTATATTTAGTGGAGAGCTGCAACAAGGCACTTCTGGGACACATCTGACATGTACTGCAGTGCGCCCAGTGTGAACCACACCATTGACTAAAACAGGCGCAATTAGCTGTGGAGGCTGCGTCGCAGCCGCAATGCGCCTGGTGGAAATGGGCCTTCAGTCTTTCAGGCCCTCATCTCTGCCTTGCTCCATGATGTGCAGCAGTGCATCTGTCCTCCAACCACACTGCATGCTTCTCTGCCACTCACTGCTCGTTTAAATCCTGCAGGTGGGATTTAAAACAACAAGGTAAAACAATGGCATGCAAAACACTCCAATAAATCCATGCACTTTGGCCCCATCACTTAATTAACATGATCATGATAAATAAGACGTCACTTTAACTGCAGAATAAACAGTGTGGTTTAAAATTCCTCATCTAAAATGTGACCTTAAAGAGGGCTTTGCTTCAAATAAAAACTGACTGAAAAACACCCAGAAAACCTTCTAGAATATAATTCTGTAGAAAGAAAAACAAACATAAAACCTTCAAGTCCCTCAGTTCTTACTTGAACTTAACCATTTCTGGAAATATTTTGCTGTTTAAATTTCACATCTGACACCCACCAAGGGTAAAGGACACAATGACTAAGAATCCAGATGTCCTCCTTTCCTATTACAGAAGTGTAATTAAGAACTTCTAATGTACTGTAGCTGTTATTTATAATGAGATACTGTGGGGGGAATTATGTTTGGGTATAGAAGGAAGGTTGAGAAATGACAGCTGGGAGTTAGACTTCTATTAATGCACAGTTGAGGCATGAGGCTGATATTAACACAGATTTCTAGGACCCAGTGGACTGTTGTGTAGAAGGACTTTTGTGATGTGTGCAATGTGTGACTGGGATTTTGATTAGATAAAGACAAAATAATAGTAGAACATTTATATAATTTTGTTGTCACTTGATTGTGTAAATACCACAGACTTTTCAGCACTGGATTTGATGGCATACTTGTTATTGCAAGTATTAGTGGCTAAAAAGACCTTTTACTGTAAAAAATTGACATTATTAACAAAGACCATGGGTTAGAAGATCTACATTAGGGTAGATAGACTTCATTATCCTGTAATCTTCACTTTGCAAGTGCAGAAGTTCACTTTAATTCCTTACAGTTGTCATGATTCTTGTACACAATAACTGATTCTGCAACCTAAATTAGTAAAACAGAAGCCATTGAGCCAGAAAACTGGATGACTACCTGACAGTTTGTGCACAAAACTGTACCACTGCACCACTAATTTTCAAGGCCCATTTTATGCTCCCTTTCGTACGTAAATGGGGACATCCGTTTCAAACATTCTCATGCGTCGCTCTCCTCATACTTCCTTTTACGTTGCCATGGTTGACCTCCACTAGTGGGCAGTGCTGAGTTCAGCATTAACTCCCGCAATCCAACGTCGGTTTCAGACACTGCTTGGTGGCGATAATGCGCCACTATAACATTATTACCAACCACCCAACGCACCCTGAACACTTGCATAGCCTTTCTTCAAAAGCTTGTGCAATTTCTACAGTTTTTGTCCTCATCTTCATTCTTCTTCTGCATTTTTTCCTTCCTGTTTTTCTTCTTCTCTGGTTTGTTTCTGCTCAGCACAGTCCCAACAATTTCCGGTGGTATGGCTCTGTCTTCTGCATCAAGTGACGCATCCAAAAAGGACAAAAAATGCACCAAATTACGCACGTAACCGACGCAGGAGACAAATAAAAATGTCTGTCCATCTGCGTATCAGTCTTCTGCGTCGAGCATAAATGGGCCTTTAACCTGCAGTATAATCTCCACATAACTTGTGTTCCTTTTAGTCAAGTCAATGGAAGTCCTTTCTTCATCTTCTCATCCATCTAAACTAATCTACAAGTGGCTTACATAAAGGTTTTGTTGCCCCTATCTACCTCCTCTCTTAGCAGGGTGAGTTCTACCATGAAAACAAATAGAGTATTGGATTGCAGTTACACTGCTGCTGACAAGTCTTTATAGGAATTGTGAGCCGTTTTCATTTCTCTGCTTGAATCTCTCTGTCTCTTTTCTCTTTCTCAGCTGTCTTAATGTGCTCCTACTCAACAATGAATTCTTCCTGACTTCAGTGTAAGTTCCAGTTCCTATCAGAAACTCCTGTTTCAAACAACCACTCATGACTAACAGATAAAACTGGCAAGTCTGAACCCCTATGAAACACAGGTAGGTTTGATAAGAAATTGTTTTATTTATACAACAAGGAAGAAAAAATTGTCATCTTTCAGCTGTCTGAAGAAACACAAAGATGTGGCTTTTATTGCTGATTCTCCTCTGTGGTAGCACCCATGCAGCACTGTGTAATCATTGACAGGAATCTTGTGGCATATCTTGTAGAAGACATTTTCTATCATGACTTTGAACTTTTTTTTTCACAAAGCTATACTGTATATCATGAGGTATGTTCATAGAAACCATCTTCAGAGCACATAATGTCAGAAAATATGTCTTTTATTATCATGTTTCTGTGGTTACTTTTACATGAAGATACATTCATCCAGTGAAATGAATGTGGACATCTAACACAAAGTTTGTATGTGAGTAAATAATTATAGATAATTAACATGAATAAACGATTAACCATAAGTTAAAAAACAAGTTTGCATTCACAGTAAAGGAACATAGCTGTGTTGATGCCCATTGGTCTCCAAAGAACCGGAAGCAGAAAGAGGTTTATGTCCATAATAAACACTATGCCCATGTTTACTGGTGGGGAGTTGAGAAAATCTATGTACTTAATGTCATATTTCTCTATATATACTTTTCTCTACTTTTCTTTTGGTCTCTTTTAAAAACAGCTGTGCATACGTTATCAGACAGAAGCAGTGTTGTTCTTGTCCATGACAGCCCTTTTACCTTTAGTGGTCAGGATAGCAAAGAAAATTCCTCTATGACATAATCAATGCACTGTAAGAAACATATTTTGTCCTAAGTATTCTGGTTTTCCCTCCCTAACCCAATAGTTTGATTTTCAATCCTAACCAAATGTTATTGCCAATACCCAGCCAGAAAATGTTGGTTTCATCAAAACATATTGTGTTTAGAGGTAACCAAGGCAACCGGCAAAATGGCATGACATTGTTTTATGCACCGATTAAAAGTGCTGTATTTAAACATGCCATTCAATCTCATCCTGTTCCTCCTGGAGAGGATTTTGTTGCATTTAAAATGCAACATTTCACTCATATCAGACATATTTTCTTCTGCTTGTGAAAGCATTACTTGACAGACACTGGCATGGGTCAAATTTAAGTGTAATAACAAATAACAAAATAACAATTTTAATTGGAGGATTTGCTGGTCTGATTACTTGCTGCCTAAACTCAATGTGCAATAGACAAGTGCTCACTTTCAGTTCAGTTTGCTAACTGTATGGCAATTCTTTAATTACCCTGAGTTTGAACTAAAGCCAATGATAATAATAAATAAATAAAAAGAATAAAAACTTGACCTTGTGTGGGAAAAATGGAGGGTCATTCAAATTTTTTTTTAAAAAGCAGAGTCGAAAGAGACCTATGAATAGTAGTTAGCCTCATTACTTTGGTAAATGGATAAATGCCCCTTGGCCTGCACCACCTATGCCAGCTGCAGGAGAAAATTGGTCTCCAGAGATTCCTTGATTGTTTCTGTTCATGTGTGTATGCATGTGTCTCCCAGGAAGGGGGCGATTCTAGAGTCCTTTGGGGCCCTAGGCAAAAATTCACAGGGGCCCCATTCAACTAGTACACTGTTCTTCTACGAACTTATACTTAATTATTTTGTTAGTTAAATTAGTGGTAAAATTATTTAACATAGTACAAATGCAGAATATTAAACTAAAGACTATATTGTGTCACCAGGTTCAGTTTATATTTACAACGTAATTACATTACATAAATAGTGTTAAGAAGCGTAAAGTCTGCTTATCTCATATGGATAATAATAAAGTAATATTCAAACAATCTGGTGGTGCACATTACACAATAATAACTTCCATCCATACACCTTACATTATCAAAATTTCTTAGCATTCTTAGCTTGTCAGTTAAGTTTAGCTGGACAAATCTTTCATTTGACAGAAAAAAGTCCAAGTTAGCTGTGTTTAGCCTGCTGCTAGCTAAGTGAACAAGTTGATTGCTGGTGTTTTTACTGCAAGACTCAACAGGAGCAGAATAAACTGAGCTGTTCCAATCTGATTTAGCAAATGAGCCACTGTATTATCTGTGCTGCTTACCACTTTCTTGGAGTCTTTTCTGCTCCTGTTATTTTCTTATGTTTTTCACTGCCAGATGGATACACTCTCCTCATTTAGAACGACCGACAGCTCGCTTGTTTTGGTAAGATGCACTGTTACTTGCTGCGATTGCCAGAGCAAGAGTGAGGGTGAGGCCCCTTTAGGGAGTACCGTATAGAGCTGACGTGGTCATTGCGGTCATCACTCTCCTTATTGTTGCTGCTCTGTAATCTAAAGTCGGAGGCCCCCTTCTAACTCGGGGCCCCAAGCACTTGCCTGCCTTGCCTGTTGGCATGCGGCCCCTCTGCTCCCAGGGGCAGTTTGAGTGTGAGGGAAATAATGATTGACAGAATAGCCAATACAAATGATTTAAAGCACGGGGGAAGATATTTCAGAACTTTCCTAGTCCTGAGAAGAACTAGGAAAAGAAGATTTTTCACAACTCAAACATATGTATTATCATGTCTTGATCAACATTTCATCAAATGGCACTGTTTAACGGTCACTTGGATTCTCCAACATGACGCACCGGGTGTATGAGATGATGTCACAACACGAGTTGTACTCGGCACTGCAATAATTTTAAAAAAATTTCTTTTTATATGGGCTGGAGATACATATTGATAAAGACGGATATAGACAGATAAAGAGAAAGAGAGAGAGATTGATAGAAATATTAACCCAAGACCACTAGGATCTGATTCAGCTCAATATTTTACTGTATGTACTAGAATACCGAAGTTGTCGTGCATTAACCAATAGAGTTTTCTCCTTCAGTAATTCTTGGTACAGTGCTACCTCTGGCGAAGAGTGTGTGTGTGGGGGGGGGGTCTCCAGGTGGACTAAACACAGCGCCCACAGGAGCATTTAGCAACAACAAACCACTTATTTTCCTTGTCTTTCCGTCTGGTCTTTTTGCTCCTGAAGCAACACCTCTGTAAGGGTTTAGCTACCGTGCTGCTCCATGTTGCCTTCAATATTAGGAAACCTCTGACAGAAACAGCTGTTAAACTTTTTTTGCCTCCAAACCGAGGTTGTGGGTGAGGCGAGGTGGTTCTTGACTTGGTTGAAGCAGCAGCTAGCTTCATGGTTAGCTTCCTATTCTTAACCCAGCAGTGGTGAAGCAGACACGGACTGTGCTGGAACTAAAAAAGCTGTGACCATCACAGCTAAGCGAGAAGTTTCTCACAGCTAACGTTTTTACTCCAAGGCCAGGTCCAACCTGCTGCGCTCACCAGCAACTGACAACGTGCTTTACGTCTTTCTTTCTCCTCCTTTCTAGCTCGACCTTCTTAAAGGGGCCACGCTGTAAACAGCAAGAAGTCTCTGCAATGACACACTACTCTTGCAATAAGTTTTTATGAATGTAATCTGGCGGGCCAGATATTATTGGCAGCGGACCAATTTTGGCCTGCGGGCCGCCAGTTGCCAACGACTGGTGTTGAAGTTATATCGATTTCATTTTTTAAGCAAGACATCAAACTTTGAGGCCTCACCCCTGCTAGACTGAGTTTTGAGAAGAAGAATACGGAAAAATAAATGTTTGCATTTCAATAGGCCTTCACACCGCTTTGGGTAGGCTACTCGGGCCTAATTAAATAAGCATTGAGGAATTACGGAAAAATAAGGAAAAAAGTGGAGCGAGTCTTTTTTTGCCAAACATCTGAGAGGAGGCTCATTGTGTCAGAGTTTAAACAACCTGATTTAGGGAATAAATAAATAAAATTTGCTCATTTACTTCCTGTTTGGTAGCCCAGCAGCAATTTAGATTTGCTGTGAGGCCTTTGCTGTGAAGTATGAAAGGAAGCAGCTATTGCTCAGGCTACAGATGGGTCAGCTGCATTGTGGCCATGCAGCCCTTCAGGGTGTGTGTTTTCTACCTACATTGTGTCTCTTTAATTGCTAGTTGTGGCTAGTTCATGTTTATGACTTATGTTAATACAAAGGTAACATATGTGGGTCTATGAAAAAAAGAAAAAACATGCTTTGGTGAGTAAATTATGTTTTATCTTACCATTTTGGTCAAGAAAAACAAACCAAAAAAACCAACAACAATAAACTGGTATTTGGAAACTAGAAACTTTTTCTTACAGTTCAATATACTACAAAATGACATATTATGGTGCTTTGTGTTCAACTTGATCCAACAAATCCGTCAAGTTGCTGTAAAGCTGTGATATACAGTCCATGGTCTCCAGAATCAGATGATTTTAACTCACAGGGAGTTTCTTCTGAATGTCTCAACATGCTGTGCACTAACATTTGGTTATACTATCATTTTGAAAAATCAAGCTAAAAAGTATAGACTTGGCACATCTACCTGACTTATCTTTCATGAGCACTGAGTCTGCCACAACTGTCATTGCTGAAAAGACTCTAGTTGAGATCACAAACATCTGTCAAGGTGTCTGTTCCTGCCTCCTAGGAAATCTTTTTTATGTTTCATTTGTTGTATGTGCTCTGTCACTGTATGTACTTGTTGGATTGTTGCAAAGAGAATGCCTGGAAAAGAAAAAAACTCTTCACTTGACCTGGTTATATGTGTGTAGCTCAGTTCGCAGCTGCTAGTGGCCTCCCTTTCATTCCAACAGCCACCTAATCCTCATTCTGCAGAAGATTTCATCTGCAAGGTCATGTAGTACAGTCAGTCTGAAGAGATATTGACAGAGACCAAAAACAGGTGTGTGGGAGAGAAAAAGAGAGGGAACGCTTATTTACTTATTTATTTTAGCATTGTGTGCTTAAGGAGGCCACAACACACAGTTTCCACGAAACCCTTTTCGCTCACAGTCAAGACAGATAAGACATAGAAAAACTGTGCTGTGCTACTAAATAAAATAAAACAAAACATGACAGTACAAACACTCAAATATATATATTCACCGAGTTTTAGTGTCACTGTATATTTGTAGCATTTTATTGAAAAAAAAAACTTCCTCAACTGTAAATCAAAGCATAGTTAAGTACTCAAATAACAGATCTGATCATGGAAGACACACAATACGGTGGCGAGCTGAATGCACACTGTGGTTAAAGTCCCAACGAATACTTGTTTGAATCGCTGATAACTTGGTGCTCAAAATGGCAACTAAAGGCAAAGAAAAGAGATGAACCAGCTTGCTGAATCCACCGAAGCAAACTCACTTGCCTCTGATCCTTGAGACATTCTGACAGCACAACAGCTTTCAGCATGGAGACGATGGGGGAAACATGATCATGAAAGCAATAGCCGACATGAGAGAAGAGTTCCCGACAAACTTTGCAGGGGTCCTCACAGCCATTCAAGGTATTAGGCATTTCTTCAGTAAGTTTTCCAACAAACCTGAAGCCGAACAGCGTATTGGAGACACCAAGGACAATGTGGCAACTCTACAAAAGACAGTCGCTACACTCCAGAAACAAGTAACTTCTCTCTGAAAACTGAAGACCAGGGGAATTGCAGTGAGTGCAACAAACTTTGCCTGTTCAACCTGCTGGAGGGAGCCGAGGGACGCAACGCTGCAGCTTTCTTAGAAAGACAGCTTCCTGAGGTACTTGGGTTTGATTCCTTTCCTCCCTCGATAGTCATTGAACAAGCCCACCATCTCAAGAACATCAGGAGCATTTATACTGCGTTTCCTCAATTTCAAAGGAAAAAGCGATCCAGGCAGCCAGAGTCAAAGAAAAAGTGACTTTTAAAAAGCAAGAGTTGAATTTTTTCATGATGTAGCTCAAGCGGAAAAGCAGTCGCCTACCAACCAGAAGGTCGGCGGTACGATTCCCATGACTACATGTCGAAGTGTCCATGGGCAAGAAACTGAACCCCACCTTTCTTCCAGAAGTGCCTATCGGGGGAATGGATGTGTAGAAAGCACTAAGTATGATTAAATATAGGTGCTGTATGAATGTGTGTGTGAATGGGTGAATGAGACATGTAGTGTCAAAAGTGGTCACATGATTAGAGAAGCGCTATACAAGTACAGTCTATTTACCATGATGTTGCCAGGTAAAAATCTTAAAAGAAGGTGCTTTAATGAAGTTAAGCAGAAACTTAAAGCTCCGAACATCCAGTACTCAAGGATTCCGTACTGGATGTTCCGTACTGAACATCCAGTACGGAATCCTTCACCGAGCCTGGCTCCGGGTTAAACACACAGGTTCATCCCAAATTTTTGACAACCCAGAGGACATGGTGGGGTTCACCTGAAGTCTCTCTGCTAACTAGCAAAACTAACTAACTACCTAGGATAAAGACTGATGGTATCCAGCGGGGGGGGACTTATGGTGTTGTGTTGTGACTAATTGTGGAGTGTTGTGAGTTGTGACTAATTATGGAGTGTTGTGGATTTTGTATTGCTGTGACACATCTGGGCCACCGTAGTACCCCCTGTCTCCCCTGCTTTTTACCCAGAACCCTTTGAAATCTCCATTATGGGCTCAACACACGGGAGGTGACATCCCTCCTTCTCCATTCATTTCCTATGGAGTTTGCACAATGAGGTGAAAATCGTTCCGCTCCTCCAGCCAAGCAACAGGTGACATTCATGCATGTGAAAATTTGTGCTCATTCATATATACGTGCACACAGAAGCTTGCAACGCGACACAAGAAAGTTGAAAAATTGGACCCAGCACGTAATTGTTCAAAATGACAACTGTCGTTTAGTTGTTCTGAGTCTTTTCTGTTTCAGAACAGCGACCACATTTATCTCTTCGCACATCTCTTGGGCAGATGTCTGAGCTGCAGCAAAGCCAGCGTCTCTGTAACCAGCAAGTGAAGCTTCAACCTTGTGTTGACATTTATTTTTTTTTTTAAATAGACCACTTTTGAGTGGAGGCAGAAAGGAGATGGAATAGCTTCTGCAGGTAGCCAAAGTAGCCAGTGGCATCAGAGACAACTAGAGACTGCTTATGTCGCCTATGCCCTGTGTAGGAGACATCCTAACCATATGTTGCCCCATCTTCATAATAAAGTACACGACATTAAACACACTTTACAGTCATAATCAGTGAAACATATTAATCCATGTTTAGTTTAACATGAAGTCTCTTTGCTCTCGTCTCATCTGAGACGTTTTTTTCTCCTCTTCTGATAGGCTGCTTTTGGTGTGGGGAGAATATCTTAAATAAACTGACATATTTACTTTTTCTCACCACAGATCATTTAGTTAGGCTGCTGAGTAACGAAAATTTATGTTGTACAATGTTTGAAATATGAAGGAATAGTGTGTTTTTACAAACCTCTCTAAAGTGGAAAAACTGGAAGGACTACTGCAACCTACGCCCACTTCCACATAAAAGATTACAGGCTATATCTTAAATAGACCATCATATTTACATTTTATCGACATGTATCATCTAGCGGTAGTGTAATCATTACTTCCGCTTTATTAAGTAGGCCTGATCTATACGTAACTGATGTATTGTTTCAGCTCGTTCTGAAAACCAGAAGAACTACAATCATGATGCTGATATAAGTAATTGTATTTTTTGCAAAATAGGAGTGTTTTTGCATCAGATTTAAATTGAAAATATTAAATTAATAATCCACCAGAAGGTTTAAAGGTGCGGTGAACGCAACTGTGTTTTCAGATGTTAATAATTTAATTGTTAAATGCGTGAAAATGGATTTTATCCATAGGCCTATCATGTATAGGCCACCAGTTGGTGCTTATAATACATAGGTTGTTACATGACAGCTCAGGTCAAGAGCTCTCTATGACAGTTGGTCCCATGTCTTTATCCCAATGTGTTGTTAAATGATAAACCTTCAAATATCCACAGACGTCAAGGTTCAAAAGTCAGTTTTTCAAAGAGACAGACAGACAGACACTTTTTTCATCCTGAGGGAAATTCAAAGTACTCAGCAGCTACATAAATACAAGAAGAAAAAATAGACATGTTAGTATCAAAGACAAACAAAAACAAGTAAGTTACAACATCATAGTGGAGTAGTGTGGTATTGTACAGTGAGATGAGAATGTGCTCATGTGCAAAGTTTCCTGAGATGAATAATATCATGATCCTCCCTCGCCACCCTTTGAAGAGTTCTACAGTCTTATGATCGGGGAGATGAGGTCAGAGACGGCAGTCTGCAGCTGAACATGCTCCTGTGACTGACCAGAGTCCGGTGGGTGCTGTCTGTTTTCCAGGGTGGACTTAGGGTCTATTTTTCTGCCACTGACACCAGAGTCCAGCTCTGTGCCTAACCCTCCTTACCAGTATATCCAATCATCCAGCATCCTCCAACAGACCACAGCAGAAGAGAGAAAAGTCGACACAACAGACTGGTAAAACATCATCAGCAGTTTCTTGGAGATGATCAAGGACCCTAGTCTCCTCAGGAACTACAGACGACTCTTCCTTTTCAGTCCTTTTCAGTGGATGCTATCTGTGTTGTCGGACCAGTCCAGTTTGTCATCCAGCTGCAGTCCCTGGTATTTATTGGTCCTGACCACCTCCACGTCCGTACCTTCAATAAAAATGGACAAGAGATGGCCCTCTTCCTCCTGAAGTCCACCACCATCTTCTTAGTCTTGGAGTTGGAGTTCAGCTGCAGACCTGCATCATCCCATAAAGTTCTCCACCCGGCCTCCTGCACTCCCTCTCCTGTCCATCTGCAGCACATCCAATGATTGCGGTGTCATAATTTGATGTTATTCTTCAGATGAAGATCTTTCCAATGATGTATCTGGTTTAGTGAAATCCGAAGTTTTTATTTTTCTCATTTCATTAAGAACCCTTCAGAGACAACGTTTCAGAGAGTGCTTGGCCATGTATATAAAAATTAAGCTTTTTGGTTTTGTCCCCCTTCAGTTTTATCGAAAGTATTTTCCCAAATTAAGTCACCTTTGGAGT
>JBBBVU010000016.1:10530319-10541223 GCA_037177055.1 Atherinosoma microstoma
ATCTATCTATCTATCTATCTATCTATCTATCTATCTATCTATCTATCTATCTATCTATCTATCTATCTATCTTTTTAAAAATCTTCAGTTAACCATCAGAGTTAACCAACTCTATCCTATGAAATATTTTTTCCCCACTGCCTGTTTCATTCCCCGTTGTGAAGATTTTGATGTCAACTGGTCCATGTAACCATTTACTCTGCAGACAACCTTACCTAGGCCTGTAGAAATTATGTGAGCTGATCTCAGGGACATACTGTATATGTTCTTACTAACTTATCACTTCAAACTAAAATTTTTATTGTAGCATTTACTCATTTCATTACTTATATAATTTATTGCTGCACATTTGAATAAAATGGGAATATGGCAGGGAGCTCATGTTTGATTATCAGCACAAAAACTTCAACCTGGTAGACACATGGAAACTACTTTCCTGAAATTCAGCAACATACATATCTCCAACAGCTCCACAATGTTTCCCTCTGTACCTGATAGTATCTGGATAGTACCCGATAGTATCTGAATAGTACCTGATAATATCTGGCTGCAGCACCACTTCAGAGTGATGTTTGTCTTGCCCTCTAGCAGCACCTCCTCCTCCTTATAACCTCATCACCTCTGCCTCACATTCTGATTGTGAAAATAGTGAAAATATTGTCACTTTTTTCATTCTGATTGATTCTCAAACGTTTAAGGAGGTTTGTGCTCTCTCCACACATCAAACTGCGCGTCATTGTTGTCTGTGGAGTTGAAATGTCTCCACACAAGACAGCGCTTTGGACTGATTGATCAATGAGTGAATAAGAGGCGCACTTCTGCGGCACTACTCCGACGCGCTACGCTGTGCCTTACTTTGCATAAGACAACGGAAGGAGGAAGAAGAAGTCGTTCCTACCTTTCCTGACAATTTAGTTACTTTCCACTGTGGTCATGTTAAAGATGATATTAGAAATGGAATTAGTTTTAGAACTAATTGGTTTAGAATTGGTTGGGAGGAATGGATATTTAAGTATCAACCCACACATCACTGCCAATTAGTCCTCTCAGATAACCCCGTTGTTCAAAGACATTAATTTTATTCATTTTAATATAGGTTACACACAGCGGAAAAATACCGAGGTCCAGACCTCGATTTTTTGTCAATAAACAGATTTCAAGTTATATATTTCAACATTGGGGTGTAAGGGGTTTGTTGGTTTGTTTGTTGTTGGTTTTTTGTTGTTGTTTTTTTTAAAAACATTTTTAACATTTAATGTCTTTTAAATTCAGTTCATTTAACACAGAAAAGATAAAAGCTCTGAAGCACTGTAGGCTATATATTTAATTCAAAATCTAACCATAAAACACAACCAATAATGTTATGAAGCTATAAGAGGACAAATATTTGAAATATCTAGTCAAGTAGCTGGAATGAAGTAATATTGGCATGTTTGTGCCTATCTCTGCAAGTAATGCATTTTTGGTGTTTATGAGTATTCAGCTGGGTGATTTAACAGAAGCAGCCACTGTTACAGAGTAAGGTCCCCCCCCTCCCTTCCTCCTTCTTCCTCACAGTCTCAGAACTAGCACACACACACACACACACACACACACACACATACTGTTCACAAGCTCACTTTACTAGCTAGTTGTCCTTGCTGTGCCTCATAAAGACAGGCTGAGGAGGATAGTTTTAGGCAATAAAAGGAGCCTGTGAAAAATGCATCGTATGTGAAGACAGACCAGATGGCTTCTGCTGCTCCGTCCTCACATATTATGACATACGAAAGGACACTACGAAAAGGAACAGGATATTCTGCATCTACGGTCCCCTGAATAAGGACATGAGATCTTGTTAAAGACAAAGTTGCATATTTAAAGCTGCACTCAACAGCTGCTTATTGTGCTGTAAAGTAGATAAGAATAACACTGAAAAAAAGATAAGACCCAGCAGGGGGCAGAAGTAGTCCAAAAACAAAAAGCTGGGCAAAGACAAAGGGATGGTTGGAAAAATGTATCCAGCGACATAACAAGGTGTTCTTAAGCAAGACAGGAATGTTGCGTGGTATAGTGTAACACTGCCATGATATATGACACGCGGCTGCTGTAGGTGCAGCCTGTGCAGCTTTTATCTTTATGGCAACCTTGTAAGTATTTCCTATAGCCATTTAAAAAGCAACCAAAACATAAATTTCTTCTAATGAAGAGGTTGGGAGTTGTGGGGGTAGATGCTGTCTGTGTTGTTCAATGGATCACAGGCTTAATTGTTACTCTAGAGGTTTGTGCTGAAAGATAGAGAGAGAGAGAGAGAGAAAGAGAGAGAGAGAGAGAAAGCAGGGTTTGGGAGAAAACTGTGAATAGGTGAAATGACACAAGAAACCTTCCTCGCTGAATTATCTTAAGTGAATTAGCCCAGTCATCGCTATTGGGCAAATAATGGTCATGGGGATGATGAAAGCACCTTAATGGCCCTGTCTGCTTTCAAGTGGCTGGGCCTTTCAAAAGCATCTACATGGCCACAGTAGGAGCATAGCACTTAAACCCTCTGACTGAACAAGGCATGATGGGATTGAGATTTCAAAGCAATACAAATAAACTACGATACCCATATGCAAATATGACTAAATGATATTTTCTGATTTCACTGAGTGAAAAGTGGGATATGAATGAAATATTTCTTATAGCCGTAGTATATGGGCAATTCTCGCAGGGTGTACCTTGTCTCTTCCCCAAAAGCAGCGAGGATAGGCTCCAGCACCCTTGCCACTCGGGATTGGATTAAGCAGGCATAGACAATAGATAGATGGATGGTGTATACAGGATCTAAGAAATAGCAGTATGGTTTCTCATGTGCATTAAATTCACTTGTGTTCTTCAAGTTTATTTTATTTTTTCAAAGGTGACAGAGGTATTAAATGATCTATTCTTCTGAATGGTTTGTCCTTGTTGCATGGCTCGGTTACTGTAAAGAAAAAAGAAAAAAAGAAATGCCTTGCTAAACTCACATGGGGTGGAAAATTCCTAGTTTTCATTAAATGATGACAACACATGGCTTTTCAAATGTTATATGGAAAAATATAATTCCCAAATTCTTTTTTACATAAATAAAGAAGGGCTATAACTCACTAATGGGTTTTGTAGTCTTTAAAGTCCCACTATATAACATTTCGACCTTAAAACTGCTTTCCGGACTCATTTGATGGCACAGTGTCATCTCTAATGTGCATTTCTAGAGCCGTCGCTGCCCAGCACCACCCCACTGCTGAAAAACTGCACTATAAAACTTTCACATCCGGGACGCCACCTGCTGAGTTTCGCTTTGCGCATGCGTGACTCGCTAGCAAGCGAATGTAAACAAACCGGTCATTTTGAACGTGCACCGGTGGATTCAGCAAAGAAACGCTAGAAGACATTATCGGAGGAAGAGAGAAAACTAAGGAGAGCCAAAGAAGAGCAAGAGATAAGCCAAGAGTTGAAAAAATACAGTTTCTTACAGTCTTTAACCCTTTAACCTTTTTTGAAGGACTACTGAACTTTAGCAGATTTTCATACTGTGGTGCCCCCTAACGAGGGTTAATTTTGAATCCATCTTGCATCTATTGTCTTCACTGAAATCCCTTCAGCCAGTAAAAGTCAGTCCAGAGTTGACTTTTGTTTTATCTCTTGCTCTGCACCTTTCTCTTTCTTTTTCACGCTTCGTCTGATAATGTCCTGTTCGGTTTAGTTTGATGAATCAGTTATGCTCCATGTTTAAAATGGCAAGTATGTTGATATCCAGTTGCTGGCATCGGCATGTGACTCCAATGCCGTAAAGTAGTTGCAGTGCTCGACTTTTATTCATGGGGTGGCCAGAGGGTGGGCAAGACTGTATCAGGAGGGCCATATACAAAGAAAGGAAATTATTTTATGTTAATCTCTCTAACACAGACAATCACACACACTACTGTGATAACTATGGTCACTTTAGAGAGACATAAAGATTGAAACAACTGTACATTGATAATAGAATCACCAAGTGGAAATATTTGCAATATTGAAATATTTGCAACAAGTTGAAAAGGATCCATAGAAAAGTAAGTTGGTCTTTTGGGAATGCAGCATGTGGTTCTTGGTGTGGTAATGGGGGTATCAGTGTGTTCTCCCTTAGCAGTTCTGGCTTGCTGTCTAGTGATGGTGGGAGATTGGATCCTTGTGTCTAACCACATTGACATGCATGGCTAACTCCACGTTGGGAGCTGTTATGGCTGATGACATTGGAGTTGGCTGTGTCTCAGTCTGATCTGTGTCCTTCCTCTTGTCAAAAAAGTCTATAAAAAAAGTTAAAAGTTAAAAAGTTTATTTGTAGGCCTGTAGCACATTTCATGTACAAGACAATTCAATTACATAAAACATTAGAAGCATTACTGTGGGAAGTATTTAAAAGTACATTAAAAACAAACTTTTAAAAGAAATAGAACAAAGGAAATAAAAACAGAAGCAATAAAAGAAACCCTCAAAGAAGATAGGATAAAATTCAAGTTATCAAAGTTAATTATCAGTTTTTATAAAAGGTTGAAGATAGAAACTTTTTAACGCTGATTTAAAACTGTTGAGTTTCAGCAGACCTGCACAGATAATTAATCCTGATTTGTTTGTTTCTTAATATGATTGCCCTTGTGTGAGGTAGACTGTTAAGAGTTGTGATTTCCGAGCTACATTGAATGCAGAACAGCTGTG
The DNA here is from genome assembly GCA_037177055.1 of Atherinosoma microstoma. Taxonomy (NCBI): domain Eukaryota; kingdom Metazoa; phylum Chordata; class Actinopteri; order Atheriniformes; family Atherinidae; genus Atherinosoma; species Atherinosoma microstoma. Next base: position 10,535,018 of record JBBBVU010000016.1, read on the forward strand.
TGTCACAGTGAGAGTTTAAGTTTCATTTTCTATTCTTCGACCCGTGGAAGGATAGAGTCACCTTATCCTGCATTATTTGGAGAAAATTAGTTGATAAAATACCTCAGTCCTGTCCAGAAAACCATCTTGCAGAACTTTAAAGCTAAACTGTCGGTGTAAAAGATCCATTCTGTGTCCGTTTCTTCTTCAGAGCCACAACCTGCTTTCTACATCACTTCCTGAAATTATGATGCATGAGTTATGCTGCATTCGATTTGAACTCGGAATTTCCTGCTTAGCCAAACACCCAGGGAGTCGTATGGTGAAATTTGCAGACGACACAGTGGTAGTGGGATTGATATCCCACAATGATGGACCGTCGTACCAGCAGGAGGTGAAAGATCTGGTGGACTGGTGCAGAGGAAATAATCTCTACATAAATGTGGGGAAGACAAAGGAGCTGGTTGTGGATCTTAGGGGGAGGAGCCACCCTTGTTCATTAACGGAACAACTATGGAAATGGTCCACAGTTTTAAGTACTTTGGAGTTAATATTCTCAGGGACCTTGAGTGTACCATAACCACCTCAAACATCTTAAAGAAGGCCCACCAACGCCTTTATTTCTTCTGGAAGATGAGGGAGGCCGGTGTCAATACCTCAGTGCTGGCAGCTTTCTACAGGAGTATCTACAACTGCTGATAGGAAGAAGCTACAGAGGGTAGTGAACAACCCAGAAGATCATCCGCAGCAGTCTTCCTTCCACTGAAGACATGTATATAAGCAGGTGCAGGACTAGTGCAGCTTGCATTATAATGGATTCCACTCATCTGGCCCATGGACTGTTTGACCCCCTCCCATCGGGCAAGAGGCGGAGGCCAGGACTCGGCTCCAATGCAGCTTCTTCCCAGAAGCTGTTAGATTGGTGAACTCCATGTGACACTGACGCACTGCTGTGCCACTTGCTGTCAGGCTACTATCAGCAACACTGCTGTTTTACTTGTTCTTAACATGCTGCTCAGTTTTTAATCCTGCATTTCAGTTTTACTCATAGGTTTTATTGTTATTTACTGTTATTTATTTTTTTTATATGGGACTAAATTCTTGTAGATTATATTGGTCCTGAGGACAAACTTCGCTTCATGTATACATGCAAAAGACAATAAATGAACCTTGAACCTTGCATTTTTCTGACTAAAACTTTAGACAGGATGAAGGAATGTGCAGGCTGTGCAGGTGCACTGATCTCTCATGTTACTGGATATACGTAAAAAATGGACAAAATGTGCATAAATTTTCACATGATATTCTACAAGCAGGTAATGAGAATACATTGCAGGGACAGTAAAAGAGTCTTTTTTTCCAATTAAGGACTGTACAAGTTCTTAATAAAAAAAGAGCCAATTAAAACATTGTGAAAGTGTTAGGAGGTTCATCAAAGGGAAGAAGAGAAATAAGGCCAAACTCAACCACAGTGAGAAAAAAATTGGCTGTAATCGCTGTGATCAGGTCTTTCTGAAAGGATGAAGGGAAAAGGTGTAGAGGTGAGAGCTTTAGGTTGAATGTGAGAACTTCTGGGGATAAATGAGAAAATCAGACACTTTGCAGACATCCCTTCTCTGCCACAAGACCTCAATTACCTATCATTACCTGCATTTGATTACTACCTCGTTCATCCTGCTTCTGTCTCCTCCTCAGGTCAGTAATTCTTTTGGAACATAGAGCAAGGTACAAAAAGAAGGAAAGGTTAGGTATATGGGTAAAAAAAAAGAAAAGAAATGTTGTGAACACTCATTTATTTCTTGTGAAAAATCCTTTCACAGAATTTGCATGGTTACATGTATTTTCTTATCCAGTGATGGAATTTTTTTAACCATAAAAAAAAGGGGGGGGGGGTCCAAATGAGAAACAGGCAAATAAAAAAAGATTTTCTAACATGGCAGCCATGAGCGATTTTGAGAATGCATTTATGATTTGGGATTGGCAGCAGGTAGATTTGGACAGGACGCAAGTAATAGACAAACTTGGAATAATTCACTTGGTTTAATGAAATGTTTGCACTTCTGGTTCATGATGTCTGGTATTTCATTAGTGCTCTCAAGGTCTCGCTATTCTCTATTCTGTCTCATTGGCTTTCCCTTCCTCTGTCTCTGCATATGCTGTTGCTCTTCGAGATGCATGACATGAGCACCAGCTAACCAATACAAAAAAGATGTGATGGATCCATTTTATGCAGTCTAAATGGTAGTTTGCAGCTCACCTTGAGTGTTGCCGTGGCCTCTGACCTGGCAATATTTTTGATCAACTTCTTTTGATCATGTATACCAGAAGTGGCGCTCCACTACAGCTTGTAGTCAAATATAGACAGTTAAACACTGAGTATTCCTGTTGTAGTAAGCTGCAGGATGCAGACATTGTAATGTATTGTACAAGCAGGCAATGAGAAAGTTAATAAAATTGGAAAACCTACAAGTTTTAGTGTAAAATTAATATGTAATGGGTTGCAGCCCCGATCCCTTATCCAACTCAGAAATGAACACAAAGCAAAAATGATTTCATGTGTGTATTTGGAGTTTTACCACCTGCATGCATCTTGGAACCCTGACAAACCCTAACATGACATTTTTCTGACACCTAAACCTAAACTTGTTTTTAGATGCACCAGAAGTTTTGGTCCAGATAAGAGATAAAGAGGTCTACCAGATGACAAATGGCCATGGTCATGGTCTTTTTAGAGAACAAAATGAATCGATAAAAGATCAGCTGTTTCCTCTTCTAGAAAAAGCATTGCCAATAGTCATGATATTATACTGGGCATGAAATATAACATCACTGTTAAGAAGAATTCCCATACCGCACCAGAAGTTCTTCATATTTATTTATTAATTTATTTATTAGTGATTGTCTTATTATCCACCCGTGAAATGCTTCAATATGTAGCATGATTTTCATCATTTATAGAGATATGCTTGCAGTTGTTAGACTGGTAAATGGAAACAGAACACCTGTTAGCGAAATAAATAATGAAAGAGGATACTTTATTGTCACTGTGTCTTTCCTCTATGGAAACCCATCCTGTGACCAATATAAGGATGCCATTAGATGCTGAGATGAGTAAAATAGTGTTCAATATCTTTTGGGATACAGATGTGCAGTATGCCTCTTATTTTGCATCCTAAGAGTCGCCAAGAGTGTTTCTATACAGCGTGTGCATTTTGAGGCAATTAGCCTGGGAGGCCTTTTGGTTTTAATTGCACCATCTTTTTTAGCTGCGAGTTTCAAAAACATATGGAGATACTGTGTCAATAAACAAAAGCATGATTTTGGTGGAAATAAACAGTAAAAGGATTGTTGAGATGGGAAGCAGACACAAATTGAAATTCTGTGTTCACACTTTATTTTTTCACTATTATTTGTATTCATAAGTTTAAGGACATGATTTGCACACAGCTGTGTAAAATGCATTTTCCAGTAGTGATAATGACTTCAAAGCATGTTAAGAGTATGTTTCTCAGCGTGAAGAATCACATTCTGAATCAGCTGCAGCAATCAGGGTTGTAAAGCTGTATTTGCTGATTCATCTCGTATTTAATTCATGCATGGTCTAATCGCAATTAACAGTTTACACCACTTGCTGCAATAAAGATAAAAGTAATCAGTTGTTGTAATTTTCGTGCGACACAGTGAGAAGGCATTTTGAAAAAAAAATCTTAATCAAATAGAGCCTCACTGCATGTTGGGATGATCTCACTCATGTCTACCATTGCATTTGTTTTCTTTTTCTTTTTGTGAAGCACAAACTCCAAAAGATTACTGAGATGACAGCATTTTTGCCTCAAGGCAAAGTGCTTTTGAATCTGTCTTGTTTACAAAAACCTTTTATAAGAGAAGTATCAGCCAATGAAAGATATAAGACAGAGCCAAAGACAAACTCTGACATGTTTGGCCGTAGACACATGCAAGCACTCACTCCTCATAAGCACAACCACAGACCACACTCTGACTTCACAGAGTTGTTTTGGCCTGTTGGGATTTAATTAGAGAAACTTAAATGATATTGAGATAAAAGCTACATAGCCTAATCGGTTAAGCTGTATATGTCCTCTCTTCCCTATTATATTTAATTAATAACATGTTGACTTAAGAGGGGGGATGGGGTGGTATTAAGGATAAGATGGATAGAGACAGTGAGTGGGAAAGGGGGGGAATAAACATGCTGTAAACAAATGTTGAGGAAGATAATTACCCATGGCTCTGAAACAAAAATAAAGAAAATTGAAGTAAGCATATCAACAATCGGCTATTGCTTCAACTTTAGCTGCCCTGCGGCCACTCAGGTTGCCACCCCTACAAAAATGCACAGAACAAAGATGAAAAATAATGTAATCATTTGAAAAAAAAAAAGTTTCTTCAACATAAAGGCTGTCATTAATCCATAATTCATATTCATGAGCATCTATAAAGATATAATCCTACTTAAAATGTGGCCACTTGCCAGATTTTTATAAGAATAATTTATCTTCTTCTGCAGTCTAACTTTCTCTTATTATGTAAAAACCTGGCAACACTTGTAGATTTGACTAATTTCTGGAGCAATCAACCTAAAGGTTAAAATGCAAAGAAAGCTTCAATTACTTCTTAGTAGAACAGATATTATCAATCTTAAATTCAGCTTGGCAACATAAGATTTTAGCCCATTCAATTTATTCATGAAACCTTTTGACGCCGCAATGAAGCATAATTCAAATATCAGCAAGATTCAATGCTTTTTTTCACTGGCTACAAAATTTAAATGTGATCTGATATGATAAAACCGAGCTAGCTTTGCAGCCATTTCCTTTTCACAAATTAAATAAAAACAAACAAACGACATGTAATATTTCAGCTGCAGCAGCAAATTGAACAGTGACTAGGATTTGTTTCTTCTACAGTGTATTGCTACATGATCTTGTTCAAAAAATCTGGGGCAGCTCTACACTCAATGAGCCTTTTCACATGTCAATTTTAAACCAGGACTGTTGAGCTTTTGTTGCACATAGGTGTCATGTGTGACTGTATAGAGGTGGGAGGGGCAGGTTATGTCAATTCTGATGCACCTCTGAGCTAGGAAGTGGGGTAGTGATTGTCCCAGAGGCAAGTATTACTTAATTTATTGTTCAAATCAACATTGCTGTCACTCAGCTGATTTTCTGATTTGCTGTGTGTAATCACACACTAATGCAGCACTGAGCTTCCTCTGTATAGTCTGTGTGAATTACTAAAGGTGAACAGTGGCAGTGTTCAGTGGCGTCAGACTGGGGGAATAAACGATACTGTTTACCTAGGGCCCACTGCAGGTTGGGGGTCCTTGAAAATTGTGTAATAAAAAAAAATGTTTTGTTCCATTTTGAAATTTTTAATTAATTGATGACATAATGAAAACTAATCTGGCTGAATGAAGGGGCTAAGATACATAATTTTGCAGTAACAATAATGTTACAAGAACAAGAATGTTTTTTGAGGGCCCTATCACCCCTCTAAAATCAAGGAAAATGGTTTAGGCTACACCTGCATCGGTGAACAAAGTTACAAAGTCAGACAGCCAAAGGATAAAGTCATGTATTTCTTGGAGAATGTGAAGTCTTGATACCAAAAAAAGATAATATGAAAAAAAAAAATCAGAGGAAGGAAAAAGGAAGTGAGGAGAAGCAGCTTCTTCCTCATTTGTTTGAGTAGAGGTGAGCAGCACCTGAACTAACACAGTTTGAGCTGATAGCAGCAGCAGTTGTCTGAAGGCAGCATGTTAGGCAACACAGATTAATTACTATCAGAGAGTGATCAGTTATTACAGAAAATCATTTGACTTTTCCAGACCTTGCGATAAAAAACAGTTCAATAACATAACATTTTATTGTTTTTTGTTTGTTTCAAAGAGGGTTTTACTCATAAGGGGGATGGAAACATTTTTATGAATTACATCTGATCTGGTAAAGATTTTAAAAAGAGTTACTCACCATCTATTTCTTCACTAAAAGAAAAACAAACACCTTTTAACAAGAGGAGACCTCTAGCAGAACAAGACTGAGGGAGGGCAGCCATCTGCCTCAACCAGCAGGGATGATATACAGAGAGACAGCAACAACAGCAACAAAACAAAAACTCTAGCTCAGACATAAGACTCTATCTATCTATCTATCTATCTATCTATCTATCTATCTATCTATCTATCTATCTATCTATCTATCTATCTA
>JBBBVU010000016.1:10581344-10594831 GCA_037177055.1 Atherinosoma microstoma
TATATATATACATGCATACATATATACATGCATACATACACACATACATACATACATACATACATACATACATACATGCATACATACATATATACATACATACATACATACATATATACATACATACATATATATACATACATACATATATATATATATATATATATATACACACACATATATATACATACATACATATATATATATATGAACAACTCTTACATTATAATTGACTATTCAGATCTGTGATGATGCTACAAAAATAACAAGGCTAACATTTTCACACAGCTTTATTTTACTTAACAGATTAACCTACAATAAAAAAAGAACTCTATATAAAAAGTTGTTAAATGTATTGTATTTTTAACCAGATTACCTGCTTAATACCACCATTCAAATTTCATGCCAGTATGTGCACACTTACCTATTTGCTCAACTTTTATTAAAAAGAAAAGTTTACCTTTGGATGTTTCATAAACAAATTGCTGGCAAGAGCATGAAAAGTCACTAAAAATAACTATTGCTGATGGTTCCTCAATTCAATAGTGCACCATGGCAATGAAAAATGTATCCAGTTGTCAAGTTGTGCAATAATCTTCCTGTATGATCTTGATGTATGTACTGTGATCAGTGCTTCTATTTACCTTACGAGGCTGTATTCTTGCAGGATTATCAACAGCATGACCACAATTGTGAGGAAAGTCATCTTGCCAGGCTCCAGGTTGTGCCCTGTGGCCATAACAAGTTTCATCATTTCACATCCTTTGTTGATTAACAACAAACAAAGTAAATGCAACCTCAGCATTAGCTAAATTTGACCTTAGAAGTATTACATCATTTTAGAGAGGGCAAAATAAGATGGGAAAGTAAGGTTTCTCTTGTTTGAAAATTTGATTTTGTTATTCTCCCTCCAGCTCAGACAGTGATAGATGATTCATCCATTCATCCCAAAATATTTATTTCCAAAAGTTTCCAACAAAAGCCTTATTAATATTTTCATTTGGCAAATTATCTCATAGGTCTGGTTACAGGTACTTGCCCATTAATGCAATAAAAAAAAGGACTCAAATAAAATAAAATAAGATTATGTAACATACAATTTTATATTTATAGTGCCTTTAAAAGCTGTCATCACCTACAGAATTTTAGAATCAGGTCTAATGTTCTTATTCAATTTCTGAGCAACTGCTGCTTCTCTTTTCATTGCCAAGTAGCCTAGTTTGTGGTTAAATAATCCCTTACTTGTTAAAAAAAAGAGTAAAGTAAATCAACAGATATTCTTCATTTCAACTGTTTTAAATCCAGAATCAGTGGATCTTTTAAATTCCACTGTACAAACACAGCATTCGTGTGTTTGCTAGGCTGGTGGAAAACCCAATCAATAGCTTGTAAATTCATTTGAAGATGGGGTCACAGCAAGAGCAAGCTAATGTTTAACTTGGACAATTAGATCGCTTGACTCATTTCTCCCTGGCCATACAGTGCAACATCAGTTAGTCATGAATAATCTTTCAGGTCTCCTTCTTCCCTACTTTTTGCTCCAATTCCTTTATGCTGTCGCAGCTCGGTTTTATTGTAGAGGGGACAGTCAATAAATGAATAAAATGTGGAAATTGGAAGTTGCAGAGCAATATGTCCAACTGCTGCGATCTCCAACCTGCAACACATTATGACAGGAAGATAAGGACAAAGGGTGAGAAGAGGAAATTTGTGGAGAAAGTCAGTTCAGCGTTCCGTGCCAAGCAGTGAAATTGAAGGGGAAATAATATGAAGCATGTCAAATGCAATATCACCCCATGTACCCTGATGTTTAAGCCCTTCCCTGACTCTGGTGCTTTTCAAGAGAGGCAGAGAATTACAAGCAAAGACCGATATGTTGTGAAAGAGCAAGGCATATGAAAGCAAACGGTGGATGGAGAGATGCAAATGGATGTAAGCTAGAGGAAGAGGCAGAGAAAGTGAGAGCAGCTGGTAATAGGGATATAAAGAGTGTAATCTTACACTCGAGCAATAACATTTAGCTATGGAACGGTGTGTGGAGGGCACACATACATTTACAGCAGTTCAATAAATAGTTCTGACCTGAACAATTTCACAGCTTTAACTGCAGGCTCGCGGAGGACATGCTCATTCACTCACATACCCACAAACATATACATTTTCCTGCCCACATGGCACACATGCATCCTTAAGCCCTCCATTTTATTTGCACTGCAAACTTGTTAACATAGCTTAAGAGCCAAAGAGTCGGTTTCACGTGCCAGCAGAAGTCTGGCACACAATGAGCCTTGCTGACAGATTCTGATAGAAGAGAGTTTTCACAACATTACTAAAATGTTTCACAAATCGAAGTAAACTCTGAAGTGTGAAAAAGTGAAGTTTTACACAAATGATAAGGACGAAAAACAACCTGAGCATAAAGAATCCCTCGAGAATTTTTTTTTGTGTAACCACAAACACAAACGTATTGTTTCAAAGTTCCCATCTTTACCTGTTTTTGCACTAGTTGTATCGTGGAATTATTTCTCAGTGTTTCAGACGTACACATTTGAAATTACTCAAAGTTGCCTCTGCTCACATGCACACAAGTCTTCACACACGCAAACAGTCCAATGGCTCCATCAGGAAACAGTGAAGGTCTTGCTGTGGCCTCGGGCACCAGGATCGCTACTTAATAACCCGCCTGAGGCATCAACCTGACAACACGAGGTACCAAACACACAGACCTGCATACACACAAACACACACAGACACTGCACTGAAGTTATCTGTGTATATGACTGTCAGACGCATTGTATGTCTCATTCCTTTTTTCTCTTGCCTCCAGAAGGAGATTTCTTTGTTCACAAGGGAGGAGCCGAGAAGCAAAGACAAGCCTTGATTATACCTATTAAATATTAAAGAAGAAGTCCACCTTGAAACAGAATTGCTGTTTTCTTAAAGTTCATCATCCCCCCGGCCTTTCTATGCCTCTTTTTTAGTCAATTTTTTAGTCAATTTATTTTTCTTTGTCTTCATCCTTATATCAGTCTTATAATATAATCATAGTGATAATTTAACACTTAAACAATTAAAACCATTTCTTGGTCATTAATATGTCATTAAACTCTATCAAATGGTGGAAAATGACATGGAAATATGAGATTTCTGTGTTTTTTTAGCCAGCGGTTAAGCAGCCGAATGAAGGTGATCATTACCATTAAACAGACATGATCACATTTGTCTGCCATAATTATGATTAATTAATTGTGACAATCTTACTATATCATAACTTTCTTCATTGTAGGGCTTTTATGGTATTTGATTTTTACTCCATCATTGTTCTGCCAAAAAAGCATTTATGATGACATCTATATACACGTACTATAAATGTGGTAAAATTTAGCAATGTGACCTATTATTTGTTTAAAGCTGCTTTCAGCCTCTAAGGTATCAACCCTTATTCAGACATGCAGTAACAGAGAAGTCTAAGGGAGAAAGCAAAATGGAGCATCATTCAGAAAATTAACCAATAAAAGGATGTTTCCACAATCCTTCAGTTCTGGTTTTTGATAATAATCTTAATCTGCCTTAAAGAATGGAAAGAGGAAGGTGGGGGAAAGAATCCAAAGGTTCTATAACGTTTCAAGGTTTTTTACGTAAGTTGTCTGCACATATTTACTAAATCTATATAGTTTGGTGTTCATGAAATATTTAAATTGATTACTGTGCAGAATGTTCTTAAATCAGAGGTTTCTTTTTTATATAGAGGGTTTTTGAGTTCAGCGCTTCACGCCCCTTCATGAAAATATGAAAAGTCATGAAAATACGAAAAAGTCATGGACCCCCTGCTGAGATTATGCTTGGTTTTATTTGGTTTTATGCTTTCAAAAGGGAGATTCTCACTATGAATAATGTATTCTGGTTGAGTCCTGTCCTTCGACAAAGCCAAAGTTAAATGAACAACCTTACTTTTTTTCTGTGAATAGGGACAGTGTGCGGACATTAATTACAATGGCTCTGAATGTTCAAAGCCTCTGAGACCCTATGTGGCCTTCAGGGGATTCCCTTGGGGGTGTCAGATGGTTGGGAACCACTGCTTTATGTTACTAACATTATGTAATTGATAAGCTAAATAAAGATAAAAAAAAGGCAAATTTCTCTCTTGCAAAACAAATCCTTATGTGTTGAAATGCAAATAATCAAAGGCTTTCATTTCTTGTTTATTTATTAATTAATTTATTTTGAAAAAACTATTACAAGTGTCTAGAACTGTACAACCTCTGAGCGCTACACCCTTACCTTGGGGTTGAGCCGTCCTTTTGTTTTCTTTTCTTTTTTATGAAGGAAAAAAACATTATTAATGGATGTTGTGGAAAATTCAATTTCTGACATTTAAACCATTTAGGATTACAGAAGATTAGAATAGCTGTTATTATGTGAACAACTTTTGGACTTATTCAATAAGTAGGCCTCCTTCTGCCAGCCTGCTCTGGCGTTCAAATTTAGCAAACTCCATTAAGTCACAGAAAAATTCTTAGCTGATCATACTGAACCAAATTATACTTGAACAGAGAACTATTACAGGAAAATAATGAAATTCCAAAGAAAATGACGAACACATATGATCCTAATGAGAAATATGACTAACCGTAAACCAAGTTGGGGTTTTTTTCTCCAGTTTTTTTTTTTTAGAGCAAAAGTAGAATAGCTTGCTTGAAACTACTTTGTTCCTTTGGGATTTCATGTGGACTGAAAGTAGGCTACAGGAACCTATTCTATATGCATTTTAGGAGAAGAATATTACCTCAGGAGTAAAATGTGTTTTTCTTGAGATGAAAATGAAACAGAAATAAATGCTGGTGTACAGGAAAAGGATATTGTGTGAAACAACATTGTGTTGTTTTCAAGGTCTGTTAATAATTGGTTGGTTTGCACAACAGCAGCTGATGAACGTGATTTTACAAATGTAGTAAGAAAATCACGGAATATTCAGACATAGTCATGTATGTAACCCTAGTCTCGGTGTATATCTATCTGCTAAACAACAGTATCATCAAGACCCTAGGTGGAGAGGTGGGAGATTTTAGAAAACAGAGACAGGTGACGAAGGATGCTTGTAATGTACAAAAAAACTTGCACACACAATCCCATGATACTTGGAGAAAACCAAGTCCATGTGTACTTTTTATTCTGATACAAAGAGAGTCAGACAAAAAATATTCAGGCAAAACTTTTCTAAAAAGCCTAAGGCAAAAGCCCAAAAACAGAAATTGTACTGCATCGGCTACAGCATGTGAACTTTTCACATGAGGATACACTGAAAAGTGCATTTTACTCTAAACTTTAGGGGGAAATAATAAAACACCAGTTCATTTGTACAGTGCAAGTGCTTAAAGTTGGGATATGGTATGAAATCATACATCAAAAGGAACAAAAGCTGTCTCATAATTAGAAAAATAACAAAGTCTGCATTGAAAAATTGGAGGAATAGTGACAGAATTCTTTTTCAGACGTTCATTTTGATGGTGCCAAGTTAAAAATTTGTGTTTATTGATTTTTCACAGAGTTTTGTTTCCACAACTTGAAAAAAAAACGTGCATGGGATGTAGAAATAGCTAAATGGCAGATATGAACAATCCTACCAACTTCTAGGAAGCTAGAGTGAAGGACTGCACAGGTACTAATCTTGGTGACACAGAAGCAATGCTGGGAACAGTAAGATACTGTGCAGAACACTTAAGTTCTGGTAAGTTTTAAGCAAGAAAATTAGTGATAGAATCAGTGGCAGAGAATTGAGTAGGCTACATAGTTATAGTCTGGCATGGCAGAATTCCAGAGAAGAAGCAAAGTAACCAGGGATCAGGACAGACAACCCCCCACCCCTAAAAAAACAAACAAAAAAAAAAACAGGCAGCAGGAGAGACACTGAACATGAGGCTTTACCACTAGTGCAAAAATAATAATATGGTGATGAGTGAAGAGCAGAACAGGGACACTATACTGCCAGCTTGATAGGGACATGGATTGCAGATGTGAATGTTTTCTCCCAGGAGACGGGAGGAAAGTGTGCCATGTGCACACATACACACGACACAAAAATATAAATTGTGGAAAACACTGAAAATGTCCAACTATAACTCTCAGGAAATAGAGACTGGGATTACATACAAGAAATCTTTTTTTTTAATTATTTGATTGTCTTTTAGACCAATTATGTCTAATCCACAACATCAGACATGATTTTCATTCTATTCAATTGTAAAAGCTGTGTAACAATACAGGATTTTAACAGGGTAAAAAACATATACAGGCTTATTCGTTTACAAAAAAGCATGTATCTCATAATAGAGCAAACCACAAATGAAGCTTCTGAATGGTTCATTGATGGTTCAAAGATTAGAGTATTTCAGGCCTTCCCATAATGCCCCTCTGCCCGTTGTTCCGGTGACGTTGTTTACATTGAATATGCTTGGTAGTCCTAAAATATCATGCCATAAATGCCAATCCTGGGGTTGTTTATGAGTCCCGTATGTATGGTGGATGAGCTTCAGACAAAGTTTATTGAGCCATTGCGATTAGCTAAAGGAAAGAAGCAGTGAAATCACTGATAGAGAACATCCAACTTGAAATGGATTATACTATGGTCAATGAGAATTCTAATGCCAACGTGTGTGCATTATTTTTGTACATATGCACATGTTGTACGGCAGTAAATAACTGTTATATCACTCCGTTACGGGAGTCACCATAGCAACGCGTTAATGAACTGGTTGAGATCAGCTGGTTTTGACAGGTGAATGAGAGAAACACGCTGTAGCATGGATTCTCTGGACAATGTTGTTTAGCATAAAAAGTACATTGAGGCCAACATGAAATAGTTCCTATACTTCAGCGTATTTAGGAGGTTTTGCAAAAATAAAATAAACATTTGTCATAAAATGTTTACTGTGTGTGACCGTGGGCGGATTAAACGACTCGGATCCATGCATTACGCGGTTTTAATGCACAAAGTCATCGTTGTTTAATCCTTACGTAAATAACATCCGTTTTGGCAGGGGAATAAACTACCTGCAAAGTGGGGGAGTAGATCCTTGCTCTTATTACTGTTATTACCTCTGCAAGAGAGATTTCCTTCAATATGTGTTATCCACACGGATGATGTAGAGAGGTGTGAATAATTTTACAGTAAGAAAAAAAAAAGTATGCTTCCAACTGTCATACTGTCATGTTATGTTTGACACCATAACATGTACTCAGGCATAGAGCTTTTAATTACTATTTGATTAAAAGTTAGAAAATAAAATGTATTAATAGCTAAAATTAATTAACTATTGATAAAATGTGTAGTTATGATTAATGATGACCAATATAATAAGAAGAAATAAGAAAAACCTGGGACTCCCCTGTCAGCCAAAACCGTTTCTTTAGCTAATCGCGATGTCTCAATAAACTTTTCAGCATGACTGGTGATGAACATGTCTCTGAAGCTCATGCACCATACATACGGGACACGAAAACAACCCCAGGATTGGCACTTTTGGCATGATATTTTAGGACTACCAAGCATATTTAAACAACGTCACCGGAACAACTGGCCGGCACGTTACATTATGGGAAGGGCTAAAGTCCTGTATTAACAGACACAAAACCCCAAAGTCAGGTGGTAAGTAAAACTGTTTAATGGTTTGTCAAATTTCCTGATACCCATTTTTCCCCTCACACAAAATTATTCTTCACCAATATGGCAGCATTCACCTGTACATGTTCTAGGAGTACATGGTTTCACTTTTACTCTAATTTGAATGGGATGATGTCTTTGGCTAGCATATTGAATTCAAGATATATTGCTTCATGTTGATAGTGTAGCTTATGGTGATAAGCTGATAATAGTTACATTCTTCAGGCACCCAGACAATCAAATAATTTGACTGATCGCATTTATGATCTCTTTTCCATGATTGTTACAACATTAGGCCACTCTGCGCAGAGCATTAAAATCCCATCTGTGTAAATATGTCCAATGGAACTGCCAGCAGTTTATTAAGAGAAAGGTAAACAAAGCTTAAGCTCTTTTTATACACTGGTCAAAAAAAAACCCTCTAACACTCGGGGACGATATGCGATATATATTTCATCTACATTCCCATGTAGCCATGTGAAATGACTGCAGTAGACGGGCTTTAATCAACTCCAGCTAGACTGATTAGCTAAGAATCATAATTATCAGAAACACAGCCTGTAGAACAAAATGAAATGCCATCCTTTCATGTTTTCATTGTGACATACCTGTCCCCTGGGATGTAATGGTATACTGAACTAGTGGGGTTTGGTTCATAAAAGCACTGATGAAAAACCTGTTACTACATTCAGCAAGGAAGGATATTTATTGGTTTGTTTTAATGGGTGTACCCACATTTAGTTTGAATCTAAAAACAGTAACACAAGACAACGGTCTGTGTTTATCAACTCATAAGGAAGGAAAATGCAGAGGCTTCATTTAAAGAAACGCATAACACAGTGTTATGACAGAATCATGGGAGCAGTGATGACTTTGTTATCCAAGTACCAAAACAGTGAGACAGAAATTATATCTACTAGTGCCGATGTACAGTTTAGTACTCAGAATGTGGCATGGAGACTGTGTGTCATCCATAGACAGTGGATGCTTTCAAGTGAATCAGAAGAGTTGGCTCGCAACGAGTGAGAGCTGGCTCCCAGATTTTACCTTTCGCTGCTCAGCTCTCACATTGCTATTTAGTGATGTGTCGTTAATGAACGAGACGGCTCTAAGAGCCGATTCTTTGTAGTGAACGAGAAGAACCGATTCCTGTCTAAGAGAGCCAAATATTTATTTTAATGGGCACACAATGCAGTCAACGAGTGAAGACTAGGACCATACCACTATGTTAAGAAGGAAGGGCCTCTTAGAGGACAGCGAGTGTAGTCGACCAGGCACAGAGAGCTGAAAGCCAGATTTAGATTACAAGTGTCAGAAAAATATGGAGAAATGATCAAATTTAAAGTTTCATAATATTCAGACTTTGGCACGGTGGCCCAGAAGTGTCACAGCAATACAAAAGCCATAACACTCCACAATTAGTCACAACACAATAAACCACAAAAACTCCACAATTAGTCACAACACAACACAATAAGCCACAACACAATTAGTCACAACACAACACATTTAGCCATTTACGTTGCTTTTTTTCCCCCCAGAGAAACACTGCACGAATAGCCTTGGATAATAAGTCCTCATTTAAATAAGGTTGTTTCTGCCCGTGATCAAATGCGCAATCAATCTTAGTTGATCACCCGCAAATCATGGAAACACAACACAAGCAATCTATAATTTTGCGCTCTCTATTGGAGATCTTAGTTTGACCTTATGATGAAATAATTATGGAGATGTGAAGGACTACCTTGGCTTAAAAAGGGGGAAAAAATCTAATGAAAAGCTTATGGTTGTATCAACCAATGTAGAGAGGTTGTGATACCAGCTGCAATGCATATCCAGGCTTTTTTCTAAATTAATGCTCACTCTCCATCAGGCAATGCAAGGCAATGTTATAGGATTTGATCATTTAACTGCAACTCCATTAAAGCCCTGGCAACATAGGAGTTTTAAGTTGTTTTGACCAAATAGAACTGAAGTTGAGAGAATGTGTTTATGGAAATAAAAGGTTCCTCTGATACAAAGCATAAATGAAACTAAAGATTAAGTATTTGTGGCAACAATTTACATGAATTACACCAAACATGTACTGAGGAAGAGGAAACAAGATTTATTTGTGAGTTTTAAAAGTTTATCAAAGTTGTAAAGTTCTGAAAAACATTTAGATTATTTTTTCATTTATTCCAACTTCTTTTCATTTTGTATTAATTAATCCTTAGTGAAGATGTGCTGACAGAAGCTGAGGCTTTCTTTACACTCTAATTGTTCCAGTGAGACTTAAAATGATCCTTCGCTTGAAGGGAGTGTGAGTTTGTGTTAGTGGGTTGGTCCCCCTGACAGCCGTTTGCTTGTCTCTTTCTTGCTGTGATCCAATATTCCAGCTTGCTCCACTAGTCCAGAGTTACTGTGCATATTCAGCAACAACAACAGTGTGATGGGTCTTAGCTGGGTAAAAGTTGAATGCTGACTATAAAAAAAAACGTTATTGGTCCCATTGTGTAAAATTTTGTCCCTGATTTGCACTGAGAAAGCCATGTTCTCATATCCAAAAAGGCCTCATTGTTTTAACACCTCTAAGTTTTTTAATGACTTGTTACAAGTAGAGCTGACCATGTCGCAGCATAATGATGCATAATCGTAAAAAGATAGGTTAACCACAGAGTTTTGATCTTCTTAAATGTCAGGCTTTATTACAATCTCAAGCACAGGGTATGTGATTTATCCAATGAGCCGGTCTGAGGTGTGTTGTTTTTCCTTTGGATGACTATGACTGACCTCAAAGGGGGAGTATGAATAGGTATAACCAGGTCTATTTAGGCTGCTATCAAAACAGACACATATAGCTTTGTTACAGTTAAAGTAAATAAGGTCACAGTGATGAAAAATTTGCAGGAATACCTAGCAGAGCTTCAGAAAAAAAAAGGTAAGGCAAAGAGTAAAACCTGAAGCACATACAGTAAAACAGCATTAGATCTTTGTCAGTAACAATCTTGAACTAAACTGTTTTTACAGCGTTCCTGCTGGGAGTAACAAGTCTGGTGACCAGCGTTTAGAAAATTAGGAGAAGAA
This sequence comes from Atherinosoma microstoma, assembly GCA_037177055.1. Lineage (NCBI taxonomy): Eukaryota > Metazoa > Chordata > Actinopteri > Atheriniformes > Atherinidae > Atherinosoma > Atherinosoma microstoma. Next base: position 10,592,071 of record JBBBVU010000016.1, read on the forward strand.
CAAATACACCCCCTTAGGTGAGATAAGGATGGAAGATATCAGATCTTAGAGTACAAACTTGTCACATGTCATACATGTCAGTGAAGCCTTAAGCCATTTAAGGCAATTTTGTGTAGTCACAGATTTGGTTCCCAGTTAATGCAGCAGGAAAGCCTCTGCAGCACCTGAATTACAAAACTCTGGCAAGGCTTTGAATTTTTTTTCCCTTTTTTCCCCTAAAGAAACACTTATCCCAAAGTGTTTGTCAATATTTATCATGCATTTAGACAAAACTTCTTCCCAAAATAAAAAAAGACAGTGCCAATGTAAATTTCTGTTTTCCTTTTTCCTTACAGTTTTGTCATTATGCCTTACATTTTGAACAATGAATCACAACATCTGAAAATAATGTAATGTTATTTGACATGGTGATGTTCTGCAGTGGTAATGAAAAGTTATTAACCAGCATTCATTAATTTAAGTATATCAATTAAATTAGAACGTTGGAGTGTAAAAATGTGACATAGCCTCTTTCAGACTTGCTCTGAAAAGCGAATATGTTGTGGACTTTGTCTTTTATACCGCTTGCATTCAGACAAACGTTCCGCTCTTTCCCTCAGAGCTGTAGCAGACATTTAGCGGCTAGCCCCCATGTCATAAGCAGAAATGTTGTGGCACGTCGTTTTGCCTAAAAGCACAAGAAATGTTGCGGACAAGTCGCAACACAAAGACATCTTACCCTGTTTCGACAATCGACTTATCCGGAACATTTGTGAACGTATGTGAACGTAGCCGCAACGTTAAAAGTTCGGGGGGGGAGTGATATGTTTGAAAAGACAACTCTCGTAAAAGAGCGAATGGACTCGACTGCACATATTCTGCAATGCAAATCTGAAAGCTGCTATAGTGTGGGATCACAGGAATATTTCTCTTCAACACTGTTGCAGAGGGAAATTGAAATATACTCTGATTCAGGTACAAGTCATGAGACTGAATTTTATTCTCTTTTCAGATGTAAACTTTTACAGAATGCTGCTTTTTTAGCCTATAACCAACCCAATTAGTTGAAAGATGTATCTCCAGCTTTTTTGCTCCACTTAGTTTACCAGCCCTTATGATGCCCCATGGTAAGTGTCTCACTTAAATGTATACTGTGTAACTTTTGGCCACTAAGGGGCTAAACCTGTAACTTCCCACAGGCCACACAACACTATTGCAAGATTAAACAGTCTTTCTCTTTCTGGCCTCCTCAGACACTGTGTTCACCTTCTTACTTTGTTCAGATTTGACAAACTTTCAAAGAAAAAGTAGCATGAAGCACAGCCCACTGTGTTTTATAGCTGTAGAGCAAAGAGCTCCAGGTCACATGATCCCATGAGAGAAGGATCCGCTCATGCAAAGTTACAACAAAAAAGAATATCTCACATGGATAAACTGCTGTATTTAAGACAGCATACACACAATTCAAGCCAGGTCCTTTAAAATGAGAGCCTGTTAAAATTGAATACAATGCTTAAACTAAGGGAACTGAATGTATGTGGTCCTGTTAGAAAAAAATATTATCTTCCCTGGAAATGGGCGAATCCATAGTTAGAACAGGACAAATTCAAAGGGAGAATCTACATTATGATCTTGTCTAAATATGTGCACTATGTATGGGACATGGACACTTCAGAGTAATTAAGTTGACTGATGTTTGACATAAAAGGTAAAAAAAAAATCCCAATTTACTTCCCATGAGTCCCATTTGCTGCTTCTCAGACAGACAGAATCTTAACAAGCACATACTGAGTTTCTGAAACTGAGCTCCAGTAACAAAAATCTGCCTTATCCTTTCTGACTTTCAGAAAATTGCTAAGCAGTCAGTTTTGTCTGCTGTCATTTCTGATGTAGATCAACCAGAATTCAGACTATAGAGGGACAAAAGTATCCATAGCAAAATGCTGTTGTTACATTTTCAATATAGTACATCAGCTTAACCTTTTGAGGTATGAAAGCTTCCCCACCTGTTGCTACTTGTTACATTTTTGTCACTTTGGACAGGGTAGCCTACATGTGACATAGTAAAAGTACATCTTGGTGAAACCAGTGCAATAATGCTGTCATGATTTAAAGCTAGGGAAAATAAAACAGCAAAAACTGCTATATTGTTATTATAACTATTATTGTCATCATGATAATTATAATATTATTTTCAAGATCAGTAACAGTGTTGTAAATGTACTTTTTGAACTGTCAAAGTAACCTTTTATTTACATTTGAAATGGTTTATAATGGTTTACTTGAAGTTATTTTGTTTTTTATGTTAATTAGGCATCAGTTACAACAATAACTAGAATGGAGAAAGGAGAAACACAAAAAAACCTGCTAGATATTCCTCCCAATCTCAGTACTGTAATACGTTACTGTACTAGCTAGATCGTTAGTTGTAGTTCATAACTGTAGACCAATTATCCTATTAAATGAAATATTTATCTGATTTTTTTCATAGGGATAAAGTTTAATTCAATCCAATTCAGCTTTATTTGTATAACGCCAATTCACAACAATGTCATCTCAGGGCGCTTCACAATCAGTTTGAGCCAATCTGATTGTCATACATTGATTCATACAAGCCATTTCATAACAAATAGCCTAGCTAAGGAACCCAACAGACTGCATCAAATCTAGTCTTCGATCCAATCCCCATCCCGAGCATGCTTGACGCGACGGTGGAAAGGAAAACCTCCCTTTTAACAGGAAGGAAAAACCTCCAGCAGAACCCGGCTCAGGGAGGGCGGCC
>JBBBVU010000016.1:10615647-10625950 GCA_037177055.1 Atherinosoma microstoma
CATCTGCTGGGGCAGCAGCATTAGAACCAGAGACTGCAAGAGACTCAGCAAACTGATCAAGAAGGCTGGTTCTGTCCCATGTCACCCTCCGGAACAAGGCCCTATCTTCATCTTCAAATTAATTTTTGTACCATTATTATTATTTAAAAAAAAAAAAAAAACCTGCTTCAACAATAATTTTCCTCTAAGTATTATTCATTTCATTAATTTCATTATATAATAGAAAAGTATGATGATTTTAATTAAATCAACTCTTTAAAACTCACAATATTTGCAGAATTATTTATGATACTATTATGTTTTTTGTTTAATTTTAACACATACCATATACACATGCAGCACTCCACCATAATGCACCCAAAGTTGTGCATATAAATGGATCTGTAAGCAGTACTCTGTATTGCAATGGATCTAAAGCCTCAGACCTCCTACTGTGATTGAGTGGGAGTGCAGCCTCTACAAACATTTCCAGCTTTCCCAAATACTTTTCATCTCACTGTAGACACACACACACACATTGATATAATTTTCCCTATCGAGATCACACACTAGGTTAGTTAGTGTCTCCATTTTGCAGCCTATGGCGGAGAGAGCAAAATGGTGTGTTTACAAGTTCATGTTAGACAACAAGATTTGGAGTGGATTTACAAAGAAGGGGCAATTTGCATTAAAGTTTAAGGCTTAATTAAAAAACAATTAAGGTAAAATGTTAGATGTTTATAGATGGCATCTGAAGATGGGCTTTGTGTAAATACAGTATGTTAAATATGCTAAACGTGTTTAGAAAGGGACAACACCTGAGTTCATGACAACTTACAGGCATGTTGTCAATCATTAAAATTACAAGAAATTCAGATCATGCTATGCGATTGAGTTATTTTTCAGGTGCAAGGGAGACATAACATAAGTCTTTTATATAATAACGGCTGGATCTACTAAAGGTTTACGTGTGCGTGTTAAAACCTGCGAAACCTTGACAGCGCGTGCAAAAATATGTTGAGGATCGTGCCTTGTTAGTAAATCAGCAGCAACATATTTTTGCATGTGCCATCATCTTTAAACGGGCAAAATAACGATGCAAATAAATCAGCTTTGCATGCCCAATGTGATTTACCAAAGAGCGGTGGCTGTTTTTTCGTCTATATTTAGTGCTGCTGAAAGGCAGGTGTTAACTGGCTCAGCTTTACGCACAAATGGGTGGATAAGAGGAAACAGCCCGATGCTGCAGGATTGCAGACGTGCATAAGTCTGATTCACAATATTTTGTCATGAATAATGGAAGCAACACATTTAGTTTTCATTCTTTAATTCAATAACAACTCTTTAAATCAACACATTAAACACCATGATTCAACATGGGTTTATACTAGACAAACAAAACAGAACATTCACAGGCCTCCTACTCCTAATGGTTATTACAACTGACATTGATTATGTCTTTCTATTTTCCCCTTTTTGCTAATGTCACATTTTTAACTTGGATACAAACAGTGCGCCCCTCTCCTCCAGGCGTGATGGAGCCTCCAGCGCACGTGTAGATTTGCATAGTAGATGTCAGACCATCTTTAACATCTGCAGACAATTTGATATGTGCCAGCAGCAACTCCTTATCCACGTCCTTATAAACTAGTGGCTTTTGAGGCTCTGCAAGGATAGCTGTTATATTATTTCTATTTAAAATCTATTATATTTATTTTATTTCGTATTTTATTTGCCTCTCCCACTAATATATTTTATTTTTTCCAAACTCACCATGCTGCAAAGCACAAAACATGCAAAACCCTCATTTAAATAGAGTCTCCAACATGTTTGCACCTGCTGCCATTTACGCAATCACTCTTAATAAATCACCCGCAAACTGTGGTTCAGCCCCACACGCAAAATTCTAGGTTGCACAGGCAAAGTACTACACCCAAATTGGGATCTGAGTAAATCCAGCCCGAAGAGTTAGAAACAAAATACAATATTCACACACATTTATTTAGTCATCTATTTCCATCCATGATCCTATTTCAGGGTTGTGTGAGCCAACAATGTAATTTTGAAACTGATGAGTTGTACTGCTATTTCCTGTACATGTAGTATGCAAAAATCAGTGAGTCTGTTATTTGTTTTGATATGGCTGACTTAACCTTACTAAGCTGACTAAGCAAAGGAGTGAGAGATTGTTGAAAATCTTACCTGAACTAAGACTTTTTAAATATCCTGCAACAAGTAAAAGACTGGCAGAGTAAGTGAGGAAGACTCTAAAGGAGACCTGTCAGAATTGCTGTACAAGGTAAAAGTGGACCATGTTTAGTTTCTTAAGTACTTCACACTCCATCAGCCCCCGTCTGGCCCCAGAAAATTGTAAGGACTTAGCTTCCTTGTCAATGACTTTCTTAAAAGCCAGGCCATGATTCAGTTCAACTGTCACTGAAGATTTAATGGGATATTATTCATGCAGCAAGACAGGGTCAAGGGCAATAAAAGTCGGAAGGCTTTTAAAGCCTTTGTATGAAAAAGTGGTGACGTGCTTAAAGCAGAGAAATATGAAAGCATGCTCACATTTGTATTTTTCAAAGTTACCGTGAAGATCACTGATTTCATTGAAAAGAGGAGTTGACAGATTTGATCCATCTCAACATGTGGCACTTGCTCAGCATGTGTTGCAAAGAGGACACCTTATCAACTTGGTGCTGTTAAGTTTGTGTTTTTACCTCATTTATTTTAACTGAATGTCTTTATTTGCCATATTCAATAATATATTATAGCTTTTTCACTTTACATACCCGCTAAGAAGAAAGTTTTTGTTTGAAATCAATAATGGCACTGATCCAGTCACTTAGGCATGGGCATGCTGAGAATGATGAGCAAAACCCATTTCCATTTTGGTGACCTTTGGTCTGTCATTTCTTTCTTAACAGCGGTGGGGATGGCTGTTTGGACTGTGCTGTTACTGTACTGGTATAAATGTAATATGCTCAATATCAATTTATTTTCATTACTCAACATCCAATTAACTTTTGAGAAGATGCATGCTTTATAGACCTGGTACTCAGTATTCTTTCAGTATTCCACAGTTTCTCTTTCAATGCTATCAAAAGGTCAACAATAAGCTGCTTCTGTAAATCAACAGTCAACTTTAAACCCTCGTCTTTCACTTGTGCAGCACTTTTATTGCTTCTACATTCTTGTCTTATGTTTTAACAAAGGGACTATTTACAGATGGATTTGGAAAGTAAGTAAAAATTGAAACCTAAAAAATTGAAACCTTGATTAGTCGAAGGCTTTTTTTAAAAAGTCGACTAATGTTTGGATGAGATTTATGTCTGTCTACTGAGACATGGTGCTGTTTACAGCGCTGTGTTCAAACAACAGCGTGGCCCCTTTAAGAATGGACGAGCTAGAGAGGAGAAGAGAGAGACACACAGCACATCAACTGGTTCGTCACACAGAGTGGTGGGGAGGGGAGGGGATGGCGGGGTTGAGTTAGCTATGAGAAACTATCTGTTTAGCTGTGAATTGATCCGATACCAAGAAAATTCAAGGCAAGTATCGCCAATACCAATACTGATACCTTTTGCTCATTTAATGATTTTGTTTTTAATCATTAATCATGATTATGATCATAATAAAACATTATACAAAGATTTTTGTCAAGCAAAACATTATTTATTCACAAACTGAATGATAAAACTGAGAAATCTAAATTTAAGCTTTTTTTGTAAACAATATAAAACATTAACAATGGAACAAAATAATAAAATAACTGTTATTCCCTTTTATCGCACAATTGTTTGAGAAAAAGTCTACAAAGCAATTTAGCTAAACAAAAGCAAAACCTGCTATTGGTTAGCGCTCATTCACAGGCAAGTAAAGAAGAGAAACTGCAAGAAAAACATTGATCCCATCATGCTTGTAGCGAACGATACTGATTCTAGCCTTAGTATCAATACTATCGATATTTGGATCAATCTGCCCAGCCCTTCTTCATACCTCGGTTTGGAGGCTGATTTAGGAAAGTTTAACAGCTGTTTCTGTCCGGAATTTTTGCCGATAGTGGAGACAACATGAACAGCACGGTTACAAGCCCTCACATAAGTGTTGGGATCCAGGTGCAAAAAGACCAGATTAAAAGACGAGGAAAATAACTGGTTTTGTTGTAGCTGAATGCTCCTGTGAGTGCAGTGTTTAGTTCGCCTGGCATAGCAGCCACCCCACAAACACAGCCAGACCAGGTTCAATCCCAACGTCTTCCTGACCCACTTTCTCATCTACCTGCTGAACAATGAAGGTTACTAGAGCCCACACAATATTAGAAATATAACAAAGTAAAAAACACTAGTGTATGGAACACACACACACATTATACACATAACATCTTACACGTGTTTTACAATTTATCTTTGGAGATTGTATTTTTTAAATTTCATTACTGATGATGTCACGACTTATCGATTTCTGCTAAAAATTTATTAAAATTGATAACTTCTTTACATTAAAAGTATGAAATGAAAGTAAATATATATAATTTTAAATCACACTATTAACATTGTCAATTTATGTGGTAGACATTCAGTTAGCAGTATAATAATTGATCATTATGACTGAAATATTAATAGCAAAAGCTGTCAGATTGGACACATCTCAATGAAAATGATCGAAATAACGGAAAGGTAGGTATGGTGGATTTATTAGACTTAAAAGGTAGATCTAAAAAATGTGCTTCCTTTCTGAGAGACCATAATAATAATTGTAAGTTTTGTTTAATTCCAAGACATCCTTGGAAAAATGGCAACTAAACAATCCAACAACAATTATGTATCTTTATTCAAATAAAAGTCACTTTCTGAAGTACTCTCAGAATTCATTTATGAGATTAATGCCATAATTCAAAACAGCTAGCTGTTTTAGTTTTCTTAGAGACTATTACCTAACTTTGTTTCTCATTAAAATTGTTATCCTATGTTAATGCACATACTGTGCTGTTATTTGAGTCATTTTATATTGATCAATTCCCACTGCGGATTAAGTTTTGATTTTGCTTTGGTGACAGCCCAGTGAATTGAGATTAACTTTAGATTAAATTCTACAACCCTAAAATCTTGGGTTATAATTTGACAAGCTCTTTGTTAAAACTATTGAATAAGAACATGACCAGCTGCAAAAACACTACAAATCATTTATACTGCATTGCTCATGCTCTTCAAAATTCACTTGCTGGGATTATTTGAAACATAATCTAACATATTCTTTCCTCCAGTCAAAGCTCACGTACACAGAGCTCACTCCCATATAGCATTGTCTGTCAGGTTGGGGTGAAAAGTGTATTTGTCTTCTGAGCAATGATTCTTAGAGACAGTCTCAATTTACTTTGTATTCTCTTATGTGTTCCAGCCATGATCTGTTTTACTCCTCATGAGACTGTGTGTAAGTGACTGAATGGATCTGCACTGTGACAGGAGAGTTTGCAAGATGCTGGAAAGTAAAATGGAGAGCCACATGGTCTGGTGTTTTATTTGTGATTGTCTCCAGGCAACAGCTGATGACAGCAGGAAGTATGAGAAGTCGAGATGGTGCTACATCTGTTGCAGTGGAAGCTCCATGTTAGACATCCACTGACTTCTGAGCACCATTATCACCACTTTGCTCTCAACTTTGTATGTTGTTTGATGAGTCAACAGGTGCATTATCATTGCATAAATTCTGGCAGACTTAGATGTGTAAAATATTTAAACATTCTGAATGGGAATGTATGGCAAAGTTATATGGTTTGTTGAAGCAATGTTTATGGAAGCTAGCTAAAAGAATACACTTGTAATCATACTTGGCTTTTCTGTGTTGTTCCATTAGGTCAGTAAAGCTTTGATGTAATAAGTAAAATAGTTGCAGGGTTTATCAAAATTCTTGTGTTTGCAAAGTCAAAATATACAGGGAGTGATGTTCTACCTGTCTGTTTTCTAGAGCAACTAAAACTGTATTATTATCATATAAATTACTAAAGTTGATACTAATAGTTCACTTGAGAGTGGATATATAAATGCATATCCAAAAAAATAAAGTTCATAGCCTACTGTTACTCAAAATCATGCATCTTACAGCTTATTAATGAATGCAACTGTTTATTTTCACCATCCGTTGGGCTTTCTACCTTCTTTTGTGAACAGAATTAAAGATCAAACAAAAAGAAAAAAGAAAGAAAAAAGCAAGTTATTCATTCATTTTCTGTGCTGCTTAATCCAATTCAGGGTCGCGGGAAAAGTTAATAAAAAATAAATGAATTTAACAGATCTTGTGGCATAAATCTCAACAGCTTCACTATTGTGCCAAAAGGAAGAACAGGAAGCCATAAACAGATATACAACAATTTTCCATTGATGTCCTGAAGAATAATGTTTCAGTGTATAATATCAGAGGCCAATATTCACTTTTCCAGTTCATCTCAGGCATATTTAAATGGCAAACTATCAATTATTGTTGGACATTTTCTCATTCAGTATATGAACAAGGATCAAATAAAAAATATGTTACAGTCCAACAGGGAAATAATGCAATGACATGTAAATAAAGGATCCATCAGTAGCCCGAGTCTGAGAGCAAAAGTACAGGTATAAGATTCTGAGTTGTTTATGCTTAATGGACACCCACAGTTTTACAGGATTAATGATTCAACATAAATGTTGCTACGTGTTTTATAAAGCCATTTAATATGATCCATATCATAATACCAGTAGCAGAAACATATAACCAGCAGGGGATTGATCTGTAGCACAGGAAGAGTTCTGTTAAAAAACATTTCACAATAGTGTTTCAGCGAGATAGCATATCACTGCTGGAGCTGCAAACAACATTGGGAACAATTGTCAGTGCTGTGCTGACACCTGTTATCTTTTAATTACTTTTAAAACAAGTTTAATTATGAAGTTTATTTTCACGACTCACATTTTCCAATAAAAACAACAAAATAATTTAGAATAATATGTTTTTACTGTTAAAATGGCTTCTCGGTGTAAAACAGGGTTAGAGGATGTGACTTGTTCTTTCACACATTAGAAGTGTGAGGTATTTGAGTTAGATCTGTTGGCTAGAAGGATTAAACCTAAAATTGGGCTATGCAGCCTCCCCAACCATTATAATCGGTACCATAAAATCAATAAAGGATTAACTTGAGCTTCTCATCTGTGTTGTGTCTGACTCAGCTGTATTGAGTGGAATTTTGAAAGGTTGAAAAAAAAAAAGTGATAACAATTTGTATATGTTGATCATGAATGTATCACTATGCTATGTGTTATCTTAACAGATTTATGCCTACACTGCAAGATCCCCTTTAATTACAGGCAGAAATAAGACTGTGTAGGTTGCAATTTGCTCACTTCTGTCTGAAAATAGTTTGGAGCTCAGGTATGATTAAAGAAAAACAGCAAAAGGAAACGAAAGAGTGCTAATAAATAAATTCAACCCTTTGCCCTGTCACTTAGTTTAAAAGGTTTAGATGTGGGATAATATTTTGTCATAATTAGGTGTTGCTTCAGTGGCATTTGGATGTTTCTTGCACACTTGCTGCATGAGTGTAAGAAAGCAAAAAGTGAATATCACCACCACATAGTTCCTGCAGCAATATTGTGAATAAAAAAACAACACTTTTTTTAACTGTATGATGGCAATTGAACAAGCATTAAAAAAAAAGCCGCCCATAACACCAGTGTTTTGAATGGGAAAGTTTTTCATTAATTGTTAAAAGGTAGTGTTTGAGAACTACTGACAACTAGTGGTAAAGATATGCATATAAATTACTTCAAATGCCAAACACAGTTGTGAATGTACAGTGGCTGTCAGTGGCCAAATTCTTCCAGACATAAACATGTATTCATCTCCGAGCAGATCCAGTGGTGCAACGATGACTGCACTACAGGTAATGACTTCAAAATTGTGTACATGTCTTCTTCTGTCTACTATTCTCAAAATGGGCACCCTGGACCCCCGAGTGTCTACAAGCCAAAGCTTGGGGGTCCACGAAAAACAAAAAGGTTTTGCTTATCTGTGAATTAGTAAATTACTACACATTATATGGAAATTAAATAAGGATACCTAACCTACAACTTCCCGTTATATCAGTTTTTGACCAATTAAAAAGTGATATGATAGAAAGAATTCACACATAGGCTATCTGTCACTTATCACTTACTCTGTGTAGGACACATCTACTGCACAGCTCTAGCCATGGATTAGCATGTAGCTAGCGACACAATGTATGTATTTTAAAGCTGTCTACTTCAACAACTGACTGCAAATCTCCTCACAGGTAAGACAGAAGAGAAACGGTTGGAATTATGCCGTGCCGCAACATTAAAAGACAGAATTCAGCAGGTTATTCCATGAAAGCTTTTCACCCTCCCTCTCTCATGAGTATCCTCAACTCAGTGCTGAGGCCATGCAAATATTACTACCTACCACTTACCTCTCTGAGCAATCATTTTCCACTTTGACTGCAGTGGAAAATATATACAGAGCTTGTTTACTAGTGGAGGATGATCCAACAGTTTGTCACCCATAACTCCAAGAGTAGATAAAACATGCTTATCCTTCTCACTAACTCATGTGAGTTATTGGTGTTAGTGATAAATATTTGATAATTTTATACTACAAATATTATTGACAAGCCTTAATTACTAGCAGTGATATTTTCATTTTGTTCAGCTTTTGCCAACGATCTGCAAAAGGTCAAGTAATCCATGATCTTGAAGCTGGATCCCTTCAGTAAGCTTTACAATGTCTTTTTATTTTTGCAAGTCCTACTACTGGTCACTTTCCTGAAAGTTTTAAGATCTTTTACATAAAAATAAGAAGTGCAGTGAAGTCTGATTTTTTATTTATATAAAAATTACCCATTTTTAAAGTACTTAAATGTCATGCATACAAGTTAATTTGTAAGTTGTAGTTGAGTAATATTAAGTTAGAAAGTTTAAAATGTAATAGTTCCTATTAAACTAGCTGTTCAAATGGCAGTTACTATGGTTTGATTGGCGTCAGGATTATGATTGGGGTCTTTGACCAATTTTCTCCCATGTAAGGAGTCCCTCGCCTCAAAAAGTTTGAGAATATAATATAAAACTTGAAACGCAAGAAGATTAAGTGGCAGAGGGCAAAGGACCAGAAGAAATGGCCAATGCTTGATTGATGATTCACATCTTAGTGAACTGTTGGAGCATTCCTTGCAAGGACCAGTGGAGCTCAAACTCAAGACACTCTGCAACATCATCTATGAAGCCGGTAGGGAAGCGACCACCCCGAGACAGAAGGGATGGAGGGAGAAGCAAATTGAGGAGCTGCTGCATAACAGACACCAGCTGCGCAAGAGGTGGAGGAAAGCGTCCCTAGCGGAAAGAAAAGGCCTTAAGCTTCTATGGGATGACCTGAAACAAAGGCTCACCAAGCTTCGCAGGGCAGACCGGATAAGGAGGCGGAGGAAGAGGAAACGGAAGGAAAGGAGAGACTTCTTCCAGAATCCCTTCAAGTACACCCACCAGCTGCTGGAGGAGAAATGAAGGATCTCTAAGGAAGATTTAGAGCAGTAGCCTACATTAAAGACCAGTACATGGATGCAGCCAGAAATACGCCACTCGGCTCACCTGGGTACGTGCCACGCCCAGCACCACCAAGTACCCCATTCGATAACTCCCCGCCTTGACCGAGTGAGATCAAAGAGGTCATAAGGAAGGCCAGATCATCCTCAGCAACAGGAGCTAATAGGCTCCCCTATAAGGTGTATAAGAACTGCCCACAGCTCACAGTGTTTCTGTGGAAGCTCATAAGAGTGTCATGGAGGAAGCAAACCATCCCAGCTGAATGTCAACAGTCGCTTGGAGAGTTCATGCCCAAAGAGGAAAACCCCATCAACATCAGCCAGTTCAGAAGCATCATATTGCTTAATGTGGAGGGGAAGATCGTCTTCTCTGTCCTGGTGAGGATGAGCGGCTTTCTGGAAAGCAACAACTACCTAGACACAAGCTGCCAGAAAGCTGATCTCCCAGGTTTCCCTGGGTCCGATCGTACAATTTAATTTTAATTACTATCGCCTTTTTTTTAAGACAATCACCTTCTATTTTATTTGTTTACATTAATAGATTCCAGGGGTTTGTGAGAAGAATGCTAATTATTCAGTATAATTATTCAGGTTACAAAACATTTCTTATTTATTATTGCAGTTATTGCACACATTTTTTTTTACTGTAGAGATAATTTTTTTTGCACTGTGCACATGATTGCACACATTTATTTTGTAACAGGATTTTATGTTAAGAGTGGTTAAGAGTGCTGCTAA
>JBBBVU010000016.1:10638159-10658880 GCA_037177055.1 Atherinosoma microstoma
GAACATGACATCTCGATTCAGTACATGTACAGTTGATTAAGTTCTATATTTTAGAACTATAGAAATAACTCTAACACACCACTCATGCGATAAATATTTATGACAGAATTTATATGTACTGGGCAGTAATACATAAGTCAATCCAAAAGCAAGCAAAAATTGTAAGCAGGGGTGGATTGAGGAAAAAAAGTTGTGGCATTTTGGCCCAGACCAACCCATATATGGTTACTAACACCACAAATATTTGCATGCCTTTAAATGTGTCTACAGGGCAACTCCTTAAAACCACAATAGCCATGCAGTGAGTAAGCAGGATTCAGTGAGAGTGAACACAATAAATACTTCCAAAAAGTGCAATTTGTTAATAAAATAAACATCTATACTCCAGCACAGTGATGAATATTAGAGCAGCATTTCTTACTTTGGGTTTAATGGAAAAAGAAAATACAAAGAACAGACATGAGAAATGATAGATGAGATGAAAACGGGACCCTTGACAAAGTGTAGAAAGTGTCTCTGCATCTGCTGCCGTTCTTTTTCTTCTGGAGATGTTATCCCAACCAGGTTCAACTAAAGATTGAATGGATTTTAACCCCCCCCCCAAAAAAAACAAACAAAAAAAAACAATGATTCAGTCAGGTGCAGAATTATTGGATTCTCTGATAAAGAGACAAACAGCTGCATCAGTACTAATATGTGGACAAAAAAAATTAAAAAATAAACAATCTTATATATTGTCTATAAACACCTAAACAGAAGCTGCCTTTAACACATTTTGTACCAAAATGATCTATCAGCCCACACACCCAAAAAAAGAAAAAAAAAAGGCAATGAAGAAAATCAGAAAGCTGCTGACTCACTGTTAATGTTAATGATGGTTAAAAATCATGTTCTCACTTTCAATGAGATTATTTCAGAAAGCCATAAAAGAACTAAGTTTCAAGAACCTCCAGCGTGCATCAGTCCTTGCAGTAGCAATCTTATCAATAAAAAAGTGCAGGAAGCTATTGCAGGTCTCATAAGATGCCTCCAAGCTGACAGGCTGTGGGACATTAAGAACACTGTCAATAGTACTGAATAAAACACGCAGGTTATGACAGTTAGACTCAATGATGTTAGCCAGATATTTTCTTTTAGCCTCCTTAACCCTGTCCTGATAGCATCACCAGCAGTCTTTGAGGATTAGGAAGGAAACCTGCAGCTTGTCCTTCTTCCACCTCCGCTCAGCTTTGCGGCACTCCCGTCTAACTGCACGGGTTTCCTCTTTAAACCAGGGCTCAGATTTAGCCCTGGGCTGCACAGTTTTTATAGGAGCCACAAAGTCTAGTATGGTACGGCAGGAGGAATTGAACCAGGAGCTGAGCTCCTCTGTGTTACCAGTGGCAGAGCAGGCACAGAGCTGATTAAAAGCCACAGAGAACTGACCAGCAGTTAAAGAGTTAAAAAGCTGACGACTCTGAACAGGAGCGACAGATTTAAAACCAGCACAGGAGAAGGAAGTTTCAAACACAATAGGCATATGATCAGAAATGGCATCATCACAGATCTCCAAGTTAGACACAGATACGCCACATGAGAGGACGAGATCTAAAGTGTGACCAAGTTCATGTGTAGAGCCAGACACGTTTTGCTCCGAATTAAAAGAGTCAATAAGGTTTAAAAAGTCTTTCACCAATGGCCTATCAGGACAACAACACATGAATGTTAAAATCCCCAAAAAGAATTGCACGGTCATACTTTGGCATGACCTCAGCCAGAAAATCGGAAAAGTCATTCAGAAAGTCCTTATTGTATTTGGGTGGTCGGTATATGACAGCGCACAACACCGGGACGGAGCGACACACCTCAAATGAAGTCACCTCAAAGCTGGAATGTGAGGATAAAAGGGTGCGCTGATTACATTTAAAATAACATTTAAAACGGCCCAATGTCCGTGGGGAGTTAAAATAAGAACAGTCAGCAGTTAGCAGCTCAATCAGAGAACTGGACTCGCCGGTACTGATCCAAGTCTCTGTCACACAGAGGAAATCCAGGGCCCGGGAGCTGAAGAAATCCCTCAGGATGAACGTTTTGTTGTTTGACGCCAGAGAAGGGCAGAGACGGCGCTGGCGGGCATGGAGTCCTTTGGGAAAGCCGGCGACAGGCACCAGGCAGGTGACAATTGGGTTGAGGAAGCATCGGGGAACAGTGCGGAGATATAATAATCCAAATCCTGTCTGAGAAATGGACGAAGAGCATGACAACCAGAGTTTCAGCTTAACCAAACGACTGCCGCGGCGACGTGTACGCTTCCGGCGATAAGGTAGGGCCGAGGCCCATAACAGGTGAGGCGGAATCCCTGCCAGGAGCGGGGGCTTAGTTTTTCTGCCATCATGATGAAATGCAGTGAAATTTTCCATTCTCTGCCAGATAAGTAAAAGTGACTGGCGATCATACACCAGAAGAGACTGAATCTGTTTAGTGCCAATGATTAAAAACAATAAAAACACCGAACATTGCAGGAGCAGCAGACGGCCAGCCAAACACCCTGGCGCCATCTTGGGCTATTAATTCATGATTTACATATACTAATAATACATGATGAAAGCTGATTTATTTGCATCAACTCCTCCCAGTAATTTACACGTTTTGGCAGAAACGCCTACATTGCATATTCATTCAAGGCAAACGTTCTAAATGGAGTGCAGGTGTTATTTTGCCCCTGTAACAAGTGCAATCCTCAGTGCACCGCTTTAGTAGATCAGCTGCAACATGTTTCTGCGTGTGCTGTCAAGTTTGCACATGTTTTAATATGCGCAGACCTTTGAAAGGTCTGGCCCACAGTGTATTCACCACTAACTGGCTCGTATGGATCAGACTTACTGGGTTTAATGGGTCTCTTTACCCAGAAGAGAATCTTAATGATGTGAAAGCAGTGCAGCTTACCACAACTTCAACCATCATCATCATCATCTATGGAAGCTGATGAAGTTCCTGCAGTGGCAAAAGTTATTCTTGAAGTTTCTCTGCACCTCCTCATCATTTTCCTCTCCTTAGTTCTGATAGGTAGCTGCATTCACTGGCACAGAGCCGAAAGGGGTTTAAAGTATCTGATTGGGTCAGCCTGGTGTCAATTGAATAAAAAACCAATGGGCAACAGATCAACATGTTTCATGTGTCGGTGGTCAGGAAGAAAGTTCTGTACTGACTATTTAGACAAATGAATTGCAGGTACAGGGACCATAGCCCAGGGAGTGGTGTTTAAAAATTTGATTGGGCCCGCCCAGTGTTTGTTGGGTTGCCAATCTACCCAGTTTTATGGACCAATCAGACCAATAAATGAACTGTGACGACACAAAATTCACGTCGGTCCACCGTGAAAATGCCCAGTATGCCAGATGGCCTGTCCATCTCTGATTGTGAGGGATTAAAATTTCCAAATTATGTCACAATTGCAGCAACACCCCTTCCACATTAAATATGCTTTTTGGCAAGAGTTATATAAGGTTGATATAACTTTTTTTCTCTTCTGAATAAGCTGCATGGTGACTTATTGGTGAGTGGGAAGTGAAGGATACTGTATGTCCATTTTTACTAAAAGAGAAGAAAGATGTCTGCATTACAGAAAGCATTTATGCTATTTAGGAAATTTACGTTTAATTTGTGGGTAATCAATTGGTAAATTACAATTGCACAAAATGGCATTAGATACTACATACTGGACCCATAAGTGAGGACTCTCTCAGTGAGAGACACATGATTAGTGGGAAATTCAATGACATCACTGGCTTTAGTTTAAATAAAGGTGGGTTTGTAGACAAAGAAACCATCAAGACTTTCCGTATGTCTTCTGCCATCATACTGCGAATGTCTGAACTATATTTCCATATAAATGGCATCCCAGCCTTTAAACCTGACGCTGGGGAGCCCCCACCCCAATTGGTACCCTTGTGTTCAGGATTGGAGCTGCTTTGTGCCCAGAAAGACCTGCTGTCGCTTAATCACAAACAGAAAAACACACACTTTCCCTTTAGGTCTCCTGTCCCACTGCATACAACGTTGAGACCTCATTTTGTCTGCACATCAACCACTCCATCTTCTCTGGTCTCTCGCTTAGCTCAGGTCTGTCTGACTTCTCCACTTGTTGTCGCTGGTTGTACATTTAGCTCAAATAATCAGGTTCCCTCTTCTACCCAAACAAGAGATTGAAGCCTTAAAGAGCTGTCAAGTAGCTGAGAAATTTTAACACAACAGTTTGTCTTTATTCCTGGTTAAAACCACTATTCCAATATGGGATCAGACCTTACTCTCATTGCCAGTGCACACATGATACTGTTAAAATCCTTGAGAAAATAGCAGCATCTTTGCAGTGTAATACCTTTTCTTGAGAGAGGAATATCGACTCCTTCCAGCTATGATTTGAGCTGACTTCATCCAAGGACTACTCTTCTATAATTCACTGAACAGTTCACCAGTGAATAACAGATGTAAGAGGAGTAAGCTGGATGTGCTGTCTAAAAGGCTGGATAAGCACCGACTTTCTCCTCAAGGAGATGTTTGTTTCTCAGTTTTGAAAATCTAAATTTTATAACTCCACGCAACAAACTGTGTTAAAGGTGTTTGGTTGTAGCCATGTCAAAAGTAAAGACACTGAGGGTCTTCTGAGCAGGCTTGTGCAAAATTCTGAATTGAAAATTTCAGTTCAATTTCTTTTTTCCTGGTATAAGATTATTTTCAGAAGGTGTAATTAATATATTGTTTTAAAAACAAATGTTTTGCCATGCAATCTAGTGTGTAACAGTAAAACAAAATGTTGTATGCAGAACATTATTTGCAATTTGGTACAAAAGTCTAAAAAGACTACAATAAATCAAAATTATTGGAACCAGTTCTTTATTTTACAACACCTTGGCTGTTATTTTCAATTTTCTTTAGATTTGTGGAGGGATAAAGATGATACACCTGGAGTTGTTGGAGAAAAACATAACCACACAGAGAAACCTCAATTGTACCACATAATCTCTGTCTCCCATACAGCCTTCATGTGGAACCCATGATCCAGTCAATGCTAAGGTTAATATCAGACTGACACACCTGCAGAGAACTGCTGACAACTAAAAATATTGCCATTTCACTTAGGTTATCATCAGCCGTTGTTACCTATCTGAAAACTAGGATTTAGTGACAATTTATTTATTGGATTCATATCTGTGCCATATATAAACTTTTAAGATAGTAATATTTTATTTGAGGTATTTTGCTTATTTTGTTTGTCACCTCTGCTCGTCTTGCTTAGCTGGTGTTCTGTCTGAAACCATGGCGAAGATGATGTTGGAAATGCAAGGTTACATTTACATTATACAGGGTTATACCAAAATGTAAAGTAAAGTTTACTAAATAAACAACATGGCAAACCATAAATGCACACACAAAAAGAGTGTTTGGGATGTCCAGTCTCCTTCCTTCATCTTCTCTGAGGAGAAAAGAGGAGCTTTGTCAGATCTAATGAGCTACCAAAGGAAGTGTAAAATTCATAACAACTTTTTTTCCCCTTTCGAAGAAATAATTATCACATTTTGGCTCATTTTCTGTTGTCCGAAACATTAACCAGCTGAGTGGGACAAAATGCAAAATACACTTAACAATAAATTCTAGAAATTCAAACTTTTATAAGGATGAATTCTTATTGACAAAATCTGGAATACACCAGCTGAAGAAGTGATCAGAATACCCACACGCAGCTGCACTCAGCAACACATGGAAATCTATTTTGCTGACATGGTCAAACTTCTGAAACTGATACAAATTCTTCCCGTAGCAGTTATCTCAGCTGAGAGGTTTTTGGGTTTTATTTATTTATTTATTTTAAACAAGTGAAAAGATATCTCCTCAACAACACTCTCAGGCAAGGGAGACTGATAAACTTTGTGGCTACCACTCTGAGACAGATACATAGGGATGTTTTACTTTTATTCCACGTTCATATTGAAATGCTGGGCTTGATTGCTGCTGTTATATATCTTTGGATTTTGATAATGGTGACTTTTGGCTTTAATTGACATTGGTATCATATACTCTGAGATCAGACTATACCTGTATTTAGTATGTGTGTCAGTAAAGTATTATGCAAGCTTTGAACTCACTCCAGCCATCTGTTTGAGCCTGCAAGGGGAATTAGTGGTTTGAGGTGGTTGAAAAAACAAAACAGTAGTGTTTTCCTGGGATCCCAAAGTAAAAGGTACATGTGAATTTGTTATTTGTTTTTCTAAATTTGTTCATCTAAATATTAAAAAAAAAAAAAAAGGAAAATAGTGGAGAGATAGTTGAAGAAAAGCAGTGTTTTGTTCTCCCATTCACTCATCTATATTTAGGGAGGGAAAACAGGCTAACTCCCCCTACTGGAACCTCGAAATAACACTGATGGATCAACTTACTCAAAACACACAAGAGCCTGTACCTGGTATCTGCCACACTCCCATATAAAACAAAACAAACTGATCACCATATAAATCATAAATATGAGTATAGCAAATGTGTGTGAAAATGAATGTCCTTTAGAATGTATCCATCACACATTCAACAGCACTTGCACAAATTATGCATGGTCTGCCTCCTCAGTCACAATAGCCACAAGCTGCTCCTGCAACAGGCTCCAGAGCTCAGAAAGGAGTGAGCTTGACCATCAACAGAAACTCCCTCTTTCTGTCACACTGCTTTTTTCCCCACTTTGATACATCCTTGCAACTCAATTCATTTTGACAGCATTCACTAATCACTTTCAAATAAATAGTTATATTCACAAAGGCTTCACCCTCTGCAATGGCTCTGCAAGCATGGCTGCTTTGCATATCAATGTGCACTTGTTCAACCCCATTGGACCTGCCCTGATTAAAGCTTAGTGATCAAACTATTCTTCATTAATTTTTTTTTTTTTAATTTTAAAGAGTGTTTGCTGTTCTTTTTTGTTTTTTTTAAACTTGTGGCAGCTTCTCCGGCACAATGTGATTGCAGCTGAATATGCAAAAGCAAATCCCTGGAGCCACACGGACTAGAGCAACTCTGTTGCATCAACAGTTTTCAAACTATTTTTACATCCTGTATAGGGAATTCCAGGATGTTAAGGTTCTGCTTATTTATATCCCAACTGCATGATCCTGACTACCTTTCCATATAGAAACCAAGATGAGAAAGACTTATCATCTACCTGTTGTAGCACAACTCAGCTTCTAGATGGAGATGACTCAGGTATTTACAGAGATGCTAGGATTTATATTTTAGCTTTGACATGATAATAAAAAAAAGTTCATTAATGAAGCATTTGGGAAAGAGATTATTTTTGTACACAATCACAGCCATTACCTGCAACATTAGGCTGGCTTTCTACTGCATGTTAAAGCTCAACTAGTCTATTTCCTTTTTATTTTTGTTTTTCCATAATAGTTTCTGGTATCTGGTACAAATTAGATAATTTGGTAATAAAATTGTGTGAGAAAACAGTGCAGACCACTCATAGGTCAGAGAAAATCAATATTGGAAATGTCATATGGCATATAAACATCTTTATTTACTCCAATGTTCTTCTTTTCCAGTTTTATTTCAGCTGCTCAGAGATTACCGTAGTACAGGTGTCAAAAATGTGTCAAAGACAGTTGTCACCTTATATTCACACAGAAGTGTGGAGGCTAATCGCGCTACATTGAGGGGAAACTGTCTGCAATGGGAAACAAAGGAAGTATCTGGTGACAAAAGCGAGTAGAATTTAATCAAATTGAGTCATACCAAGTAATGGAAAAGCATTTATCCCTCTCTATGAGCTTAACATAACACCTGTTGATAATGTATCCAAAAAGATTAAAATGATTTCTCAGTAACAATAAAGGAGTTTTAAAATTCTGCGTGTATAATTGTCTCAGCAGTTTTTCTCATGCATTTGTTATTTTTCTAGTTTCCGTTCACTGTGGTGAGTCTGGATGGTTTCAATTATGTCACCATGAAGCCCATGAGTCACTAGTTTTAGTGTGTTAACAATTATTATACATTATTTGATGTAACAAAGAATTAATGAAAAACATGGCCTTCCAAACACATTTACATGTTGTAGTTAGTTTGAACTCTTTTAGAACCAGATGTGATGATTTCATGCATTTCACTAGACAGAGAGCAGCTAGGTCATGGTTACAACAAACATGTCCAAAAAAAAAATCTGTACTACTTAAAATCCCTATTTTCATTTATCTATATGACATTTAACATAAAATTGTCACACGAGTCCCATAAAAATAGAAACCAATTAGACAAATGACAAAATATCTCATACATACTCTTTAATTTACTGAAGACAATGATTCAGTATTGCATATCTGTGTATGATAGAGGTATGTTAATCAGTAAGCTAAGAAAATTAGATATTTTCAAGCAGTAGAGTAACAATTAATACATATACATGTTTTATTAAAGAAGCAGAGATTTATCAAAGAATCAACCTTATGACACATGATTTAAAAGTATATTTTGGCATGACGACAGGAGTTATCTGAGGACTTTGGAAAACTAGTAGGTCAAGCCTATAAGGCTGAAAAAGACAACAAATCCATTGTTACAGAGGTTTTACTTGTGATGGTATGGTCATTGGTACGGTGGATTACAAACTATCTAACCAACAGACCACAGTATGTCATGCGGATGAACATCCTCTTACACTGTGGTCTGCAGCACAGGTGCTCTGCAGGGGACGGTGTTAGCTCCTCTTCTTTTTACCCTGTACACTTCAGATTTCTGCTACAGCTCAGAACTGTTTCTTGTGCAGAAGTTTGCAGATAACATAGCCATCGTGAGGTGTATCAGGGGCGACAGGGAGGAAGAGTACAGTCTTTTGAAAGACTTTGTCTCCTGGAGGAACAACAACCACCTGCAGCTCAACGCCTAAGACAAAAGAATTAGTCATAGTATTTAGGAAGTCTAGGTTGCCTCCAAGCCCTGTTAGGACTGATGGAGAAGAAGTGGAGGTTGTAAAGAAACACAAGTACCTCGGTGTGTAGCTGGATGACAAACTTGACTGGTTTTGTAACACAGACCACCTCTACAAGAGGAGCCAGAGCAGACCGAATTTCCTGAGGAGGCTACAGTCCTTTAATGTTTGCACAAAGCTTCTGAGGACTTTTTACCAGTCCATCATCGCCAGCGTCATGTTCTACACAGTGGTATGCTGGGGTGGTAGCGCATCCAACTAGGACTGTTAACGACTGGACAAACTGATGAGGCGGGTTGGCTCAGTGGTCGGACAGAAGCTGGAATCACTGGTGACTGTTGTGGAAAGGAAAACCCTGCAAGTTGCTGGCTATCATGAGTAATGCCAGTCACACTCTGTACACCATCATTGGCACACAAAGGAGCCTGTTCAGCAACCGACTGCTGCTTCCTAAGTGCAGGACAAAGACTCAGAGACTCCTTTGTTCCCAGAGCCATTAAATTGTACAACCACGCTCTCGGGAGGAAGGGCATCGGGAAGAGGGGAGAGCACATACAACACTGAATATTTTTATGAACTGTGCTATACTATGCAATAACTTTAAATTACAGCTCTGCACTGATAACTATTTGTAGTTTTTAAAAGTTTTTAAATATTCAGTATGCTATACAAGCATGTATGTGTGTGTGCATGTATGTAGACAATGTTTTTAAATTCTTTTTCTAATCTTTCTATTTCATGACTTTTGTTTCTTTTATGTAAATTGGTGCTATGCTGCTGCTGGAAATTTAATTTCTCTCAGGGCATCTGCCAAGGGATCAATAAAGTTCTATTCTATTCTATTGTATTCTATTGTTTAGATGTGTTTTGCTGCAGAAAAAGCATATATTTACTTTAAAACAAGAATTCTGAGCTATATTGATGAAATCCTAAAGGGAAATGTCTGGGATCTAAATTGCAAGAAAAATTGGATCATGAGGCATGATTAATGATCCCAATAAAACAAGTCGTTCTGCTTAAAAGAAAAGGTTGTTGGAAAAGAAAGTTTGCCATGTCATAGTGCTGACCTTTATAAAAAATATGAGGAAACACAAACTTCCCAAGCTTCAACGGAGGAATGGGTTGAATTTTCTCCAAACTGATGCTTATGACCAATCAACATTTGCCTCAAAAGTTTAACTTCCATTATTTCAGTGCACAGGTACATAGAGGTGGTTCCTCCCCCACAAAAAAGGTTAAAAAAAATCATCAATAAATTGTCAAGTAAAACTTTTGTCACATTAGTTTAAATGGATTTCCCCTCATTGAAACTTATAATTCGATGAAAAATAATTGATTAAGAATAACTTTTTGGTCATAGGCTATATGTGAAATCTAAAGTATAAACAAACTTTCTAGCAACAGCTTCTTAAATTCATGAATGTCTCTGCAACTCTGTAAACCATACTGGGTAACAAGGATTTTTTTCTTCTCACAATTTACTGCTGAAACCCTTTAGCTCATGCAATTTTAACAATGTGATGGCAAACTCTTGCTGAAACAGTAGGAAGCCATTACAAATCAGTACCCATGCGTTTGTTTGCTCATGTCCCTGCATATAGAACTGACGGGACATTTCAGAGACAGACAGTGACTCACCATAGGATTTACAGGGAAATAGAGAATAGCATAAGGGTAGAAAGGAAAAACACTGACAGACTGACAGACATCCACAGATGGATGTGGAGTGATTGGCATGGGTAGATCCAGTGATTGATTGGCATAAAAAATGTAACTGATAGCTGTGACAGCTTGGTGGTGATGGAGGCTGGAGTGTGTGTGCATGTTGGTGAGGGATAGCAAGTCATTTGACAATACGTCAGAAATACAGCATGACTGTCTTTTCACTCATTTCCCTGCTGATCCATCCACACAATCTATCTCCCTTTAGCACACACATATACACTCACAATAATATATATATATGTATATATATATATACATATATATAAAAACATCATCCTTTCTGCTCTCTTTTGCCCTGACCAAGTGGCCTTGCTTCTCCTTTGTGACTGGATATAAACAGCAGGCTCTCATCTACAATCAATGGCAACACTCACACCAATTAGCCAAGCCTAAGAAAGAGGCAGGAGGATTGCAGGAGAGTGTGCTCAAACACCACTAAGGGTTGTGATGGCCATTGAAGATTGTCATAATTGAGAAAATTAATAACCACAGTAATCATTCCTTCTAAGAGTGCTTGTGAGAGACTTTTAGAACCATTTCCATTTATATTAGCTGTTTATTTGCTCTAATCTGACACTTGAGCCCAAAATAGGCTGAAAGAAAGACTTCCAGTGTTGTATATAGGATTAGAAAGACACAAATCTCTTTCCTGAACCACAATTACCTAAATTTATTCCTATGGGACTGTGCAAAAGCAGTTACTTTGGCATGCATATTTGCCAGAAAAAAGGGCTGAATACAGAAAAAATAGGAGAAGGATTATCATTTGAGTGAATGTGTGACCATTTCCTATTTGCTTCTCTGTGTGTGAATATACCTTTCAGTGTATTTCTGTCAGAATTCTTCTCCATCTCAGTAAACCTCTGTAATTACACCCCAACAGAGGGAGGAATTAAACTCAGTTTCATCTACTGGGATGATGAATATGACAGCATTCTGTTATATAGACTTCATATCTGCAGACAAACACACATAAATCTCTGCCTGTGATGGTGCTGCTCTGAAGGCTGTGTAATTAAACATTGTTATATGAGAAAGTGAATTAATCTATAGTCTGTGAATGTGCCATCAGGATACGGTTGATAGCAGGCTGTGTTAGAGAGTGGATGATTTAGCTGACAATGCTGGTCACATAAAACCTGGAGGAACTCAGTCGACGGTGAGCAGAAACAGAATATAATTTGCCGGGTTCCTAAATGGTGCCACTTTTTCATTTTTTAGAGACGACTTTCACATTGATAAAGCTAGAGAATTCACAAAAGACATGACTAAAGACACAGAGTAAAGACAAAACAGAGGAAGTGTTATGACTGTGGGCGTTTTAGAGTTTCTACATTTATGTTCTTGGCATAGCACAATTCTTGGCTGGGCTCATTTAATTTAAGTTACTTGCTTCTTTAGAAGGTAATTTTCCATCATGACTCACTGTAATAATTAACCATAACACTGGTTTAAGTGATTAGCAGTGTCATCTCCTGGAGTTAATCCCTGGCCCCAGCCTTTGTTGCGTGTTGCTGTTTGATTCACAAAGGAGCCACACACGTAATGCTGGAGGTCATGGACTGTGATTAATCTATCCACTTGTTGATGAGTGGACCTGTCTGATCAACTGCTAACTCTACCCACAATACCCATTAAAAAACCTGAAAATGGAATCTTTTGCATTATGTAATAGTAATTATCACTGTATGAAACAATGCTTCATATGTTTTCTAAACGTTCTTGGTAGCACTTAACATCACATCTCGATAATAATATGGTAATAGTGTGGTAACATGATGGTAATACATAAGTAACAACTGGGTCATACCCTGTAATTATCAAAGTAATAACCAGGTAATATCCTGGGTCCATCATGGTAACAACTGACTAGAACTGAAGTTACAGGAAAATAAGGGGACCCACAGAAATAAAAGGGAATTTAATTTAGCAATTACATGACACTATTTGGCAATGTAGTAATATTGTAGTAATTATGTGGTAACTGACTAGAAATGTCTTCAAAATGTAATTATATATTTGAGAAAATATTCTAATATAGTGACAGAAATGTCATAATAACTTAATAATAATTAGGCAGTTTCTATGTGATAAACATAAATCAGGACTGCAAAGTGATCAATGACATGTTTTCCATTTTTTCCATGGGCACAGGGTTGTACATACCAAAGATGAGAAAGACCATGCAGGCTGTTATTAACAAAACATAAGCAAAATTTGTAAAAGCCAGCATCTGTGATGGCGTTAAGTACATTAATGCCCATAAAATGTTTTAATCTGAGAAAATGGACACCGATTCCTCTTGTAAAACTGCAACAGTTTGTATGGCAGTTCCAAATGTTTAAGTAGTATAGTTAAAAAAAGGAGAAATATGTCACAATGCAAAACACACCTCTATCCCAAAATTTACGAGTTTGTTGTGGTCATCAATTTTTATATTTAATATAATTCATGAAAAAATACCTTTGTTCCTTTGTAATGTTAAATAAAGGTTGAAAGAAATGGACAAAATGCAAATGTAAACATATGCTGCATTTTAGAAAATGTCTTAACATTTCTTGGAATAAAAGGATTTGTATGATCATGGGCCAAAATAAAATAAAGAAGTTAAGAAAAAATGCTTTACTAAATCAAAAGTCAGAATAAACAATATAGTTGTTTTTGCACTTGATACTTGTAAACATCTCAGAAATATCTTGTGAGGGTGTTTAATTTTGTAATTTTGTGCAAAGTCTAGTTATGATCTCTGCCTACCCATTCATGGGATACCGTGTAACTTTTGACCCAAATATCAGCCTAATGTGAGTAATATAGGATGATTTCTGGGGTCAATATACAGTGTTTGACGCATATCGGCGCTCCGAGGGGGCTGCCCTCTTCACAAACCAGACATTGTAACTTTGCAGGAGCGGATCCGTCTCTCATGGGATCATGTGACCTGCAGCGCATTGCTTCGAGGCTCCCTCTATAAACACAGAGGTCTCTCTGCTTTGTGTTACTTTTTCCTCCTCCTCCATCTAAATTTTGTCATGGCTGAACAAGTAAGAAGGTGAAAACGGTGTCTGAGGAGGCCAGAAAGAGAAAGACTATTTAAATTTGCGACAGTGTTGTGTGGCCCATGGGAAGTTACAGGTTTAGCGCCCCCTAGTGGAACAAAAGTTACACTGTATCCCTTTAAATCAGTGGGTCCATACTTGAGTCTTGCTATAAATTGTTGAATTACAAAGTGAAGACATTTTCTGGTGAGTTCAAGGGTAAAGATAAGCCAGCAACTAGCCTAGTAGTTATTTTTAAGGTTAGTCTGTCTCATCAATCTAATTCAATGTAATGTTATATGAATTTATGGCTACATTACTATGTATGTGTGTGTGTGTGTGTGTGTGTGTTTTAGATGCGCACAATCTTTTTTCCAACTGAATGAAGACCTATGGGAACCAATTAGAGTGTAATGGTGGAGATGACAAAAAGTGGCTCAGTTTGGTCCAGCCCACCCACTTCTCCCTTATACCCCCACAGCTTGATGGCCAAACAGAGGTTTAATAAGAGAGGTGTCTGGCACTCTCATCTCCTCTCAGACACACAGGAAACCCTGTGGTCACAGAGTTTGGGTTTAGATGAGGTCAGTGCCCCCGTGGGCTCAGCTGGAAGAAAGAAGACAGTGAAATTAATGGACATGAGACCAGAGTGTAAGGGAGCCAGTAACTGAGCTGAAGCCCTACATGTGTCTTAAAAATATTATATAACATAATATGAGATGAGATTGCTGATAAAAATGAATCCTATAACTGGCAAGTACACCCAATTCTGCTTTGTGGAAATGTGATTGAACAGGTTCACCTTTCCACCTTCCATCTGTGAAACGATGACTAAGCTCACCAGTGACTGCATTAATGCAATTTTAATATTGTGTGACTTTGCTGAAATAGTCTTCAGTATAGCAGAAATGCATTTATAATTAAAGTTATGTGAAGTTATCCAAGAAAACCAGAGGCTCAGCACAGCAATTATAGGATAATTACACTGATTCTGTTTAAATATTACATGCAATAATGGAAATAAAAGTGCTGAACAGCAGACAAGCATTCTAAAATGTCCTTTTTACCTTCTACATGGGCAAGGGGGAAATCTCAAAGCGTGTAGGTGGAGCAGTGCAGCAGCATCTACTGAACTTCAGGTCAGAGCAGCACAGCAGTGAATAATGATGACACTGCCATGTTGCAGTACAAGAACCTTCCTGCTGTGAGGTGATAGTGCAGACCACGTTATCCCATTCTGCAATGCAGCTTTAGGACAGTTTTTGTTTGGGATTGGAAATGGAATCGGAAACAAAAAGGAGGGGTATTTTGCTGTGATTTGTTTTTGTGAAATTTGTTTTCATGTGTTTGTTGATAAATGTTGTTTTGTTTTTTTTAACTCTTTCAAACATCTTATCAGCAAATTGTTCAGGAAAATTCATTCCAAGCCTCAAGACATGCTGAATACTGTCTTCAATTAAATCCCTAAACAACACTGGGAAGGTTTGAGAGAGTTTAAATATATGTTTGCATTTGGTTCTGCAATTCTGGCTGTAGCTCAGAAGGCAGAAAGATCTTTTTCAGTTAGGATGTTTAGTTCAATCCCATACTTCTCCAAATTAGGTCATTGTCAAGGTATGTCAAAGTATCCTTGGACAAGATACTGAACCCCACACTGTGCCCAAAGTCTTCTTCAACTGTGCATCACTTTGGATAAAAAGAATTGCTTCATGAATTAACATAAAATTCAGGAATTCCTTTCTGTCATAATGTATTACTGATCAGCTCACTGTAGATTTATCTGATTACACTTCATGAATAACTAGTTGATTAATGTTAATTCACTGTTAACATACAGTACTTGAAATGCCGTCAAATTAGATGTTTTCAATGAAAAAATATAAATACACATGAAACACATGTTGTTATACAAAAATGGCACCACTTGAAAATAAAAAAAAACATCCAACTTCATTCACAGGCCTTCCCAGTAAGCTAATGTAACCTATAAGACCCAAAAAAGGGGTGATGATTTTTGAACCTGTATGTCCCACCTGAAAGGTCACACTTTTATGCTATTTTGGAAGTAGTTTGCACTTCATACTGTTTATTCATACAATTTATGTATGAAGTTGCTATGAATGATCGGAGAAAGTGGAAAGTGGAAATGAAAGACGCCATTTTTGGCACTGAAATTGCTCTAATATAGACGGAAAAAACATCCAGCCTAAAATTTGTTTTTAGAAATAGTTCAAACTACAGATATGACCAATTTAATTTTGCAATTTTACTGAGCTAGTGAGACAGGGAGCTGCCATTTTGGCATGATGTCACTGTCTATGTAACGGGTTTGGTTGGTTCTTTGGCTGCGAGTTAAATCCATAGGTATTACCAGCCACACAACGCCACATCTAACAAGCCGTAATACATTTAAGAACTCAAATACAACAGGAGATGGAGCTGAAAGGCCTATTGAGCATTCAGATCCTATTTCCTATACCTTTGAGTCAATACACCGTGTGACTGGAGCAGTGATACGGAGAGAAGAGGAAGATGTGGAGCCGGTGCTTGTCTCGGGGCAGAATGGGTCAGCAGCGCTACCTGGTGGAGGTGTGGCAGCGATAGTGGAGTCTGTCTGCTGTCAGGAGGCTGACCTGGACCATGTCATGCATGGTGAATCCTTGCAGAACTAGTGTTTGCACATTTAGATTACTGTGCCAGGAGGTGGACATTCTGGACGTGAGAATGCCGTCCCTGAAAGTCCGAGCGGAGACACTGTAGCGTCCGGTCAGCAGCAGGTAACTGTTAGTCAAGCCAAACATCAGTAATCATCGGTGGTTTAATGTAACATAGAATGAATAAATAAAACAGGAATATGATGGAAAAGATGCAAACAATGTTTCCACTTGCACGTTATGTGACAAAACGTTTATTTCGCTCCCTGCTGTCAGTACTAGCTAATTAGTAGCTAAACATTAGCATTTAGATTTATGAGTGCTGCGATCTGATCTGAAAGGTGTTTAATAAGAGGCCCAAAATGGGATGGAGTCTGAGAGTTACGTTTGTATATAGTGTCTGTTTTGGAATAAAGGTATGGTTGATGACTTAGTGCCTTCCGACTTAACTTTACCTGTCTCTCTCCTGCTTGCCTGGCGTCCTGTCATTACGGTGGACTGATGCCGCGGCTGCCCACTGTTAGTGTGTTGGCCGGTCAGTAGAGCTCAGGTTATAGGCGGAGAAAATAAAAACACAGAGCAGCTTCAGGCTTTGGGCTGTTGGCCAGCGGACCACTAGCTGGCAGACTCAAAAGTCTTCAGCTCTTTGTAATCCTCCTCCAGAAAATGCTTGCAACAGATCCTGGAGTCAGGCCCATCGGAGGGTTCTTTCTCCTCAGTGCCGTCAGCCAGCGCAGCAGTTCTCCGTCTCAGTGGAAGTTTGTGAAAATGGACTGTTTTGTCCTCGGCCTGAACTCTGTAAAACTCGTTTTTACACCCAAAAGCAATACAGTAGTCTGGTATTTGACTACTGCAATACAGTAGTCAAAAGCAATACTTTTGTTTTCTCATCTCCTTTGGCTCACGAGTCTCCATTGTTCACTCTGTTGTCTCTCTGACTGCAGTGCAGACAAGGGGACTCTCATCAGTACCGCTGAACCAACTAACCCCGTGACGTCACAGTTTATAGTACTGCAAGATGGCGGCGCCCATACCACAAAAGATAAAACAGAGCAATGTTTTTTTTTAAATATGTTAATATTTTTCACATTTGTAATCTAATTATTGATAAGAATAGGACTCAGTCTAGGAAATGATTTTAGTTTGTTTGTTTGTTTGACTGTTTCATTTCCACTTTAAGTGTCCAGTAATCACATAAATCCTGCATTAATTCATGCACAAAATCATCATAACTTATGCATTAAATAAGGATTGAAATACAGTTCCAGTCAAATGTTAGGACACACTTTAAAGTGTGTTCAGAGATGGACATGTTGCCACATGTAAACTATGGATTATCCTGCTTTACTATCTAGCCTTAAATTGACATTTCTTCAGGCATTGAATCTAAGTCCAAAGTTGAATATATTTATTTATTTATCTATCATGATTTTCCCTATTTCAGTCTCCATCTATCCTGCCTCAAAACAGAGTTTTCTTCCCCTTGAGACATCATTCTACTTTGTTTGCATTGTCACTTTCTGTGAGCTCCACAAGTCTCTCCTCTGCTGGCTCTCTGGCAGCAGAGACAGTTGGGAAACATCTAAAGTCTTTCCATCACTCAGCAGGTTTTGGCTGTGTCACTCTAAGCTCCCTAAACTTGGATTTTTTTTTTTTTTTGTTTCTTTCAAGCTGTCCCACACAAAAAGCTTATAGGGTTCACTGAAGGGCTTTTTGTATGTCTCACAGTGAATGATCCACCATTACAATTGACTCACATGCAGCTCCTTTATCCAAGAGCTGGGATCTTAAAAGAAATCAAAGGTTTGGATCCGGATGTTTTAGGAGGGAAAGCTGAGAAGAAATCTGCTAAAGTAATATATTTCCACCAGAAACATAGTATCACTTTTCTAGATGCATTTTTATAAAAGTTGGGCAGACAGAAAAATGTACATAGAATGTTTTGGTATTTTTTTTATAGTGTCTGTCTTTCGGTGGATAACCAGTATAGTGCCAACAAAGGCAAGACTCCAGACAGGTTTGTCAGACAACAAATATCTCAGAGGAAACTATATGAATAAACAAACAACATCCAATCTTCCATTAGGGAAAAGTTACTACCTACATTTAACCAATATGTTTTGGAAAGACTTCTGTCATTTACAGGATGGATAAAAACACAACCTTAGCTCCACCAGATTAACAGTTATCTACTTGTGATGTGCAGCATACTGAACGCACCCCAGCCAGTAGCACCACGCCCATGACTTGT
This sequence comes from Atherinosoma microstoma, assembly GCA_037177055.1. Taxonomy (NCBI): domain Eukaryota; kingdom Metazoa; phylum Chordata; class Actinopteri; order Atheriniformes; family Atherinidae; genus Atherinosoma; species Atherinosoma microstoma. The sequence goes on from JBBBVU010000016.1 coordinate 10,656,772, forward strand.
TAATGATGTGCCACACCTGGGAGTATTTAAGAGGCAGACAAAGAGTGTGGGTGTACAGGCTTAATGCAAGCAATGTTTGGTGTTTTTTAATGAAGTTTTTAAGCATGTTGTATGTTTCTTTTTTAAATGCTAAAGAGTAGCGATGGTAGAAATGGAACGTTCGGGAGATTGAATCATTGGGAACAATTGTTCCGAAAAAAGAATTAATCTTTCGGAACATTCGGAACACCTAACCACAGTGACATCTAGTGGCCAAAAAATGGGTTCAAAATATCGAACTCGATAAACTGAGTGTTTTCATGTTTCTTGGGTCGTTTTGTCTGTTGTAACGCCTTGTGTTGGTTTATAGTGATATTTGCATGGAAGGATGTTTCATTTTGACCAGTCAGTATTTGTAGAGGGTGCTTCTGTACATTTAAGTATTATTTTGTGAAAATGTATCAAACATTTTCATTATTCCATTTTGAAAACAGGTAAAAAGATCCCTGCACATTCAGATATGAATGAATTTTAACTCTAAAGCTGGGTGGAACAACTGCAGCGTTTCAGAACAGTTGATGACGTAATGGAATGCGATATGAAACAGTCGCATGACATCTTGATTCAGATCACGGAACATTGTTTCACATCAAACATTCCACATCAGTTACAGTACAGACTGGAACACCATTTCGATTTTGCCATCACTTATAAAGAATCGAGGCTTTTATATAAAGGTGATTGTTCACCCTTTTCTTTTTTGGTAGGCCAGCCAGCGATGAATTAAAGATTTTGTGAGTTAAGGGAAAGACATTTTAAACCGGTCCTGCCTTACTCCATGGCAACCTGTCCAGCAAAAGGTAAAAGGGGTGTTTTACTCACTACTGTAGCCTACTTGTTATTTTATAACAAAATATATTTATAACAAATTTTTTTTCATGGAAATGACAACTTGAGGGGCTTTTTTATTTGTCAGAAATGATTTTAATCAGTTCTTATTGGTTTTATCTTTTCAGAGGACAAATTAGGTGACTTAGCTCTGAAGGATGTAGCCAAAGTCTTTCTGACATTCTCGAGCTAACCTGGTGTCTTTCTGACAGCAGTCTTTCACACAGAAGAATATGACATATTTTCATTTATTTATTTATTTTACACCTGTCTTGTCCAGCATTGTAGCAAGCAAAATGATAGTCTGGCTGCAGTTTTGTGCCGAGCAAATTTACTTTGTCAAGTAGAGCTTTATATGTATAAAGTCCCTCTTGAAAAAAAAAATTATTTTAGTTTTTAGTTTGAATCTGCACCTTATTGCTGGACCCGACCGGAGGGGAGAGAGAGAGAGAGAGAGAGAGAGAGAGAGAGAGAGAGAGAAAGAACAGAGAAAAAAAAGAAGTGGGGGTGGGGGAAGAGAGGGAAAAAAAAAAACACCATACAGAAAATAATGCAATCCATCCAGTAATCCAACTGGACTACAAACAGCACACTACACAAATACACACAATACATCTTGATAACAAAACAGTAAGAACAGTAAGAACACACACAAAGAGACTAGCTGAGAGTATCCATTGGTAGATACAACTAAATGACAACACAGTGACTGTGGCAGCACGCAGAATATACAGAGTGGAGATGTTCGAGGAAGAGTGGACATGCACAGGGAACATGCAGAGTGGACAGGCAGTAGTCATGCAGTGGTCATGCAGATGCCGCCGCGCCTGCATAAAGGTCAGAGGCAAGCTAGCAGAACCCCCAAACCCGGGGAATCGGTGGCCGGCCCTGACTACGGACCCCAACCCCCCACCACGGACCACACGCTGCCCGGGAAGGCAGCAGAGGGAGGCCCCAGCCAGAGCCCCCCGCAGACTTGGGGTACCGGCCCCGGCAGGCCGAAAGCAGCAGCCGCCAGCCATCTCACCATCCATCCATCAACACACCCTCCTCCCCCACACACCCTCTCAACACATACACCCCCCACCCCTTCTTCTCCCGCACCCACACACCCTCTCAACCGTGACTGTAAAATGAATGGACAAACTATCCGGGAGGTTTGTGTAGAGCTGAAAAGAAGCTCATTGGGAGGTTCCCACCGTCACCATCTTAGCAACGTAACGAGTCTCGTGACTCCCGGAA
>JBBBVU010000016.1:10701014-10719090 GCA_037177055.1 Atherinosoma microstoma
CACACACACACACACACACACACACACACACACACACACACACACACACACACACACACACACTCACTCACTCACTCTCTCTCTCTCTGCACAGTCAAAATCATAAAGGATGGCATGTGGTATAAATGACAAGTCTGGTCAAGTAAAAGTGGCAGCAGTTCCTTTTTTTGTATCCACTTTTAGCTTACAGTAAGTGTACAGCATGTACATTCTAACTTGTGTGTATAACTTGTGTGATACTTTAACCCGCTGTAGAACGCGGTTATGGAAGGTCAGTAGTTAGGTATTTCATAAGGTGACAGTAAGATAAAGATTATTTGAGAAACTGTGTCCATTTATTTGGACTATACTCTTTACAAGTCCCAAACATGATGGCTAAAGACAGATAGATTTGATGATGGCAACAACAAGATGCTTCTGTTCACCTGACACAAGCTGTGCAGTGGTGGGGTGGATAGCTAATAAAAAAAAAAATACAGGGAGCTGAGACACTGGGGGACTGATTGTGTTACCTTGCTGTGCATCAAAGTAATTTGATTGTGGTGGGTCTTCTGTAACACCTCTAACAAGCTGCGATCACAGCCTGGTGTGTGAAGTGATGAGCCGCCAGCCAAAACTCTGGTGATTCCTTTTGCCATTTGTGTGTATCCTGTCCTTCAAATATTTTCGTCTTCCCTGGAAGGGTTAGGATTTTATCCTTTTGAAAAATAATTCATTTGCAAATTAATCTGTTGGCAAAAAAGGAAAGGCTGATATTATACCATATTACTTTCACTGTTCCTTTTGTAAATACTTTGCACTCTGTTTGATGTTGTATTATGTTGCGCTGCATTGGTAGTTGCAATAATTGTCCAACCATCCAATTTTATCACGTGCGTTGTTTGCGCTATAGATCAAAGGTCTGCATGGTGGTGTGATGCTTTGTAATGTGTCCCACCAGTAAAAAATGGTCTAAACAGGGGTTTCTGGTTCGAACTTTTCAGTCCAAACATCATGTGTGTTAGGTCAATTGGTGGTTCTAAATGAACTGTTAATGTGCATGGTTCTTTGCCTTGTTCATCTGTGTCGGTCCTGTGATGGACTGGGGACGTGTCCAAAGTAAACCCCCGCCTCTCGCCTGAAAACAACTGGAATAGGAACCAGTCCCTTCCGACCCTGAATTGGAAAAATCACAATCTTATTATTGATTTGTTGTTGTTTTATTTCTCCATATTTCTGTTTATAATCACAATTGTTGTGTTACAGCAGCGTTATAAACCAAGATAATCTTGTTATCTGTTATATTTATTCTGTATTCATTCCTTTATGATGGACATATTTGCTGTAGCTTTTTCCTCTGGAAGTCCAGAATTCTCTGTTTTTATGTTATTAAACCTGAGTGGGTTTATAATATTGAAAATGCATTATACGTAAATATATCTGCTGAGGTATTCATGTTTTTATTCGTGATACCTGCTGATAACCTAGAATGTTATCTTGTCATATCATTTCAATGTGCCACTAATGATCAATGTAATCTGAAGTTGACAGTCTCATTGAACATAAATAAATGGGGAATAAAAGGGGAAACTGGTAATAATACAGGTCTTCAAAACCCCTTTTTCAACATAAACTTTATTCAAACCTTTTATGTCCATTGGGAAAAACCAAATGAGTGGGAGATTGATTCTTTGGATTGTGTCATTTTAGGGAGGCAATAATAATAACCATTGTTTTGTTTTTCTTATGACCTGATGGTTGCAATGTCACATCATGGTATAAATATTATTAATCAAGTAATCTAAACATACACATATACTGTCATATTTTTTGATCGAACTAAGACCCTAGAAGGAACAGCTTTTTCTTTAATTGCTCTGACAACAGGAGCAAAAAAAATAAGTCCAAAAGTCCTGTGCAGTCAGACCTCCAAGTCAACAAGTTCCTCCAAATTGACACTGGCACTGAATGAGTGTGATACCGGTCCTTAAATACAGAAGAAGATGATGATGGTAGAGTGCAGGTGTGCCGACACGTCCCTGATTTCCTGCTCTGCCTGGAGAGAAAAAAAACACACATTACAGCGGGAGTCAAAAAATAACTAAACTGAAAAAGCCAAACCCTGACATATACTATTTTAGCTTTACATACAGTATCTAAATGAAGTGGTGAAGATGACTCACGCTCTCACTCTTTTTGCAGATGATGGTTTTCTTCTGGCCTCATCAGAGTATGACCTTCACACCATGGGGTGGATAGCAGATGAAAAGGTCGGAAAAGTCCAGAAAAAAATGTGAACAGCTCTCACTGTTCACAGCAAAAGCTTTTATACTCCTGAAAATCCAAAGCAGGGACAGCAGGGGAATGTCTATTTAGAGCACATAGGAGGAGGGATGTCATGCAGAAATTACACTGTGGAATTGCTTTACAGCATTTTCTTTAAAGAGCCCTACAGAACAGTAGATGCTTCTTCTGGTTTTGTCAATATTAGTACTGCACATGTCTGAATGTACTATAGTAACACTCACTTGTATGTAAAGCAAAAAATTTTTGATTCATATTTCAGATAAATTCAGAATGACTTAACCAAAGTAAACAATTTATAGGGAGGCCATTGCCACATGGACTCCCTTAAAAAATCTTTAATAATTCTGTTCTCAGTCTACTCTTCTGAGTTTATGCAAGGGAACATGGCTGGCTGGAGATCTTTACTGGTTTGGCAGGCAATCGGCTTCTAGGGGGGGTAGGGATCGGGGGCAGGGTTTACGCAAATTATGTCATGGATTTCTACTAGTCTTGAAGTGGTATGGCTCTGTACCATGCGCCAGATAACCACAAGGCTTGGCATGGACTTACAAAAGACATGAGTCACAAAGGAGTGTTAGATATAGTAGAATCTTTAATGCAAGTGCCTCTGTCTGGATTTGTCTGACTTTGTGCACGCAGGAACATGCTCTCGAGAGCATGATGATGAGTCTTCGAATGCATTTGTATATTTATTTCTGTTGTAATCTGTGCGTATTTCTTATTTGGGATATTATCCATTTTTTCCCCTTTACCCTTAATAGCATCTTGGCTGACTCCCAGTCTCCTATTAACCCATGACTACGGCGAATACTGTGTTTTTCTGATCTGTTCTGCCCAGCTCAAGACAGAGGGGTTTAGCCACAAAGTGAGGAATAGATGACACACAGGTGGAGATAGTAAAGAGCAGGATGATAGATGAGGGACACTTGATTTAGCTGGAGGAGGGTGGCTGAGATCACTGAGATCCAATGAGGGAAACTGAGCAATAGGTTGACAATAGGTCCAGAGAGATAAATGGGTGTCTTATGAGTGGAACTGGTCGGTTGTAATAATAAGGTGCATAAGATGAGAGAGCTCATGAAAGAAATAATGATAACAGAATGGGCTCCAGGCATGAGGAAGGATCAAACCTCCATCCAAAGGACAACACTGATATATGAATTCACCATTATATTATTAGAACCTCTTTGTCACTTTCCTCCATCTTTGTCTCTTCTCTTTTCTCTATATAGATGTTAGACTATTATCTGCCATTCCTTTCTATCTTTTCCTTTCTTTTGCTATTCACCTGTTTCCATCAGCAACAGTATTTTACAGGGAAGTGCATTATGGCTGCTATTATCTATGTTACAGTAACTGCTTGTCAGTAATCAATCATATCTTTGTTCTCTGTGCCACAGCACACTGAATCAGACATTATTCAATGTAGCACACTATCCCGATCTCTGCAATTTTTAAGGTCTCCAGTTCTCTCGCTGACCTTATTTTATCCTTTGAATCTAATTTCTTTGTTTCTTTCATCCATACAGAGTGTGTCAGTCTTATCTAAATGTTGATCCTATGGCGTTTATCTGCTACTTTATACCACAGTTTTCTTCTGAATACACGCTTTTGGAACTTTCTTAGTTCCATAAATGTAAAAATGAGAACATCTGGTCCTCTCTATAGTAATTTTGGTGATTTTCACCTATCACGCCTGTAAGCACAAAGTTCTATCTGTATGTGTGTGTTAATAATACAGAGAGGGCCTGTAAAGTCAGTGATCCTGATGGCCTGAACGTTTGTCTGCTCCCAGGAACCATTAAAGCCCATCATCATCTGGACCTCTATCATAAACCCAAGGTTTATTGCATGTTTGAGACTAGACATGCACGCTAACACCTAAGTCTTAAAAAAAAATAATAGAAGCAATCTGATGAAAAGGTAAAGTTGAAGGATTCAGCAAGGACACAACTTACACATTGGGGTTAGCCTGGAAATATAGCAGTGTCAGTAAAATGTTAGCAAAGTTAGAACCTCTCTGAATTACTTACTGGGGTCATCATAGTGGACCAAGATAACAGGCTGCAGGCATACAATAGCAGGTAAGCAATTCAGAATTGTAAAAATCCAATATGTATTACACCATACAGTAAATCTCATTTAAACATAAATACATTGGCAAACCATGACTCCCAAACTTTTGCCCTCCAACCCTTGTTCCCATGGGGTAGAAATAATTTCTTGCCACTGTCTTCTCATAAATTTGTCACAGACTCTTCCAACACTCTTCCAAGTATTAACCAATCTAGCTCTTTAAAATGAAGACCATAGTCTGAAAGTGCCAGTGAAAAACAGTGAATCAAAATTGCAAATCCTCTTGACTAAATTCTTACACCATCATACAGTTTACATGCACTCAGGTGCCAAATTCTAAAGACACGCCGGGGTGCAAAATGCATAACAACTGATTACACAAAAACAAATTAATTAATAATTAATTATGAGAGTGCACAAGCCAAGCACCAGTGACAAGTTACTGGGGATCATACAGGAGTAATGAGTTTGCTTAGAGATAATTGATATTAGACTGGAACAGCAACCAATTAAATATATGTCACATTTTGTCACTTTTCATTTGTTTTGAAAAACAGTCTATATGTAGATTTAAGAGAAATATGCATTATGAACAGGAACTTGGCAAAGTAATTACTGATTAAGCATAAGGACTGTTTCCCTAAATAATACAGGACAGTGGCCATGGTGACCAGAACAGGAGCAGATGGCACAGCGACCTGCAACATGTCCAATGTCTTACCATTTGATTATCCAATACTTAAAAACGTATGCTGATGGGCTGGGTTGGAAAAGGATAAGGTGGGATCCTGGCCAAAATCCCTCCATGCCTGACAGCTTAAAATCCCAGCAGTGAACTGGTTTCATTGATTCTAACACCAAGAAGTATCGTCCATAGCTGAAGTCAAAATTATTCTGAAAAGTTTCTGAAATCCTCTCCAGTGTGCCTCTGCTTTGGGGACTTCCAGCAACTTATCATCAAACCTAATATTGTGATAAGTATGGCTTATTAAATGGCAACAATGTCCTTCTCACTTGTGACTGCCATTGTGATAAATATTTTTTTTCAGAAACAAAATTTCACATTAGCAGAGACTAAACTGACCAAAGTAAACATTTTTTAGGGAGACCACTGAAATTAGAAAACTGTATGGTGATATTTGGATTGAGCATATGTTACAGATATTTTTTAGAGGGCATTAGGTAAATATTAATGGCATCACATTGGCAGGTATTGAGCTCATCTGGAGGGAGCAAGACATCCATCCATCCATCCATTTTCTGTACCGCTTAATCCAGTTCAGGGTCGCGGGTGGGCTGGAGCCTATTCCAGCAATTATCAGGCGAGAGGCAGGGTACACCCTGGACAGGTCGCCAGTCCATCGCAGGGGAGCAAGACATATGCAGTAGATTTCAATGCTGATTTCAATTCTGTTTGGTTGGTTTTCTTTTCTCTTTTTTTCTCTTTGTTTTAGTGTTAACCTTCATTTAAAAAAGTTTGTCTTTTTCCTCCCTTGTTTCCCTCCCTCATTTGGTTTTAGTTTACTTCACTGTCTTACAACTAGTTAGGTTGGGTCTGTGGTCCTAGTTTGCAAATATTCTCCCAAGGTTTTATTCTTAATTGCCCGATTTTTTTCATGCATTTTATTTTAAGTTTTGTAAGTTTAATCTAAGACACCTACCACTCACTGATGAAAGATTTATTCATGTTTTTTAAATAAACAATCAGACACTTTCTCAATGTTTTTTGTTTACTAGAGTAGTTGCAATTTCCTGTTAGCCTCAATTGGTAGTCTTTATATATGTTGAAGGAATACAGGGTTAATTAAATACTATACTTATTATTCATATTCCAAATGTAATTTCTTAAAATAGGAAGGTGAGAAAATTGTGGCCAAACGTTTTGCTGTTACATATACATATATTGAATTTCCCGTCGGGGATCAATAAAGTATATATCTATCTATCTATCTATAGTATATCCACAGGTTTCTCAACTTTCAAATTTTATATAGAATGTATTAGCAAACACACATGTCTGGTGCAGTAACTTTTAAGGAGAAGGGGACATGTGTCGCCACTGTGTTTGCCCAGATTGCACCAGTTCCTCCACACCTCATCTTTGGCAGAAAGAAGTTTCTTTTGACCACTTCCTGACAGATGGTCCTATCAGTTGTGCTTGTTCTGTCAACAACTCAGGGTGAATGCAGGTGGAAGATTTTATGGCATCTCTTCAACACTTTGCCAGACATATCCCATGAGACAGTTGAAGGCACTGATCCTTCTGGACATCCTTTGCACCATTCTGTGGCAGCACTTGACTCTTGCAAGTTACTTGGAGAAGTCTTTATGTTTTGACAACCATACTGCTCCCATTATGACTACTAGACAGTATTAATTTTGTCTAGTGAGAGCTTTTGAAAGTCTATGATCTGTGACCATTTAGCCTTCTGTTCAGACCAGATTTAGGATTCACTGAAGCCATGTAAGCAAACTCATGGATATGAAACTCTGTCATTGTAGTTCTATAAAAGAAGGTTTCACCCCAACTGGAAACTACATCTCTTACCTTGAGAAGGTAAAATACAATAGGCACTGTGGTGGGCATCAGCAAGAAGAAACTGGACATACATTTTATTTATCTCTCATAAAACATCAGTTAAAGTTGTTTTGAAATATGTTGTGTGCGTCAGAAGTCAGGAAGCTGTCACAGTACTCAAAATGTCAAACTATTTTTCAATCTATGAACAAAATTTTCATGATCATATCCTCAAGTGTATTTTTATGTTGAAGAAATTTGCAATAAGAAAAACAAGGGGGAAAAAACTCTATAATCTTTACCAAAATCAAATTTATTTTCACAAGTGACACATAAATATTGCACTCAAGGCATCATTACATGTGTCCCACAATGTCTTTAGAAAATTAGCTTAGCAAAGCAAATGTAATCTGTATGAAAGGGACAGAACCAGGGCTGTCAGCCTATGTTTAAAGACAATGCATATGCAGTCAAACTTAGCAAAAGCAATAACATGTAGCAAAGCTTACACAAAACATATAAATACACAAAGCAAAAGTCTGAAAAATTCTGATTCTGATTTTGATAACTCTTAGATTATTTAAAGACCCACTATATAACTTTTCGACCTTAAAACTCTACAACTGAGAAACCGCACTGTAGAACTTTCCCATCCAGGACGCCACCTGGTGAGTTTTGCTTTGCGCATGTGTTACACATTAGCACGCAAATGTAAACAAACCAGTCATTTTGAACACACGCCAGCAGATTAAGCAAGGACAAGTTAGAAGACATTATCGGTGGAAGAGAGGAAACTAAAGAGATTCAAAGAAGAGCAAGTGATAAGAAAAGACTGTTTTTTACTGTCTGGAGAGAGCTCACACTACAGGTAGGATGTAAGATGGATGCCGACAAAGCCGTCGATAGGGGGCCCGTCACCGAGAAAATAGTAAATAGTATAAGTATAGAATAGAAAATAGTATAAGTTGTATAGTGGGTCTGAGAAGAAACAACCTCAGACAATAGGCTTAGATATGAACATTTCAGAATAATGTAGTCACCAACAGTGAACTGAAAGTTGCTGACAATTGATATCATGTATATTAATATAATCGGATTTATAGATGATCCAAGGGCAGCCCCAGGCAATCACTTGCCATGTTTAAACATTGCCAGGAACTGTCATAACACCCCTGAAGCGTTCCCAAAAGTTCAAAGCCGTTGCTTCTGTACTTTGTAATAAATGCTGCACAGAATTTTGTTTTTTCTTCAAACAGTTCTTTGTGTTTGAATTCTTTAAAAACAATGCTACTGGGGATTATCTAAAGTAAGGCTTTTTCACAAATTGCAAATTACCTCAAAAAACCAGATCAAGCGTACATGATGTAGCCGGATGCAGTCTGACCAGTGGAGGATTTGAAAAGTAACTGCAGGCAAATGATGAGTTAATGAAGTCCCAGTGGTAAAATGTTTTTTTTTTTAAACTGTTTAAATGAATAAAGACTGTAGTATGTTGTAGAACTGTGGAAAAAAAAACTTGAGTCATGAACAAGAAAAGACTGTATAAAGAGCAAAGCAAGACCAAAACTGACATATTTTCAAGACAAAATGGGAGATGCCTGAACATACTTTTAGCAAAATCTATTTAAAATGTTTTTAGTTTGTTGTTGTTTTTATATTTAAAGGTACGGTTATCAGATTTGGACAAGACTCCTGTAATAAATAAATACTGTAATGTTGAACGCAATGTCAACTACATGTTTATTTAAAATATAGCCGCCTTACCATTCTGCTTTGTCACAGAAATGCTTCTTTCTGGGATTCCAGAATTTGAAGAACAGAAAGGGCTGTTTATTAACATCACCAAGAAATAATAAGATGAAGAGAAGTTTTACTTATTGAGAAGCCAAAATGCCCAGAAGTACAGTTCTTCAGTCCTCTCATAGGCCACTCTTGAGCATTGATTGGCTGAAAGAGGCCATCAATTAGCAGAAGAGGAGGAGTATCACCTTGTAAGCAACATATTATGCATGGATGAGCACATTCCTACAGAGAATGTGACTGTGGAATTTCAGGTGCTCGACACTCAGTGCATGGCATGTTTTTCCACATCTTCTGGCTCTCCTGCAGTATCAAAACAATGTATTGCCTCTTCATCGTCACCCATATCCTGAATTTTCATTTGCCAGACTTTTTTCAGCAACCTAGCTACCATCATGTCTTAGGGTCTCATTCACCAATATCTTCTTACGAATCTTCTGAAAGATGTTCAACTCGTATTTTGTACTTAATTATGAGAATCCTCCGTTAAATTCAAAAATATGTTCATAGACTGTAAAATTGTTCGTATATTTTGTTTTAGCCCAATGCCGATCTCTAGTAAGTTGAAGGGACAGATCAGCTGGCCTTGCTTTTCATAGGTAAACGGCCATTCAGTTCCCATAATAGGTCATGAATTAGGGTACAGATCTGCCGTGTGTGCAGTCTATTGCATCGATTATGTTGGGAAAACCAGCAATAGATCAGCACCTTGACTACGACTTGTTCTAGAATTAATCAAATGGATGAAAAATTGTTTAATTTTCCCCCGAGGGAACATGATCTGCAATATCTTGCTTTTTATTTTAAAATAACCAAAAACTTTGCAATTTACCAAAGGTTATTTAAAAATCTGATAAAAACATTGTAGTTTTATTATTGTATTTTGATTAACAGAACAGGAGAAGAAAACACAAACACTGATTTTGTTTAGATGTGTCAGCTCTCAGATGTTTGTAAGAGTACTCCTGAGTGTTCGTAGAATTTTTTCTAAGCTGAGAACAAATCCAAGATATGAAGATTTTGGTGAATTACCCAATCTTTGTAAAAGAAGAAAACAATCTGTAAGTAGGATTTGAAAACACATTTGTTCTTAAGAATGGTTGGTCAATGAGACCCATAGTTCCCAGATTGTGAACAGCACATTGTGTTTGTTTCCAAGTGCAAAAACCTTTTGCTTAGATAAGGACCCAGCTATCTTCCATACTTCTGGGAAAACAAGTCCCAGTATGAGACTGGCTTTGCAGGGAGACTGAGGCTAAAAGTAAGTTGAGGCAGTTTCATCTCTAAAAGGATATGAGTCTGAACCTCAAGCTGTAGGTGAAACCATTTCACATGTCTACGTTGTGTTGGGATTAGGTGTTATCACTGTTTAAGTCAAAACATCATGGGTACACTGAGTGAAAAGTCAGAGAGGATGCTGATAGTACTTTTTGTTGATACATTTGATTCACCGGGCAGCTAGGAAAAGTGTCTGTTGCTTCCATAACCGATAAGAAACATGCACAGGAGTAAAACAATACATAATGAACTGAAAGATTGCATCATTTGTAATGTACAGTTGCAGGTAATGAGCATATTTTGTAATCAGTCATTCTGCTGTAATCTTTGTCATTGGAGTTTGTAGGCCTGTTCACCTTCATATTGTATATGTTTCTGGCTTGAACAGATTACATTGTTTTGAAGTGGTGTGCTTTTTTGCAGTGTCATTGAGTTGTCATGGTTTCCTTACTGGCAACAAGATTTGTGCAGGTTCATCAGTCACCATCATTCCCTTGATCTCCCCCTTAGCAAGCCCTCAAGTATTTGTTCAATCAGAAGAAATTCCCCCCTCTTGTTTTCAGGAGCACGCTTCCCCCAGGAGAAATCTCTCTCTTGTTCTGAAATAATTAAAACCTATTTGGAATTATGATGGATGCAAAGCTTATCGAGACATACTCAAGATTAAGAATGAAATGACTGGAAATGATCATACCAGGCTCCACTTTTAATACTTGCAGGTTGCTGTTCCCAATACAAGGTCATTTCCACAGTGTAGGAATGACAAGACAGAACCAACGGTTTGGAAAGATGAAAGCTGAGACAGTACAAAAGTTTCTGAGTGAAACACACAGCATCCCTGTTACCATAGTAACTCGGAGCATTTACCAAGCTAAAGGCTAAACAAGCAAACGGTATAGGGAGAGAAAAAGAAACACATTGCAGCTGAGGTGTTTGATCAAGCTGAGCAATGTGCATGAAAATTAGGTTATAATACAAGAGATTTGTGGCCTGAGGGCACAAGGAAATTGTGTCAGCTGTGCGTTTCCTACTCATTTTGTGAAAAATGACAGCCCTATCTTAACTAAGTCAGATAGCTTGGCAAACATATGGCAAGCAACTGAAAGTGGAGGCCAAGCTCAGTTTTGTTTGGTGAGGGGATGATGACATTTTTGAAGAGTTTTTGTACATTAGTATATTGCTTATACATGTACATGCATCACTTATTGAGCTTACCTTTACTTTTGCTGTCTCTCACCATAAATAATTTCTTCAATTCTGAAAAGTTTCCCAGTCCATGGTGATGAAAAACATCCCCAGAGCATGATGCTGCCACAACCATGCTTCACCATGGTGATGGTATTCTTAATGTGCTGGGTTTGCTTGATGTTCTAAAAAATGTAACATTCAGTTTCACAAGACCAAAGTATCTTCTTCCACATGTTTTGAGACTTTTCATATTACCTGTTTATTTACTGAGGTCAGATGAGTCCATTCTGCCACAGGTGAACTTAATCAATTATATAACTTTTTTAACTGACAGCAATGGATCTTAATTAAGGCCTTCCCATCAAAGGAGATGAGTGAGAAAAAAACAAAACAAGATTAACTGATTTGAAATATTTTGTGTACAGAGTAGATCCCAAAAACATTTGTGACAGTTGAGGTCCTGTCACTATGCCTCCGATTGATCATGCGCTCTGGCTACTTGGCCAATGGGATATCCATTTGGCTGACTGGTTATGACTCTCATTCAGGACGCTTGGGTTCAAACCCTGCCCAGGCCCTCTTTCGTCCTGCTACACATATTTTCAGGTTGTAATGTAAAAAACAAATGAATATGAATAATGAGGCAGAACGCAAGCTTGTCCTTCATCACGTGTTCTACCTCAATGCAATATCAGAGTCCAACCACATAACTTTATACTAATTCTTTGCACACCAAACTTTGTTCAAATTTGGTTTACTAATAAGTTTGAGTCAACCTTTCATTTAACCTCTCCTTATTTGAACGGTATTGATATTCAAAGCATTGCTTGACATGTCTTTGGGAGTCCATTCCGGCACTCTGGTACTCAAGACCTAATTGTAATTAATTTGCTTCCAAAATACAGCTTAATTAAGTCTTCTTGAGACCAAGCCTGATCTCAGGTACAAAGTGTATACATTCATAGGATTATACCATATTACAATGTTGCTGATATTAAACAAGCAACAAGTGGATACGCCCTTAGTTGTGGCTGTTCAAGCCTTCTGTAAAAGACAGATTAGAATGACAACTCGATGCTCACCAGCTCTTGCTAGGCTTGAACAATATGAAAAGATTTTTCTAACCATTATTGCAATTGCAATTTGGTTTGCAATTTAATATTTCAAATCCCAGCTTCCATTCAGTGTTCAAGAATAATTTTATATTTTTCATGAGATGGGGGATTACCATATGAGATGACATCAAAATATGAACTGCCCTATATTCTAACACAAGGACTTAAAGTAGAGACAAGATCAGCATCTCCTGCCAACTGTGGCCAAAACACTGAAGCCTGAAGGGTCCATTTCCTGTAGAACAGATTCATACTTTGTCCTTGTATTAAAAACTAAAGAGTCTGATGATATTTAGTTTATATTATTTACTAGAGATGCACAATATTATCTGCACAATATTGGTATTGGCTTCAAAATGAGATATCATATATCGGCCATTCCACCATTATAATTAACTGATAAAATCACAGGCGATAGCTGAGAGAATATAATCCAAGTCTGTTTTAAGTTGGATAGGATGCACATATCTTACTTGTTTTGTTCAATAAACAATTATTGTGATTCAATTTGACATGATGTACAAAATGCAAGTCGAAATACTTTTCTTGTGTTGAACAAGGAGAAAAAAAAATTCACATTTTTTTTCATCTGCATTTGCCGACAAACCAACATGATGAAGAGTATTCAGAATAATACGATATTTTAATTCCAAAACAAAGGGAACTAGAAATTTTCGGCAATTAGGTTTGAGGGGGAAATATTGGTATCGGGATTGGCCAAATGAGTACTAAATTATCTGATATCGGCCAGAAATCCAATATCCAGCATCCCTATTATTTACACCACAACACCTATGATTTTTCTCTGCATGATTTCTCTTGTTGCACATACTGATTTTTGCCATGATACATTCACACCAGGGCAGGAATTTCACAGTGGCATGACGGCCATGGCCCTCGTTGCCCCTCTCTTTGGCCGTGTGCCCCTCAAAAAATTATGTGCCTCTCGGCAACAGTGGAGGTGATGCCCTGATGGGCACATCTTTTTCCTCTGCATGATTTTCCTTTCATTTACGGTTTAATGACCAGTCGTTTGTTTGATTCTGCCTCGTATAAACCGCCAGAGACCCGCACGCAGCACAATGCTACAAAACACAAAGCATCACTGTACCAAACAGGAGTTAACTCTAACGCACGCAGCCAGCAGCCTGTTAATCCGTAAGTGAGAACTTCTGTAAAGAGTTTTCACTCAAGTTCTCACAAAAGAGAGCTGAACTGAGCTGTGGAAAGAAGGTTTCATATAATTGTGAAAGCATAAGACAATAAACTCTCAACAAATGATATAATGTAATACATTTCATATTTAGTGATGCAATGCAACGATTGGTGCTGGTTTAAGTTACTGGTACAGTTCTCTAACCCACGACTCGACCAGGGTTGCTGTTATTGTTGTGTGACTTGACTCGAGAATTGACAGGCTCAGAGTGACTTTGAAGCAAAAATGCTGATTAAACTTTGTTTGCGATTACATTGTTTGGTAAAAAACCTCTTGAAGAACACATTACATGCTGTTTTACACTTCATTTGAAATCTACTGTGTTCGTTTTATCAACAGATGCTTCAGAGGGTCTCCTCAGCTTCCGGGGACCACAGGGAAGGATCTGGTGTTGGGGGGCTTCCTTTTTACCAAAGGTGTGTACTGAGGCTGCAGGAACACTAAGTTGTGATCAGACTTGCAGAGGGGAGGGAAGGGGTTGGCTGTGTATGCATCTTTGACATTTGCATATAGCAGATCAATAGTCTTTCCTTTTTCCTTTTTTCTGGTCAGGCAGTCCACAAACTGATGGAAGGCAGTGAGAGTTTTATCCAGGGTTACATGATTAAAGTCCCCAGAAATGACAATAAATGCCTCTGGGTTCTGAGTCTATAATCCTGCGATGGTTGAGTGGATAGACTCACAAACTGCCTACTCATTGGCCCGGGGAGGAATGTAAACACACACCGCTATCACGTGTGTAAACTCTCTTGGGATATAATATGGTCTCAGGCTAACGGCTAAAAGTTTGAGATCACAGCAGCCAAGGGTCGATTTAACCGTTGCATGACCAGAACTGCACCATCTGTTGTTTACGTACAGTATACAACTTCCACCCTTACTTTTCCCGCATGCCTTCATGTCCCTGTCGGCTCTCACAGCGGTGAAACCCGGTAGCTCCACATTAACATCAACGTGAGGTTGGTTAACCACGTCTCAGTCAGGAAACATAAGCTGCTTTCTCTGTAGCTCTTAACGGTCTTGATCAGCGCCAACAATTCGTCCAGCTTGTTCGCCAACGAGTTGACATTTCCCATCAGTACCGAGGGAATTGAGGGTTGAAATCTCCGCCCTGATGTTGTGTGGTAGCCGATCTTTAAGTTTAGCTCCAGCCCGGCAACCTCGGTACGCCCTCTTCAACTCCACTGGAATAATGTGATGGATCCCGGCGTGAGCGTTTCCCCTGAGGGACAAAATATCTTCCCTTGAGTAAACAAGACGGATCCGACTCTTAATGTGATTATTCATTCATTCATTTATTTTTATACTTGTTGGTTATCTCTTTATGATGGATAGACAATGTTGGCACGAAAACCAACAAAACAGAAATAGGTTAAAAAGAAACACTCAAGAAATACGGAGCAACTGAAAGGCTGCCTGCTCGCTTCAGGCACCATGGCAACAGGTAGACCTATGTGAGTATGGATGGAAATTTTTGTAATTTCTGCTGGTAATGTGTACTGGTATGTGATGTGTTTGAAAAGGGAAGTTTTAACAGGGGGAGATGTGTCATCAATCTGAGAAAACTTTACAGGATTGAAGGGTGAGTTCATGGCGAGAAGATTAGAACCTGTTTGATCAGGGTGTAAGCCGTAAAGTTTGAAAAGGTGTGGTCTATTGTAGAATGTGGTGAAGTTGTCGATGTATGGAATGTTATGTGAGTGACAGTAACTTTTTATCCAGATGTGTAGTTGTCTGATGCGGCTGAACTTAATGTCACTATAGCGGGGTGAAGGTAGTGGGCCAGAGATGATACAGTGTGATTTTGACTGTTGGATGTTGTGGGTGAGGTTGATAAAATCCATTTTTAAAGTCTCTGATTGATGGAACTTAAGATCATTTATACCTGCATGTATTACAACAGTGGAAGCTGAGGGATGTTGATTAAAGTGTTGGTGGGCGGTGTTACTGATATCTCAACAGCACCTGAGTGTGAGAATGTGAAGCACCTGGTCACACAGACACGCCGGACAATGGAGTCTCCCACGATGAGCACGCGGGGACTGGCTCCAGGTGCCGAGAGCCTCCTTGCCTTCATGCCTGCAGTGCCAGAAGGTAAAGCAATGTTTTCTGCAGGAGCGGCGGTGATGACGGTGCTCGCAGCTATGGCGAGAGCGGATGCCGATGTAGCGTACAGCTACCTTCCAAAAGACGAGATGTTCAGAATGGATTATTGTGAACTAAATGCCTTTGTTCCCTCATCGGAAAGAACACCTCACCCGACTAAAACAAACAATGCCATTTGGTTTAAAACTTGTCCCTAAACCAGAGAAGCCAAAAGGGGACCTCCTGCTTTGATCTCGGAATATACAAACTTCGAAGCAAACCAGATGGTCTGCTCATCACCACTTCAAAGAAACAAACTCTCTTCCCAACAAAGGCCATCTATCAAGCAGACAGACCTCTGGAGTTAAGACCGACCAATCTCTAACCCCTTACTCTGGGAGAAGACAGAGTCATTACTGTATGCTAATGGACCTGAAAATAATGTTTCTTAATTTCAACAGACATATTACAGAATGATTGTTTGGTTACTCTGATTGTTCCTAAATTAACGGAATATTACATATGACTTCTTGTACTTTGTGACATTTGCATTTGAACACAGAGTGGTTTTAAATTGAATCCTCAAAAGTAGATCAGAACACAAAACCCCTCCCTGTTCCTCCTTTGATCATCCCGGGCCAAACGCCTCGCACGTGACTGGTCCAGAGGCTGGTGGCTCCACCCACCTCAGAGTAATATCCTGAGACTTTTTGAAATTTAATTTAGAGTCGTTTTGGACAAAGGAGGAGGTTAAAAAGGCTCTCCGCTCCTGTGTGTGTTGACAAACCCTGGAGTGTCTTTGTTTGTCCTCGTGGCGTTTGGGCCCTGTTCCTTTTTTCATTTTGTAATAATTCTCCAAGTTTTCGTTCTTTTTGTTAACCATTTCTAAATGCCCAGAAGTTCCCGTTGCTTAGCAACCATAAACACTTGCTGATTGGGGCTGGATTAGTTAACCTTTTTTGTCAAATTTTCTTGTTTGATTAACTTTGACTATAAGTCAAAGTTACCTTGGACATCAGCTTTCATTAGCCTTCCCTGGGAGAACGGAGCGTAGGTTCCTCGAACTACAACGGACGTCAAGGACGAAAGGAGGCGCAGACGAAAGTACCGGGTCTCCACCGGTCCTGTTCGAAGAGACCGCCGTTCCAAGTAGGATCGAGGCCTCCTCTGTTTACTAGTTTATGAACTGAAGTGTCTTATAACAAGTTAATGAGATACAATTGATGTTACGGTAAAGCCCAATCTGAGTGTTTATAAGCGTTCAAGCTTACACCTAAAGATTAGTCATAGTTCTTTTAAAGTTAAATACATATATTATATTACCTTTTTTAATTCAGGACAAACTATTTCACTCTCTTCCCAACCTAACTCTACCTCCCTGACATACTGCGCTGGTTATATTATCACGATCACTCGCTCTACCTATTTGACCTAAATGTGAACTGTCTGTCTTTTCCGGTGTGCTGATTTAATAAATTGTGGTTTATTTTTATCGGTCGTTGTTGAGTGTTTCCTGACAAGCTTTTGGTCAATTCATATGTAGGACTCTCGTACCTTTAAGATTATGAGACTGAGCATAATTCGTAGCTAAATAATTACGGTTTTTCCGGATTCTACCTTCCTGTAACACAGGTAAAAGGAGAAGGTGGTGCCCCTACTTGGTTGGGATATTAGGATAGATATTAATATTCCAATATTCAAAAGCTAGTAACACTACATATAATGATGCCCTGTGTGAGGCATTTGCAAAACCAATTCTTGTCCAGGAAACACTATCTTTAATAACGCGGTACGAAGCATTGTGGAATCTCTCTGGGTGTGTACGTAATTGGTTATATATTTATTGTTAAGAGTGAACAGCAAAAGGTCCGAGGATTATACAGGGAAACACGTGGACACACGTCAACAATGATGTTTGCCAAACAGCAACACCGTCTGTCACGCTGTGTTTACGTCAGTAGCTACGGCCTCATACAGGAGGGCAAAGCGCCTGATTGTTTTAAAGGCCTTGTGTGGTAAAACTCTGTCCGCGGAATCCAGCGTGTTTTTAACCACTCTGTGTGCAAGCAAATCTGAAGCTGCGTGAATCCAGACAGATTGCCGCCACAGACACTCCAAAATTCTACCCGGCTCAGATTAGCTACCTAGCCCGTTAGAAGCCGTAACCTCCGCGAGAGACACGGTGGAGTATTAACTAATTTGTGGCGAAAATCCTGCAAATTGAACCAAGCACAAAGGTGCTCATTTATTCACCTGATAAGGGACATTAACTCAAAACTGAGTTGTGTGTGTTTCTTCGGCTGGTACAGACCAAAACGTCAGCACAGAGCTGATTGTACCGTGAAGAATTGCCTTGGTTGAACCTGCGCTACCGTGCCGCCGAGCACCGCATTGATTCAACGTAGCAAACGCTGCCTTTCTGCACGGCTAAAGGAAGCTAATGCTGCGTTCTATTTGAACTCGGAACTCGGAATTTCCGACTTCCGAGTAGGAAGTTTCAACTGGAACGGCCCC
>JBBBVU010000016.1:10724151-10744333 GCA_037177055.1 Atherinosoma microstoma
GTGTGTGTGTGTGTGTGTGTGTGTGTGTGTGTGTGTGTGTGTGTGTGTGTGTGTGTGTGTGTGTGTGTGAGACAGAGGTTCATAAAGGGAACATATATTACCTGCTATATACAAGTTATGCACAGGTATTCTATAGCTACTGTGTACAGTCTTTATGCTGTGAATAAAGATATGTGAATACAAAAGAATATATTATGGACCTACTGTGGGGGTGTCTTACTCAGAGCTTTAGGAGTTAATAAAGTCCTTTTTAATTTGATAACAGTTTATCTTATTTTTGCACGATAGCTTGTTTTATTTAATGCTTTGGTTACATTCGTATATCCCGGAAGTTGTCACTTCAGACAAAGAGTAATAAACGAACTCCGAGGCAACATTATGCACAAGCGTTGTCACTACAGGCACAAGAGATATAATTTGCCCCATCATTTTGACCAGTTAATGTGTACGTTCTAATAATTACATTTGCAAATTTTTGTTAATTAGGTGATCTGTTTATATTAATTTGCACACAAAAGATAGTTCAGTTGTCTATGTGCACATATGTGTACCTATGTCATGATCAAATGAACAGTGTGAACTAACTAAAAAATCTGCACAAATAAACAAAAATGAGACAGCAAAATGTGTTTCTGGCACAATCAGCAACTTTTTGTGAACCCAATCATTTAAGCAGGAAAATGTAAAGTAGTCTTAAAAGAAATATCATTCTTATCGACCACTAAATGCTTTTAATAGATCTTTTTTGTCCAAATGGTATCTAAGGGATGACCATTCACCATCCTGCACTGACTTTGGTCGAGTACCAAATGCCTCCAGAGCTTCTTATCAGTTAGACTTTAAAGTATTACCGCATTAGTTTCTGACCTTGAAGATGTGCTTCTGACTCATTTTGATGGCACACATTCCTGGAGCTGTCATTGCTGTGCAGTGTCCCAGGGCTGAGCCCAGAGTATCACCTTACAGCGGTGTTTTGCTTTACGGTACCATGTCATATGCCAGCAACTGGATATCAATACTTTGGCTATTTTGGACGGGCACCATGGCTGATTCAGCAAAGAAATATAAGAGGAAACTATCAGAGAAAGCAAAGAAAAGAAAGAGAGGAGACAAGACAAGAGTCAACACTGGATTGACTTTTACTGGTTGGAGAGAGTTCAGAGAAGAGACAGGATGCAAGACAGATGCCAAATTAGCCTTTGCTAGGGGGTGCCAAAGAGGAAAAACTTGCCAAAGTTCAGTAGTGGGGCTGCAGGGAAAACATACATTATATATATAATAAATATATTTCTTCCTCAAAATGCTAATTTACAGTCTGCTGCCGTGAATTATTAAGAGTTACAACCCACAGCAAAAATGATGGAATCATCACATGTAAAGGATGTTCTTTTGGTTTTTTTTATTTGGCAAACTCAAATATGAATCAAATCCATTTTATTTAAAAGTTGGGCAGTCTGGTTGTAAATCATTTCACAAAAAATAACAATTTGTAATTTTTGCTGATTTGGATGAAATAAAGAAAAACATGATGAAATCCTGAACCACCCAAGAAAATCACAAAACTGTGTTTTACCTCGTCTGGTTTTTATGGCAGCTTAGACTTTTTGAATCCCAGACTTCACTAATGATAAATCTGATTGTCTTTATCAATCAGGTTCCAACATTTCTCAATATCTTTCATTTCTAACAAACCTACTTTTGACATTTAGAATTTTCGGTATGTACTTGTGTATTTATTTTAGAGGTAATCTCCACTGGTCCTTTACCCCATTATTATCAATGATGGTGGAAACTTGTTTCTTTCAGTCATATTTTTCCTGGATCTAAACCAAGGAAAAGTTCTGGCATTACCTCCTTGTCAAATGCAGATCCATAATTCATCTCTGCATCACTTTCATCCAGTCATCCACAGCTCATGACTACTAGTTCACTCTAACCTTGTTTTCTTCTGTCTCGGTGTCAGTGATGGTTTACATTTGACTTTTCTGTGAGTAAATCCCATTTTATTCAGCTGGTTTCTTACAGTTCAGTCACAAATATCAACTCTGCCTGATTCTGCCCACTTGATTTTCATTTCTTTTGTTATTTATATTCTATCTTTAAGCCTTTTTTTCTGTCCTTACGTTTTTCACATTTTCATTGGTTGAACTGTTATGCTTCTCTTTACAGCCTTCCCATTTTGTTTGTGCTGGCTCGGAATTCCAGAAGCAGCTGACTGAGAAAAACCAACCACGTTTGTCAGATCGGTGGGTGCTTTATTATTCTTTTTCAGTTTGTATACTTTGTACTTTGTTTCTTCATCAATCCACAAGCATTTTTATAATATTTTTTCTGTTCCATTTTTTTTTCTGTCCTACCTCAAGTTGGCCATATATTGACATTTTTTCTGAAATTTTAAAATTGTTTGTTATAAAACATGGAAGTGTTTGTCTAGGAATAAGTACTCATGTTGTAGAAGTAAAAGGGATCATTTTTGTTATATTCCAAACATTTATTCAAATCAGCTTCGATCAAAGCAATTATTTGATCATTTTATTGCAGTTTCACCTGTATTTTTATCATTCACATTCTTATAATTGATCTGTGACGTGCTTTATGTGTGCTTCTTTACTCTGGTCATTCCTGCAGTAGAGCCACATCTTTTTCTCAGAACAGAGCCTCTGGAGTCGGGAAGAACTGTGTGATCATTAAATACTTTGAACCGTCAGATCATGGAGTTGGTTTCACAGCTTTTTTATTTTACACTCTTTTTGAATATCTATTTTGAAGCAGTCAGTATTTGCCCTTTTTGGTCTTGATGTTATTAATCACATGGATTTAGGTGCGTAGCAGGGGATTGAGGATTACAGCCAGACAGCAGGGTGAGCTCATTGTTGCCAAACAGAAAGCTGACAAGTTTTTCAGGGTCTCCCTCTAGAATTACCGGGGATGAAAGATACTGCAGAAAGAGGGCTCAAATCTCCTTCTCCTCTCAGTCCCACATGGACTTCAACCAATATTATGTACATATTCAAATTATCACAGGATTGACTTACAGACTCTGGTCTGTAAACTCTCCAAGGTAGGCGCATTATGCATCTGTCTTGTGCATGAGCTTGAATTTTCTCCAGTTGTTAAATATTTGCACAGGTGGCAGCTGACTGTATCTTTCAAGCACAATGGGCAGAAAAAGCAGCCATGTTTTCTCTGTGTTAAAGAAAATAATTTGCTTCTATCTTTGCTTTTCTCTCTGATGTCTTCAAGTCGTTTATCATCAGTATCATAATTCATAAAGCTGTCAGAGTCTTTGTGAGCAAATTGTTTGCATGCACACAACCTGTCCAAGGAAAATGGGGAAGAAGGATTTCAGAAATAAAAGGAGTGTTTGTGATCCTGCTTCTGTCTCTTCTTCTGAATGAAATTGTCTGGCCTAATGCTCTGGTCTGTCATGTCTACCGCTCATTTTTCACGGTTGAGTGTGCTGTTGCTTGGATGTGTGGTCCTCGCTAATGTAAATCTTCCACTTTGGCAATCATCTTAGGACTCTTTGGAGTGAGAAAAATTTATGTCTTGGCTTGGTTAAAGCTTGATAGGTAATATTGGGGTGTGTGCCAGCCGCCTGACACCCTGACGGTGCCACAATCAAATTTGCCTGACAGTAAACGACGCCTCATCTTGTGAAATGTGGTTTTGTGTTCCTCTTACTCTCCTATCAAGCTCCTCCTATAACCCAAGGTGGTATATTACCCTCAGGGGATCACTGTTTTTAAGTGTGTGACTTACTGCCTGAGTACATGAAGTGCCTGAAGTGTGTGGGCTGTTTTTGTTGAAGTGATCTATTTATGTGCAGGACACATACATAAACACAAAGGTTGAGAGCACATATGTTGGAAGTGGAAGATATCAGACTCGGAATCTGGGCCTGATTTCAGCTTTTTAATCCTTTTTTTTTATGTAGGTGAGGAGATTGTTCAAAATTAAACGGTTTGGCTTAGTTCTGAATTTTTCACATTACTAGCGGACTATTTTTAACCTCTCAGCAAGAAAGAAAATGATCTTACTTCCTAAAATGTACTAATAATCCTTTCTAAAATTATTTTACAGTAAGACATTGAGAAGGTGTTTTTATTCCATCAAAAGACATTCATTGAACTAATCCCATTTTCTCATTATTTCTCCATTTTACATTATCGATGTATAAAGGCAGATGGATACAGGGCAGTCAGTTTGCTTTGCTATCAGCTTTTCACTGTGGTCACCCAGCCAAACCACAGACCCCTGTTTTACAAGCTTGCATGAAAACAATTTCCCAAATTTTTTGTTGCAATATAACATTTTTTAAAATGTGTAAAAAAGTAAAATAATGCAACAGTTGGCAAACTATTTAAACCCTAAATCTGACTGACAAAATTTAAAAAAATTAATAGGTGCTCATTTTTTATTCAATGTTTGCAGCACATTTAAAAGGAAATTCAGACAAATGCTTGTTTACAACTGTGTGGGAAATAGAGGATTTCTGCTATTTCAAAACCACATTTTCAGTTAAAGGCCTTATCGTTGTGCTTTTTATTTGTCAAAGCACCACATATATCTGGATTGCAGGCAGACTCCTGAATTATTCTACTTCAGGCCCATGTTGTTGTTAAACATGCAGAATGGGGTAAAAAATGATCTTACAATGATCAAGGCCTTCCTTCAAAAAGACTGTAAGCTCCTGTATTTCCTTATGAAAGTGACCCATGTCCTGTGCATGCATGCATGCAACTACTATCACTGCTGGCTTTTGTACTGTGTGTAAATCAGAAGTTCCTTTCCCGTTTAGCCAGCAGGAAGCAGTGTGAATTACAAGTCTTTCATGGGCCGCTGTAGATCAGGCAAAAAGAGCAGTCGTCTACTAAACAGGTCGACGGTTTGACTACATGTCAAAGTGTACTTGGGCAAGACACTGAACCCTACGTAGCCTGCCGATGTGCCTATCGGGGGGTATGAATGTGTATAGAAGCACTCAGTATGAATTAACATATGTGCTGTATGAATGTGTGTGTGAATGCTGAGTTCTACCATTATGTTACTGTGTCACTAGTATTATAGAAACACACCAGGTAAACTGGAGGAAGAGAGTGAGACTCAAATTCTTTCAAATCTGAGTTTAAATGGCAGATTTCACAACATCAAAAAGGAAAGGTGCTATGATAAACTCATCATTTGACTCACATCTTGCTTTGTAAACAATCTTGCTCATATTCTCTCTTTCTTTCTTCTTCTTACGTTTTGATGTAAACAGAAGAATTGTCCATTTTCAAGTTTTAAAAGTATTTTGCTTTCTTTCAGGATAATGCGTATATTTAGGTTGCTGGAAGAGAGATGCCCTCTGGCAGGTTCACCTGGTCTGGTCGCACGTTCATTTCAGGGAAAACACAGACACAAACAAGAAAACAACATGCATGTTCACACTCACTCATAGGGTTATGGCATAACCATCTCACCCAGTCGTTCATGCCTAAACCTAACCAGCTGAAAGTGATATGAAATAAAGTGTAAGAAGTGTTGGTTCAGGTGGGGACACAGCCTCAGGTCTCCTACAGGTCAGCAGTATGTATCATCTCTATACACCCTCCCATCCCTTAAAATGGACGGCCTTGTCTTTTTAGTGACATCCTGTAAGATTTCATTCCAATACATTTATTCCTTTTGTGCACATACAAGATAAAAGGGGCAGAAAGTCCAACCTCAGTAGATAAATCAGTAGATTAGGTTTCATAAACTGTCGTGAAACTCCTATGAAACAAGGGAAATTGAATATTTATGAGAATATTAATCATCGGTCACTCATTTCCAGACATTTATGAAAGCTATAAAAACCTCTCTTGTGACCTCACTCTGCAGGGATAGTAAAACAGAAATAAGTTAGTGCTGCTCCTGCTGTGTCGAAAGCCCTCATAAAATGCTTTGAGTACCATGAAAATCCAAAAGCACAGTCTGTGCGTGGAATGGGAGCTTTGGCTGCTAAAACAGCATTTAACAAGGCTCTGTGGTCCCTTAACTTTAAGCACTTTGGATTTTAAGGCTGGTTTTTGTGTCAGGGAATTATTCCACTGATGCATGTCCGTATTTCCACATAGTAGATGTTGAAATAAGAGGCTCAGACGTGGGACGCTTGCAGTTTAGTCGAGAAAAAAACTTTTTTTGAACGCTTCTCTTCGGGCTCATCCTTGCTAAATGTTTCCTCTTGTTGCATAATGTAGCTTCAGTCAGACATATGACAGAATCCTGATGACAACATGGGTCTTTGGATGAACTCAGCAGCAGCTGTGATTAAATCTAACAATGTCCTTCAGTTTGATTCAACAACAGACTGTTCATAATGCTTGGAAAAACTCTCTTTAAGGCCTCCTCCTGACACACGTGCTTTACAAAAAGGACCATAAAAACTTGTGTTCCTGGTTATGTTTAGTCTGAGCAGACATTCCACATCACTGAGTAACACCTCCTTGATTTCAAGACAATTTAAGAGTAGAGAGAAATATGTGCATGAATCAGACATTGTGATGTCAGCATAAAAAAAATCAATTTATTCAACATTTCCAAGGCGCAAGTAAACACAAGTAAGAGTTTACAGAACTGTTCTGTCTCTGTTGCAGCCGAGCATTGCATCATTTGTTCCTCTGTAATTATTTTGACACTGAAATGAGTAGTTGCATATCTGCTTCAAGGAATGCTACAATATCTGGCAGCAACAGAAATAAATAGTTATTTAATGGAAAAATTTCTTCAGCGCTGCAGCCTGCTCCCTGTCAAGTGCCCTGATAATTAATGATCTGCCTCTCAAATCTCATCAGTGCATAATGAGGGAACAAGTGCTATTAGAAAGATATAAGTGAGACGGTTATCTTTGAAGACATATTGTAAGCCCCCGCAGCATTGACAGGCTCACCTCTGGTTTTAGCTCAGCCAAGATGCAAACAGAAGTCAATGCTTTATGATGTCCGATGCACTCGGGAAGTGATATCAGCTCCGTGCCATGCCGTTTTGGGTCTCTGTGACTGAGCTGATAGTCATTGGCTCTTACCAGGCATTCTTTCAAGATGGAGTGACTCAGTTGTTCAGTGGATTCAGGAGCCACGTGGCAAAATGAGCACAAGTAGATGAATCTGCCATTTCTGCTGCAAGGTTTGGGAAATATATTTTCTGAAAACGCTGTCTCACCTTTCACATCTCCGCAACTGTACAAATTACAGCAAACACAATGCCTGCGGACTCCCATTGTTTTACCACAAAATAAGAAGGTAAGGTGGATACTACAGTACACAAGTGGATCAGAAGTGCTATGCTGTAGGGCATAGCTTTGGCACCTATAATATCAAAGAGTTTAAATCAAAGAGGCTTAGATAATGACAGTATCATGCAGTGAGCATTGTCTCCTAATAATACTTCAAAGGAGTTGAAAACATAGAGCTCATTTGAGATTATAATTTATAAGTGCTGCATTGTTATCTTGAAGGAGGAGTTATTTCATTAGTTAGACTCTACTCCTCTCTCCGCAGACATCTGGAGGATGCTCATTTCCTGAGGAGGCAAACTCCATCAAGTGAAATTTAAAAATCCAATAAAACTCTTGATTGTTCTGGGCTTTGTGAATAAATTGACTTGGCCTTTTAAATGTGTAACAGTGCTGTAAGCATGTTGTGTTAAGAACAGCGTGCAGAAAAGGACACAGATATTTCAAAATTACCCAGTTAATTCTTCTGGGATTTATCTGCCAATCATGAACTGATGCGGGTAAAAAGTACATTTTTGGTGCTGCAGATTTAAATGATCCTTTAGTGCAGCACATCACACTGTTAATTTATCATCTCTCAATCTCTCATGAGGAGATATGGTGATGATGCAGAGAAGTGAGAGACAATCTTGATGGATTGGTTTATTGTCTTTGAAGCAGCTGCTCTGAACATTGTGTTCAAAACAAAAATGGCTGGCTCACATTAGCATATGCAGGCATATACACGCTTGGATGGCAGCTCAAGATATAGGCATGCGTATACTGTTGAGGCTAAGACAAAAAAGAAAAAAGAAAAAAAAAACAAAGCTAAGGACTCCTGGAAGTCAAAGTAAAGAAACTGTACTTGAAAGGATAAGTTCAAGAATAAGTTCAAAACATTAAGCAGGCAAACAAATCTGCAGGAGCAAGGAGAGGTTAAATCGGGGGGCATAAAGAGAAAGAGAGAGTAAGAAGAAAGATTGAGTCCTAAACACATGGATGAACCAATCAGGGCAAGGACAGCACTGGAAAGCAAGGACACAACACACAGAAGCAATCCAGCAAATCAGCAGTGGCAGCCTGGTGGTATTTTGACAGTGGGGTGATGTGTATGGCGGACCGAAACTGCCAAAACTAAAAATGAATACAGAAATAGAAAAATGACTCAATAAACAAAGTGATACCGATGGAATGGGACAGAAATTATACCTGTTTATTTACTTTTCCATGTGTTTTTCAGTTTATTTATACATTCTGAATTGCACAATAAACTCCAAGTCACTGTCCTTAAAAAATACCTAAAATGCCTTTATTTCTTTGGCATAGTCATGGTGACCTTTTTATCTAAAAATTCATAATGACTATGCCAAAGAAAAAGAAGCATTTTAATTATTTTTAAAGGAGAGTGTCTAGGAGTTTTTTTTATGTAATTCAGTCTACCCTATCCAAAGAGCACCTCACAGCAGAACAGAGGAATTCAGGAAGTGCTAAGTTATTTTTTTCATTGGTGCTTTTTAAATTTTTTTCCCTTGTTTTCTTTTATGCTTGAATTTATTTATTTTTATTTCTCCAACTATATTTGTTTCCTTTTAACATTTTCCCTCTTCTTTTTACATTCCTGTATGCATTTCTGTGCCATTATGTAAATGAGGGGGCAGTCTTTAATAAATAAATAAATAAATTAAACTGAAAATTACCCAGTTAATTGAGATTACATGAAAATAAAGCTTTATTTGTATAGCGCCAATTCACGACAATGTCATCTCAAGGCACTTCACAGACAATCAGTTTGAGCCAATCTGTTGTCATCAGTCAGTATTCATACAAGCCAATTCACTACAAATAGCCCAGCTAAGGAAACCAACAGATTGCATTGAATCTTGATTTCAATCCAGTTCCCAATCCTGAGCATGCTAGAGACGACGGTGGAAAGGAAAACCTCTCTTTTAACAAGAAGGAAAAACCTCCAACAGGTCAGGGAGGGCGGCCATCTGCCTCGACCGGTTGGAGTGAAGAGGACAGAAAGAGAGATCACAGAGTTTAATTAATGGGTTTCTTAATGGAAAATTATATTTGAAATGGTTTTGTATAATTTATTGGTATGTTATTTTGTTTATTGAACTATGTTTCTTATTTATGCATTTATTTTTGATTTTGGCTGTTCTGTTCTTCCATAGAGAAGAGGGTCAAAGTGAGTGGAGAAAAGGAACAGGTCTGATGATACAAAGTGATGGGATAACACATGTTGGTAGGACTATCAACAGTGGAAACAATCACACGATTCAACAACGTATTAATGTTTAATCTAGCTGTATAGATATTTTTATTTCCAGGAAGGCTGAATGTTTTGTAAATAGACATAAGGAGACACACACATCTTTAAAATACTATACATGCAATAAAGCTCAACAATATAATAATAACGTCCCACCCAGCTATTTACCAGCACCCAGCTCAAAGCTAGCCTCTGTGATGGTATCAGTGTTCATGGAAACATGCACATCTGTGAAGGCACAATTGATTTTGGTCTGCACCAGTTAGCTGGACTTTATTACCTCTCAGACTAACTGGTTTCTCACTGTGCCCTGCTCTTTTATTCCAAACACTGTGCCTTCATCTTGACAGTCTTTGGTCTCCAGGTGCTCTAAGTATGTTTTCTCATGGGCCATGATGGTTGATTAGTGTTAGCTGCAGAGGTGAGGGCCGCTGTGAAGTGTAGCCAAGTGTTAAAACAGAAACAGAAAAACTGATATGAAAACAGCTACGGATGACTGAAACAGTCAACTGAGTCTTTGCCTGTAACCAAGTCAGAGTCAAACAACTTTCTTTGGTTTCTTTCAGTCTATACTCTGTAAAATGCACTGCAATAGTTATCACTTATTGCTTCAGTACAGCCTCTACATACAAAGAATAAGCAGCAAGTGGAGAAATGTAATCCCTCCCCGTCAACAGAATTTTTATTTTTTTTTAGCTCCTGTCTTGTCCAGCATTGTAGCAAGCAGAATGATTGTCTGGCTGCTGATTTGTGCCGAGCAAATTTACTTTGTCAAGTAGAGCTTTATATGTATAAAGTCACTCTTGAAAAAAATCTTTATTTTAGTTTTTTATTTTGAATCTGCACCTTATTGCTGGACCCGACCGGAGGGGACAGAGAGAGAGAAAAAACGAACAGTGAAAAAAGAGCAGTGGGGGTGGGGGAAAGAGAAAAAAAAGACAAAAACAAAAAAAAACAGAAAAAAACACCATACAGAAAACAATGCAATCCATCCAGTTATACAACTGGACTACAAACAGCACACTACGCAAATACACACACACGACCGAGAATATCCCATGCTTTTGCAATAAGGCAAAAGATTAATAAATAAATAATTTATAATAACAGTAATAATATTCTTATTATTACCATCATCACCACCACCATCGTCATTATTACTATAAATAATAATAATAACAACAACAACAAGAGAAAGAAGAAAAAAAAAGGACTAGCTGAAAAGAAACAATACATCTTGATACCAAAATGGTAAGAACACACACAAAGAGAACTAGCTAAAAGTGTCCATTGGTAGATACAACTAAATGACAACACAGTGACTGTGGCAGAACGCCGAATATGCAGAGTGGAGATGTTCAGGGAAGAGTGGACATGCAGTGGTCATGCAGTGGTCATGCAGATGCCACCGGGCCCAAGAGCCCGGGGACGCCCCCCACCCCCAGAGGCAGAGGGCCCGCACCGCCACCCGGGGGGGAGCAGGCCCCCCCAGACGGCCACCCAATGGGGGTCAGTCCACACCCCAGTGCCCAGGCCACGCACCACAAGAACCCATCCCCAAGCACATGCCTGCTCTGCCTGTTGGCATGCAACCCCTCTGACTGTACTTAAGTAAGTTTTTCACTTTACTTAAGTAGATTAAGGTGTGGATACTTTTGACTTTTACTTCACCACATTTTACAGCAAAATATCTATACTATCTTCTCCACTACATTTCTACAATGTATTGTGTACATTACAGTACACAATATGTACAGGTTTGATAGTTTGTTTGTCTTATGATTATACAGTTCCTCCGAGCACTACAGAAAATTCCATTGAATTGAATCTGATATTTCTAATGACTGCTGCTATAAGCAAGAGGTTTTGTGCTTCTGATTCACACCATTCACATAATTTCCAAGTAGTCTATTCAGTTATCAAAACAAAAATTCATGGTAATTTGTATCTACGGTAATTTGTTGCTATGCAACACCTGCAAATTTAAAGTTATGTTTGTCAGAAGGACTATTTTTCTCAGCAGAAGCCACAACAATGCAGGTCTACGCTTTGTAACATTTCAAAATATCTCCCAATAATAAAAAATGACTTTTTGTGCCAAGTTGAGCTTGACAGCAACATGGAAAGCAGAATTAAGAGTTGGATTGGCAACCTTTCACTGAAACGTACTGTGCTGTTGTTTGGGATAAAATCCTTTCTTATAATATTCTTGACCCACTTTGTGCCAATGTCCGTCTTCTGCATGGAATCTGTGTGAACTGAGAGGACTCAGATAGAGGCATTCTTTGTAAATTAACGGTCCGTGTTCTTTGCATTCAGGTTTGTTTCACAACTGATGTTTCCCACTGCTGTTACAGAAACCAAGAACCGCGCAGATCTTCCCAGATTTCTTTGACATTGTTCAGAAAATTACTCCATTCTCTTTATAATCAAGTCTCACAGGCACAAAGTGTCACCGCAAAAATAGTGGATGGTCTACTTCAAGCATTTGGCCGGATTAGTCTATACTTTTACTTAAGTATAGACTAATCTATGTAAAAGTATAGACTAATCCGTTTGTGTTTGAGTTCTTCCTTCACCACTGCTTTTACTCTCAGGCAGTTTGTCCTGTTGTTAAAAGTGGTTAAATGTGCTGTGTGTAATCTCACCATTCAGCTCTTCTTTACTTTACGATTACTTAAACTCATTCCTTGAATGAACAACAAAGGCTATGAACAACAATTCTTCGGTAGTTTTGAATGATAACACACTCTTTGTAATGCACAGTTCACAATTACTTTAAGCTTTTGAAGTGTATTATGTGCACCAATTTGGGTAAGCTTTCCTATATGGAGATTTTATGGATTTGCAGTGTTGGCAAAAAAAAAAAAAAAAACAGCTTCTGGCCTAATTACAGGCTTTGCAAGATTTGCATTTTGCTGGAAGTGTTATTACACTTCTGTTTAGACTTAGAAAAGGAAAGGTGCACATGATTGTATGTGTATGTTATGTAGAGTGAAAAGCACAAATGGTTGAAAAAACATGTGTGAGTGCTTTTCACTCTACATATTGTAGCTCCAGCTTCCATCGCCCTCTATCTGCCTCCAGGTCATCCACAGCAGGATGCTAGCTACCTCTCAGCATCCAAAGACCATGCCTTAACCATTGTTCCACCACATCAATTTTCATGAACATCACATCAAAATGGAAGTTTAAGTTTTTTTTTATCTTAATGAGTGATGAATGGTTACTAATGTAAGTATAAAACGTACAGAATATGAACTATCAACATGAAATGCATCTAATAAAATTTCACATTTGAAAAAATTCTCCTCTTTTAAAATATTCTGTGGTGAAATGAAAAATCAGTTTTTTAGTTACATAAAGCTGTCGCATTTGGTAAAAAAAAATAAAAATAAAAAAAAAGATGATGAGAATCTCAGGGTTGAAAAGTGTTTTTACTTCAGATAATCTTTTATGACTGGGGCAGTAAAATTCAGGTGTTGTGACTGATAAATGGCAGATACATCCAATCATTTTGAAAGTCAGAACAACATCTTTGTTCATGCTAGTGTTGAATCACAGGTTTTTCCCATAACAGATGATTTTTACTGAATCACTCATCAACCATGTCTAATTACTATTCAGTTGGCACTTAAAGGTGGATAAAAAGGTTTTGGACGGCTCTGGGCAAATTATACGCAGTATCATTATCTATTGTAAGTTGAAATGTATCAGTCACAGCTTTTACCAGTGAGTGACAAGAATTAATCCGCATATGGGAAGACAGCAGAGGGCAAGTGTCTTGAAATGCAGCTGCAAATGCAGCACAGTTCAATTAAGCATGGTCACAATGTTAACCTAGAGTGGATGGAGGTCTTCTTAAAAATGAAAAAAGTGTTTTCAGATTCATCTACACAAGTGTGTATATTCTCACATAAGCACCTGCAGATCTAAGGCTGAAGGGACAGTTGGTAATAGTAAATAATGCAATTTCACAGGTAGGATAATCTCTTTGATGACAATCTAAAAATGCTTAAACACAATTTTTCTAACAAATTCATCCTAAATTAATTGAGTTTTTTTTGTTTCTTTTATCCTTTTAACTGGTAATTCATGGTGACCATTTATTACAAATTGGTAATAAATGCAATACGTCCAATAGTATTCTACTATCTTGTGGCATCCTCTGTAAAATTTTCTGTCTGGGGATGCAGTTACATTTTGTAGGTAGTGGAGCAAAACACCTGGAATAGTAGCACTTTTCTCACTGTCTTTAAGAATAATACCCATATATATCTAGAAGCTAGGAAGTGAATTGCTCTTCAATTAGAACTTCCTTCTGGCAGTGCAAAATCCATGAGTAAGAGGTAATTTATATTAGATAGTACAATACATATGCAAAGCTTTGCCCCTACAGGCTGAAAAAAGTCAAACAGTGCTTTTACTAAAGGAAGTAGGAACAGATGAGTTCCCAAATTATCCATTTGCCTACTCTTATTCCTGTCGCTGTGAGATCAAATGAAATAAAACAAGGGAAGTGCTGAGACTGGAGTTAGGGAAATAGTATCTGCTCATTAGACGCATACATACTTGGGATTTGAAAATCCATCTATTTTCTACACATGCTTATTTTAATGCAGGGTGGGGGGGCTGCTATCCCAGTTATTAGCAGGTGGAGGCAGTGTACACCCTGGACAGGTCTGCAGTCTCTCTTAGGGCCAAAAAGGAGAGACCAACACCCAATCATACTCACACTCACTCCTCAGGACAATTTAAGAGTGACCGACTAACCTAACATTCATGTCTTTGGACTGTGGGAGGAAGATGGAGTACCCATACATACACGGGGAGAACCAGAAAGGCCCGGTTCAAACCCTTCTTGTAGGTTTAATTTAGAATAAAACAAATTCTAAATCTGCTTGGTTTCCTTTTGGTTTGTGAGAAGCTGATAAATTCTCCCTTTCAGCCTTTTATTTTCCCTTCCCTCCTTTCTAAATGTCAGTGCTGCCAGATCACTGTGCCGTTGTTCCACCCCTGAACACCCAAACGGAATTGAGGGGAGCCAAGAGGAACCGGAACAATTTGGCTTGATAGCACACCCTCTGCTCAACATTGCTAAGCGACCACCGTGAACTCAATTTTGTGAGCCTTCCCTTACCTTGAGGCTAGAGCTGTTGAGTGAAGAGTGTGTCCATGTGTATGTTTGCTGTGAATGTATGTTTCTGTATGTGTCTGTGTGAAATGAAGATCCAGCTCTCGAGTGAATCACCCCAAAATCTGTGCAAGCTCTGCTCTGATAGGTTTTGGTCTACACTAGGGCTCAGGTTATGTTCATGTGTGTTACAGGGTTTTGTGCATGTTTGCGTGTACATGGCATTTGTGGGGTTCTGCATGAGTGAGAGGTCTCTGGCCCAGCTAGATACATCAGCTGCGGACAGTCACACTCATATTATGAATAAATGACAAATGATGGAGCATATTACCATGTTCATGTATGTGTGTGTGCTTCTGTGTGTGTTTTTAGGTAAAAGATGAAAAATTAAAGCATTAAGTGCCTCTCTTTAGCACTTGATCTTTGTTGTACTTCCACTGATTTATCATCACTGGCACTGCATAGATGAATATGGCAATCAAACATGGAAATGTAACTTAAATGGACTGGCTAATAATTTATTCCAAACTGCCAGGAAACAGTTGGTGTATTCAGCTTTGGCTACCTCCCACTAAAACTGTGCTGGATCTTACTGAATCAGATGATGTACTGCATACAAGCACTTAGACAGACACACAGGCAGGCAGAAAAATAACAGAGAGACAGACAGAGGCAGACACAAAAATGAGGAGATGGAGTAAACTAACTTTGACCTTCAATTCTCTCTCTACAGTCTGTTAACAAATGAAACACTGTCTCACTAGCAGAGAAAGAACAAAGATGTTGCAAAAGGTCTGACTTGTTTCACATGTCCAGTAATAATAAGATGAAGAGGCTTTTCAAAACAGTCTAGGCTTTTGTCTGACAGCTCATGTATGTTATGGCAGACGAAATCTGTTATCACAAAAAAGTAAAAAGTTTGCCGACACAATTCGCCCCTCATTGCTATTCAATCAAATTTGCTTTTATTTTTTGATAAAAAGGGGACTTTTGGTAAAGGTGTGCTTGCTCTGCAGTAACTGGCACACAGACTGTTTTGAACTTCCAAGAAAACATAATGTGACATTTCACAGCCAATGAAGCATACTGTACAGGAAGAGATTTCTGACCTTTTTTAAATTCAAATTTCTGAATTACACACAGTATTTCTGTCTCTCATGCTGCTTAGATTGGAGCATGATCTTGTAGCAATGTGTTCATTTTTCTTCTTTTACAGGAAAAATGAGCGAGAGAACATTATTCAGAAATTTGAAGGACTGCCTTTTAAATCTGTTGGATTTATTCAGATGTTTTGCAGTCTGTATACTTTCATTCAGGTTTCCTTTATGATGCAGACTTTTTTGATTAAGATTGTATAGCCATACATGCTATATGATATGTCAACAACAATGGCGGAACTCTGTGTCATGTTTGTGCTGCTACATCTTTTTAATCTATTTGGTCTGTTGAAGTGAAACCCATTTCTGGTAGAGCGTTTATGCCGTCAGCGAAGACGCAGAGGTTACATTCGCCACATAATTAGCAGTTTGCACGCTACACTTCAACACTGATGAGGATGCGGCACACACCTGGGTGTGCCGTTGAAACCCTTCACTGCCCAAGAGAGACCTGGCATGTGCACTACATCATTTCTGGTCCTATTTATGTTTTCCCCTGCATAGATAGTTTTCATTCCGCTGTTCCGCTTTTTCAAATACGCAAAGGGAAACGTTTTGCTGGAAAAAATTGTGATATAAACAGGGCCTTAATTGCCAACATCTGTCTTCAAAACAAAGTCTCACCTATGTGGTCTTTCTCTTTTATTTTCATGGGAAACTGTAACCTAAGCATGACCAGATCTGTGAATTGCAGTAGAAGAGTAGTACATAAATATGGGTGCATTTACACCAGGATACTCTGGGGGAAATGGTTCAATTGGGGCAGGAAACCTGAGGAAATGACATTACTCCATTTATTTTGGTTTGCTCTCACACTGCACTTTACTCAAGTCGACCAAACTGCCTAAACAATGTCATGCAGTTGGAACAACTGGTTTCTAGGGGCGGTATTGTCTGAGATGACCTCTAACCAGAAAAAGCAGGAGAAAGAAGAAAACATGTCTCATGGAATGGCCGGGAATGAAAACGACTTGTTCACCACGAGTAAACAATGGATTTATGCAGTCTTGGGTTTCTGTTTTCACTAAAGCTGTCGAGCATGAGCATCAGGAGAGGCAGTGAGCTATCCAACATGTTAATCTTCGACGCTTCCTCTCTTTGGTTCACTGGATGGTCTGCTTGCTTTCACACTATAAGCAAACTGCACGAAGGTTCACTTACAAGTGAACCAGATCAATGAACGGATCAGAGTTTGCTTCTTTTTAGCACCAGAGTGCGAATAACCACTCACATTACTTCAAATTAGAGACCTTCACGGAATGGGAATTTCAATCCTGTTCCCGCCTGCTCCTGAAGCCTCCCTGCGCACTTCTGCCCGCTCCTGTAGGACTGCCTTCAGCTAGACTGCCCGAGGGATTCTCTCGGGTTAATAAAGCATTTTGCAACTGCGTTCATTAACAACTGGATTAAATAAACTGTACTGTACTGTGGAAGTGGACCAGGGTTTGTTTATAGCTGACCAAATAGCACCAGTGTGAATGCACCCTATGATGGTGATCTATTCTACAGTCCAAAGCAGAACTGATTACAGCAAAATGCAATGTCATTTGTATTATCTTGCATGATGAATAATCTTTATGATATCTTTATGATGAATAATCAGGATTTGTCTTATGTCCTCCATCAAAGATTAATCAAGCAGTTTTTAATAAAGGTGCAGGCTGGATTTGCTGTTCCCAGGTCATTTTACAGTATATTCAAGTAAATGAAATTAGAAATTATGCCTGTGTTTAACTTTCTTCCCAAGAAAGCAGCTTCGATAACTTCTGGGTCAGTGATCGCAAGTGTATACTACTCTTCCACTTTCAGGGGAATTTTTTCAACATTGTCTCCCTAGAGTTTTTGGCTTTTGTTTGATCAAAAGAAATAAATTCTGCAATGACTGTTTTAAATGTTTATTGCAAATGGATACATTTTTGAATAATTTTATATTTAGATTATATTGCATAACGGTTAAATCACGTGTGCTGTGCATTGTAAAAGAGTAAAATTAAACGCAAGAGTACACAAAGTGCTTTTCACTCAGTGAAGCAGTGTATGATTTAATTGTGA
This sequence comes from Atherinosoma microstoma, assembly GCA_037177055.1. NCBI lineage: Eukaryota > Metazoa > Chordata > Actinopteri > Atheriniformes > Atherinidae > Atherinosoma > Atherinosoma microstoma. The sequence continues at coordinate 10,742,007 of JBBBVU010000016.1, forward strand.
TGCTGGCTGCGAGCAGGCCTGTCATAGACCACCATGGCTTGTCATAATGGTTGATGAGGTTTTGCATTTTGATCCTCTTAAAGAAGAAATCCAGACCATTAACTCAATCACAACATCAGATGCTTTTTCTACCTCTAAATGATCAGAAGCTGTAGATAAAACAGACCTTTTCCCAAAGCAAAGGCACATTTTTCAAAATTGCTTAAAAGTTAAAACACCCAAACCACCAGAATGGATTTTTAAACCCTTCAGGTAAATAGCACACATCTTCTGATCCACCAGTTCTTTTCCTGAATGTGCCCCGTTATGAACTTGATTTTAGTTACCAAGCAACACAACAAAGTTTATTTCTTGCCTTATTGGATCGTCTGTTATAAAAGATACAGAGAAAAGTATGGACTGTAGATGTTGACATAAATAAATACTTTCTTTTAAGATTACAAGTGTGATAATTATAAGTAGAACAAAGCATCTGCCCTATTTTTGACACCTCTGAATGGATGTGGAATGCTGCCATGCTCATTAACAAAAGGGAAGTCCCTACCGTCTTACTATACAGTTTGGTCTAGGAACACTTTCCGAGTGAGTGGTACTGAAACAATTGGTGTGCCACTCTAATCTCAACACTGCTGCTGAGCTTTGGATCTGGTTGTATTTGGCAGACAGTCTCCCCTTGTGGTGTGGCAGCCTGCAATAGCTCCGGTCTTTGTACCACTTCATGGTTGCCAAAATCCGAAGGAAAGGTCATTTATACTGCAGACACAGAGGGAGAAAAACACTCAGGTGTCTGCAAGAGAAGCCAGCCTCATACTTCAGTTGCTGGTAATTTGTATTATCTACATACAATTTCCTTCCTCCCGATTTGCTGTCTTTGGGTGCAGCAGAACATTCCAGTGTGCTCTCTCTCTCTCTCTCTACTTTGTCTGAATGGATCTGATTTTCCCGTTTTTGCTTGCACAGTTTTCACACAGTATTTGTGTTGACAGGCATTCAGAGTTGAACCACAGATACAGTGCATGGATGAGCTTAGCTTGATGCAATTTTATCACCTATAATGTGATGAGTCCCTGCTGTCCTCAAAGAGCTCTATTTGAGAATCACTTAGTCGTTTCTTGCTCAAAACATAATACAGATTACCAGTTACTCAGTCCATCTTGTACTTTTTGCTTAAACTACACAATGAAAAGCAAGCTGCAAGAAAGGGAAAAATAGATGGCAGAGAGTACTGCAGAGAAGAGAGTGCTCCAAACCCCGCATCCTGGCAATAACACCCACACACTTCCAGATGTCACACCACAAACTTCTACACTGTATATTATTAACAGATGACGAGTCCAGAAAGTGTGAGAGAGAAGTAATACAATATTCCAACCTTAACTTTATAATTTGTATCTCAATATTATATCGTGCTGACTGCAGTTGGAAATTGGCATGTGTGACTAAAATAGAGAGATGATTGTGTGATTAATCAGTTCAGTAAAAAGAAATCTGTTCATCTTTGCATATGTGTGTGTGTGTGTTGTCTGATTTGCTTCAGACTTGGTGCATGTTCACACTGCTGGGCATTTGATAACATGCAGTGCTGAGTATGAAATTGCAGATGAGCAGTTTTCATACTTTGACTAAAATGTCTGTTTAAGCTTTCACACAGACTGGTAGTAGATTGGATCAGCCTGAGGGATGGGTTACTCTGCTGTGACTGGTTGTTTGGCTTTCAGTGGGCCTTTGTCTTCAGAGAGCATTCGCATCACATTCATAACAGTTTCAAATAAGTGCTCAATGCTGCCGTGTGTCCTCAAACTATTAGGTAGCCTGTGTCTGACTGTGTGTGTAGGTATGTGTGTATTTGTGTTCGGTCTGCTTCTCAAACTAAGTTTGAGTTTTGCTTTGTTTTGTTTTGTTGGTTTTTCTTTTCACACAGTATCATCCTTTCTCCAAACTGAGCAAACAGCACTTTCATTCTATTATTCAAATGCTTTGACAAGCCATTCTGATCTTGCATTGCTCTCTCCCTTCATATATATACACTGCATAGCCTTTATTTCGGTGAAAACAAAGAAATACCTGTTTGTGCAGACAGGAACTCCAGTACAAAGCAGAAGTTAAGTGCAAATAATAGTAATATCTATTAGAGCAAAGATATCTTCTTAAAGATTCAGCTGCAGCAATCTCTTTCCAGAAACAAAGTCACTGTTATTGTGGTCAAGCCACTTACTGGTCTTCTTTTTAAAACAGATACATGATATGTTCGTGTGTTTGTGTGTGTGTGTGTGTGTGTGTGTGTGTGTGTGTGTGTGTGTGTGTGTGTGTGTGTGTGTGTGTGTGTG
>JBBBVU010000016.1:10752431-10769012 GCA_037177055.1 Atherinosoma microstoma
CTCTCTCTCTCTCTCTCTCTCTCTCTCTCTCTCTCTCTCTCTCTCTCTCTCTCTCTCTCTCTCTCTCTCTCTCTTCAGTCTTCACAGCTTTTTCAAAAGGACTCTGACAGCTTCCATACACCATCTTGCCCCATTATGTCGCCCCTCACCTTTCCACCCCTCTGATAGTCGTAAACTAGCCAATCTTCAAAGCTCTGGCAGTTGTCAACTTTAATACTTCACATCCCTGCAACCTCAATCATCATTAGGCTATCAGGAGAAAAACAAAATATGAAACAGTTTACTGCAAGGAGCCAGGTTCATGCAAAGGGACAGCTCGCACCAAGGGGCACGAGTCAGGATTGCACGCTCTTTCTCTATTTTGAATTCTGAGCCCAATCCACCGGTACACTGTAAAAAAAAAAAATAAGTATCTCCATAGAGTATTGATTGAGGAGCCAGCATCCTGGACACAGTTCACATCATGTTTACACCATATAATCAGGAATTATATGAGAAGAGGTAAATCATTTTACACGTTTAGTAGTGACTGTTGTAAATACCAGTCCATTGGCTCACAGCCTCCTTAGCCATTCCTTAATTTACTCAGCTTTTCTGTAAACCTTTCTGAAATGATTACATATTTAAACTCAGTTCATTTATTTGTTTAATTGACCCCGATTCGTAGTTTCAATGCAGTTTTAATGTAGCCTACTTCTTTTTTTTTCTTTTTTTTTAGACTTTAACAGTATTTTAACAAACCACTAAAAATATGTAGAAATTGATATTTTTGCAGCGTCTCAGGCTAGAACACCCCCTCCTCGCTTCTTCTCAGTCGTGATTGGTTCATCTTTCATGTCAAACAAAACCTTATGGGCGGGACTCAAACAATCCACTCGTGCTCCCTTCGCTGTGGACTGTCTGTGCGCCACAACAGACTAAGAGCAGTGCGGGGCAGTTGTAAAGGAACGGCCACGTTCATTCTGTTTCCTGAGGACGACTGTTCTCAGTCCCTAAGGTTTACGGCTATCTTTTTTGTTGTTGTTGTTGTTTTTTCTCCCCCCCAAGAGTTCCTAAAACTGTGTGTACCTGCCGGTGGTGCATTCCCGACAACATCCAGATTATTGTTGTGGAGGAGAAAGAATAATTCCGCTTTCTAAAGCTAAACAGTCTACGAGTCGTGAAGTCGGCTGCGTTAACCCCGTTTCCCAGAGACGCACAAAAGGCACACTCCCAGGTCCACCTGGATAGCTAACAAAGCCGCCCGGTCCGGTTAGAGGTCCAGTGGGGAGACAGAGAGGAGAAATTGGCTCGGAAGACAGGAGCAAGACAGAGGAAGACAGGATGAATCTCAAGAGTCATTTGATTTTCACCCTCTGCACTATTCATGGGATTCTTCTGAAAGGTGAGCCTGGGACGAGTGGTGCGTATGTGTGTGTGTGTTTCAGGGCAACTGCAGGGCAGGATGGAGGGGCAGAACGCACGGTCACACGCGGGTCCTGGAAGAAAGATGGGGGGGGGGGGCTCAATGACGCTCACTTTCTCTCATTCTGTGAAACACATGCATGCGCGCGTGCACACTCATGGGTTTACACTAAAATGCCCCTGCGTGTCTCTGCCCTTTTATTACTATAATCTACATATGCTGAATGCGTGTGCGTTTGGCTGCAGACGTGCGTGATATGGATCTCTTGGATGTTCACGGTCAGGATGATGATTTGTTACTTCCATAATCAAACGCGCAGGACGTGACCTGAGCACTCCGTGCAGAATTGAGTGTCTCACGCGCTTATGTCCTGTGAGCGTTAGACAATAACAACAGACACACCTCACATTGAAATCACCAACTGATCGGTTGTTTTTGACGTATCTGCACTTGGATGAGCCCTGGAGTCACCGGCAGCGTTTTACGCGCCGTTGTTTGGCTACAGATTGTGGTAGAAGCTATGGACACGCAGATCTATGACATATCCTTTTTCTCTCTCTTATTTTGTCTTTTTAATCAAGATTTGGACTTAGTTTTGAGCTGCGGTGGCAGCTTGTCTGTGGTTAATGGGCGCAGTGAGCTCAGGCGATCATGCCTTTGTCAGTAACCCCAAACGACTTCCAGGCGATGGTTCTCCTTTAAATTCTCAAAAGTTTTACTTCTCAGTATGATATTGAAAATATAATCATGTCACCCTTTCTGAATGAACGTCACAAATTCTTTATGAGCGACTTGTGTGCTTGCATTTTGGGTGCATTGGATGAAAAGCGATTTGGCAACACGGTGATTGACATTCTGAACTCCTGGCTGGATTTGATTACTCCTACAATGGAGAGTTAACGGAATTTAGACGGCAGGTGATCCGACTGTAAATAAGAAGTGGCGGTGACATTGGGGAGACAAGGTCACTGTTGCTGAGCCGCGCAATTAACTCACAAACTGTGCGTAACTTTCTGTAAAATGGCTCAGGGTTTTACTGGCACACTTATAGAAGTAGAATAGATAAATAGGTATAAAGTCACAGGATAATGAAAACAATGGTGTTCTGAGAAGAGAACTCAAGTATTAATATATTAAACAAATTTGTTTTTGGAGAAAACATGATTTTTTGGGGGGATTTTTTTAACACTGTTATATGTTAAAATACTCTATTATCAACTGGATGACATGCAAGTCTTAAGATCCCTAAATAAATATTACAATATTCCCATTAATAGCATGAAGGATATTAAAAAGGAAACAGGCTTTCTGAGTTCTGGATTTGTAGCCTATATCTGGGCTGGACTGAACAGCAGCAGGAGGGTTACGATTTCTTTTTTCTCAACTTCCAGTATAACAACACTTATGCCGCACAGAGCATTAGTCCACTTTACGCTTTCTAATGATATCAAGATGTTCAGTATTTATGGCAATGGAAAACAAATGCATTAACATCAGAGACAAAATTAGCATCATCTTGACTTTAACCGCTGTTTTCTGAATGGGCAAAGAACAGACCCCAGATGAGAGATCATTTGCGCTTGATTCCCTTGATCATTTGTTGTTGTCTCTTTGAACTATGTGTGTGTGTGTGTGTGTGTGTGTGCATGTAGAGAGAGAAAGAGACACCCCTCCCTTAATAACCAGACATGATTAAGGCCATTCTTGACTTAATGAATTGGTGTGTAATGAAGTATCTTAGGGTGTATCTGACAGCTTTCACAGCAGCATTTATTTATGTTCCAGAGCCTCTCATTTCCTCGTTATTCTCTTAACTGTGACACACTTGTTATGAGTGTGAAAGTGTACATGTTTGATTGTGTGTGTGTGTGTGTGTGTGAACATTCCTGCAAATGTGGGCTCTATTTGTATAGCTAATGTTTGAAGAGGCCTAAGCAAAGACATAAGCATGCTGGTAACCGTGCACACAATCACACCACCAGGCTCTTTCCCTGTCACCCTAACCCTGAAGAGGATAATACCAGGCTGCCTGATTTGAACAGTCATTTCTTGGTGCAAGACCTGTTATTGCAAAGGTTCCACACAGCAGGCAGGTCAGCCTCCTTCTGAATGAGGTCTATCAAGGCAAAGACGTGGCCTATCCTTGTTCTCTGTAAATGACAGCTGTTTCAGCCCCTCTGGCCTTGAGCCAGCTGCCATCAGGAGATCTAAAAGACACTAAATCTCTGTCACCGACGAGACCTGCGCCACATTTAGTGCGAATGTGAGGTGCTGTGATGGAGGTTTTTGTTTACCAACAGCCTGACTTGTTAACATATTATCCAGTGTGTGTCATGTGCCCATGTGTAGCCAGAGAAAACAGCCTGTTATGCAAATGGGCCTCTTACGTAAGAGCTCAGGGCTGAGCAGCAGGCGAGGGGAGATGGAGACAGGCAGACACAGAGAAAGAGGGAGATGTTCTAGAATAGAGGAGTTGGTATAAGAGTAATGTGGGAGCATAGGTGTGGAGGAGGAATATATGATCTTCTCAACCAAAAGAGTGTGTGTGTTAAATTTGCGCTGGTGGTTGTTTGCTGTATGGATGCTTGTTTATCGCCACTGCTTTGTCTGTTTCCTGTCGCTTTGCCTGCCTGGCAGTCTGTCTGTTCTGAACCCTGATCTCGCTAGCCTAAATACAAACTCCCGCTGAGGGATGTGTTTATCCCCGCAGTGAGACTAAGCTGCTGAAGGCTGACCCTCCATCCCTCTGTACTTCCGTCCATTCCTCCCTCGCTTCATCCTCCCATCCTGGTGTGGAGCTTTGTACCGTAGCAGCGTGGGAAAGCTTCTGATAACAAGCAGCCTTGTGTGTGTGTGTGTGTGTGTGTGTTTGCAGAGCCATTGATTACATGGGAGAAACAAGATGTTCCCTCTTTCTTGCTTACTTGCATTTTACCTCCCTCTTCTACATGTGTCTGCGAGTGTGTTAATTTTAACACAGCACATGTGCTACCTTTTACCCACAACACGAAACCTCAGTAGAGCAGCACTGGCTTGACGAACATCACACAGACATTTTAAACGCACGTATACATACAGAGCTCCACTGTGGGTTCACTGCTGATTTGCCAAGGGATTTTCCAAGATCAAAGCCAGTCTTTTGTTAGTCCAGGTGTTAAAAAAAGTTAAGACAGAACGGATGAGAAGGCTGAAGGGGTATGTGGTGGAATTGAAAGCTGACAAGCTCTTTGTGGCGGAGTAGAAATGTGCCTCTCCAGAACTGCTCCAGAAACAATTACGGTGATCCTGCCACCTGCTCCCACTGTTTCCTTTCTTTTTTCTTTTACACCATAAACCAGTCCTTTTGGGCAGGCTTTACTTCAGAATGCATATTTTTGACAAGATAGATACACACACTCTTATCCTGGGTTAAACACAGGCTTAAAACAAATCAAGTAAAATCAAACTTAATTTTTAAAGCACTTTTCATGCCAAGGGCAACACAAAGTGCTTTACTTGATAAAAACAATCCATGCATGTTAAATAAAACAAGCCTTCACACACTAAAAAAGATAACTTAGCAATTTAAAAGCACACAAGGCAAGAGGATGCAGCAAGCCAAGCATTGTAAAGCTTAATAAACATGTTGTTACAGACAGAAGCTATTCAGAGGTGGCACAAACACTTGGAACACATTTTCTGATAATGTCCTTTTGTGAACACAACATTAGCCAGTAGCTCAGCTACTAAACCAGCCTGTGTAAATCTCTGAGGCTAGTGTGAATCTGCAAAATAGGATGCACCTACGCTGCATGATTCAGCATGGACTACAAGCCATCGCTTCATTAGTGATGTTTGATGTAGTGAGGGTGAGGATTTTACCAAGCAAACGTTCCTTTCAAAACATAAACAAGCTGGTTTTTAAAATGCTTTTCATTTTGGCAGCCTGAGCAATTATTTTCCAAATACATGATTTTATGTGCACAATTTTTACATACTGTATAGAGCCAGATTCAGCCTGCTGAGAGCATGACCAGACAATTTTATATTTTACTTCAAGGTTTCAGGCTTATCGTTTTTGTATGGGAAGAGACACAAGTATCACCTCAGCTTTAAAGCATTTAATCAGTTTAAAGAGCTTAACTCATCTCGGTATCACGTAAAAGGCAAAAATACTTGGATGCTGTTGATGCAATATGGTGGTGGCTCCTCTGTAGTTAAAAACCACAGAACATGTCAACCACATTTCATTTAGCTGAGAATTCACCTTGAATTAATGTAGATTTTTATTTTGTCATGGCTGACTTTCATATGTTTAAGGCAAAGTGTTATTTAAAATCAGCCCAGAGCAAGAGGGAGAGATCAAATGCAGCATCCCATGGAGAACAGTAAGAATACAAGCCCACGGGTGGATCCAGCTGCAGCAACGACATCAACAGACAGCTAGTTTTCACCCTACATAGACCTCCCAGTAGGTGAAAGAAGTATGCAAGCCAAGTTAACATATCAGCTGATAGGGTTGTCTTCATGTAGTTGTTTATGTGTACAAGGCAGAATATGAAATCATGTGCATTTATTCATGATGTTCATCTTGGTCTTAATAGTTTTCCAGATCAGTGTTATAGTGCATTTATACCCCACATGTCCAGAACAAACTCCCAGAAAGCCTCATATCGCCTGAAGCACTCAGTTTATTTAAATCCAGGTTAAAGACCCACCTGTTCTCTGCTGCATTTCAATGGTTTTTATTTAAAAGTCCAAATCTTCACTGTTTCTCTTAAACTTGGATTTTTAATCTTGATCATGTTTTTAATACTATTTTTAATCTAATGTTCTTTCTTTCTCCAATTCTCTTGGTTTTTTTTTTATTTCGAATTACCTCTGCACACCCCTGTAATACTTTTAATGCACCCCCACAAACTACCTTTATAGTCCACAGAACGTCTTTCATATTGCTTCAGACTTATTTAGATGTAAATTGATAAAATGTGGCAATGAAACAGTAAAGGTTTTCCTCTGGAGACTCTTCCATTGTGAACGTCTCACTGCACAGTGCACCAGTCCAACAACATATCACAGTCTGATAAATCTTCCTGGAGGTCTTTTTCACTTGTTTTTTCCTGCAGATCTACTCAATTCAGAGAGTTTTCTCGATTTTCCAGACCAGATCATGTCCATCTCTGTTTTTCATAGCCTTCTTGCTCTATTTAGATACTCAAATTTTGAGTGCTACGTACTTACCTCTCCCCTGACAACAGCTGGAATAGGCTCCCGCAGCCCTACAGTAGAATAAAAGGCTATAAACAATGGACAGATGGATCGACGTAGCTGTAACAAGCTAATAAATTCCTAAGAATTTGGATTGAGAATAAAAAAATCAGATTTATTATCAAATGTCCAAACTTTTGCCCCCCTTTCTAATACTGTACAATCTTAATTTCTAATTGTACAGCTTTCTGAGATTTCTTCATGCTCTACTGATCTGAATATTTACAGGAACAGATTTTTTCTTTTTTTTATCAGGGGTGCTCAAACGTTTGCCTGTGTTCTTGTGTGTATTGCGACTGTGTGCATATGTGATGTCTGTATTAGCATTAAATTCCAACGGATTAGAGAGTGGCTAATCTGAAGCTCCAGTCTTTGACAAGCCATGTGTCACTAATCTCAAACACTCTTGAAGAAAGAGAGACAAACACAATCAAGGTTTGGATTAAAACTCCCCACACTGGCTGTTCTAATCTTTTACTTTAACCCAGAAAGTTGAAAGAATTTTCAAACCAAGAGAAAAAGAAAATATGGAGAATTCAAGATAAAGATGTTGTTTACAACTTTTCTTGGTTAAATTTATACTGTTTCCTTCATTTCAATAAATGAATGAATAAGAAAAATAAACAGGCTAATTTCATGCACTTTCCATCAATTTCCGTTCTTCGGGTCCCCGTTCTGAACTTCTCCTTACACAAATGGAGCTTGTTTTGTACCATGGACTCTTTCACAGGGCCGCTGCTAGCCATTTTGGGTGGCCTATGCACAACTGCATAACTGCCCCCCGTTCATCTCAAAATGTATTTTAAAACAAGTCCCTGAAGGCTGGAGTCTTTAGTTTTTGGTAGAACAAGTTAGGGTTTGACACCTTCAACTGAGATGAAGATATGGACAGCAGTGACTCTGCCCTCCTTCATCTTCTGCCCTTATTCATTTCAAACAGTAATTAATTAATCCAAAATGAGCCCATATTATCTTCAAAAACATCCCTCCATGCAGAGCTATATTGGATGTTTACAACAAAAAATATGCGCAGTCACATAAATTAAGATGCACAGAAAACTTTTGTTTTGCTTTATTATTGGTGTTTTGGTGACCCAGATTCAGAGATAGCTTTCTCTGTTCACTGATTCACACCTACAGTACTTACTCACTCTAAAATAAGGCTTACCAGGGAGAGTTTATACGGAATATGATAAAAAAGAAAATGAAAGCAAAGTAAAACAGAATAAAAATTGTAAGATAAAATTGATGCCTCCAATGATTTGATGTTATCTTGCTGAATTCTGAACTCTTCTTGTCCACTCAGTTCAATAACAGAAAATGACCAGTTACCCACAGAGAACCGTAAGGGAGTTTCCAAGTTATTATTGATATTACTCAGTCACTGATGCTTTTCCTTGATGTAACCCTTGAAGTCCCACACAAGTAGTTAGTAATCCCCTAAAAATCCATATGTGTTCCCAAATATAGTTACATTTGACTCTCATTCTCTTTCTTATTCTATAATGCTGCTGTAACACTGCAATTTCCCAGTCTGGGATCAAGAATGTTTGTCTGGTTCTGATTAAAAATAAGAAGTTGATGCCATGAAAAAAACAACAACAAATAAAGACTGTCATGGTCTTATGCCTTGTATCACATAAACATTCCATTAACATGTAAACAAGGTAAAATAGTGGATTTTTATTAGAAAGGCACTAAATTAAGTTGCATCCACTTCTGTTTCCTCCTGATAATAACACATTCCACTCATTTCTCTCATTTCTAAAGCATACTCAAACATGTTTGTTTCTCATTGCTTCAGTTTTGTTTTAAATCCACTACACATTGCATCTACATGTTCTTAACGGCATAAGTCGTGCCATTTGTATGCTTTATTTCAGTATAATGTCTTATTTCATGCAAAACAACAATTTAGATTAACTGCTTAACTTGCACTTATACAGTAACAATACAGAGTTAAAGCATTACACTAATTGAAGAAGCAGGATTTATTGCATCCACAAATACACAACTATGCACTTGTTTTAGCATTACGGTCTCAAAGGAAAGCTAAAGCTAATTGAAATATAATTCCTCAAAGACACATGTTTGTGTTAATTGACTCTGTAAGTGTGTCCCTGGATTTGTGTGCACTTGAGTGTACGGGTGTTGTTCTATTCATATTATTGCCAGAAGTCACTTTCTAGTCCCTTGTCTAATCATCAGCTGGAGGCAACCCTCCCTACCACCATCACCACCACCACACATCTTAATTTGGTCTTTGAAAGCTATTAGATGCTCTTTTGCATGAGCACCATTTCTAAACACATCTAATGCAGTAGAATTATGCCGCTTGGATCTACTGATGTTGTCTTACTTTCAAACTAAATTGGTCCGTTCAGTGTGGCTTGGTGCACAACATATATCAAACAGCTTTTACCGCTGAGTTATTTCAGAGCTTTAGAAGTAAATGGAAAACTGTGCAATAACTCAAGCAGCCCGTGTGTATGTGTGTGCACGTTGGTTTCTGTCAGAGTGAAACTAGAGAGACTACGTAATATCTAAAAGCTGCAATTCAGGGATTACTTTTGTGAGCTAAAAGTGTGAAATTTCATCCTGTTGAAAACACCTTACACCATGAGTTTGTGTACCTGTTATTAAAAACACAATGAATGCAGGAGAAGTATCGATGCTTATGAAAAGTGACTGTCTAGAGGAAGATTGAGGCTTCTTTGTTGCGCTTGGTCAGTCTTTGTAAATACAGACATCCTTTGATTTATATGGTCATACACACATGAACTTAGTATAAGTGATAATAGCCTTAGCATTTAAGGCTCTTAACTGTCTAGTCCTCTCTGTGCAGCTCAGCTCTCACATGATATGATGCCCTCCATTCAGTTTTTACCCCAACACAGATCCTGAGTGCTTAAAAACTTATTTTGGTTCTAAGTTTAGAGTCTGGCCTCCCTGTGTGTAGAGATTGCTCCAGGCCTGTTGTAGAGGGGAGGGAAGATGGAGTCAAGTGAGACAATTCATAACAGTTAAAAACCAAATGAACTGAGACCCTTGGCTTGGATGAATGAGCGGCAGCATACATAATGCGCCTTAGGGATTTCTTCTTCACACACATTGTGCAGTGTATGTGTGTGTGTGTGGCCAGTCTAGCAAACACATAGCAAACACAAACACACATCTCCCTTCACCATCTGTCTTTGTTTGCCACATTGCAAATCCATTATATGCTACACCGCATTATTCCCCCCATCCTAAGTGGCACACACCCCTAAGCTTACTTCCACTACTCAGTGGAACGGTGACAATTTGCCACCGCATACACATCTTTGTTACAGATGCTGTGGCATGTTTCCAGCTGGATTTTAATACATATTTTCATGCTCCATTTGAATTTTTTTGTAAGTTGGTGTTTAGCATTGACGCTCTGAGATTTTACAAGCCTATTTGCTTGTTCCTACTGCCTCACAAGACAATGATTGTGTTGAGACATTTTCATTTGGTCCCCGCTGAAGTAACTCTGGACTCTAATAATCCCACTGTATCCAGAATTATTAATTTTTGCACTTCAGCAGAAAGATTTAACACAAGCAAATGGACATGCACTGCGTGACTCTTGCTCGGGCTTGGCCCAGTAGTTTTATAGCTAACTCATCTCCAGTTCTAATCAAAAAGATTTCCCAGCCCCGAACCTCCTGCTGAGGAAACAAAGAAGTTATTATGTTTTTAAATGGTCTCCAATTACTGGTAATTTCACTGCCTATCTTAAAGCTATTTGCTTTTCTCTCATTTTGCTCCGCTTGAGTACAGCAAGCATTGTGCTGTGCAAAAACAACTAGTTAGACATAAAGCAGATGCATTCTTTTTGCACTCCCCTCCTGTCTCTCCTCATCTCTCATCATTAATAATGGCAAACACAGTTAACTCAATGCCGTCTTTATCTCCCTCATTAGTGTTTGTCTCTACAGTTCTCTCAGTTATCCTGTTCATCAGTCTTCTGTACAGTCAAGAGCTTCCACTGGCTGACATGAGAAAAGATTCTCACGTTGTTAGATCTCATTTGTAAGCGATACCAGAGCTTTGCATTCATGCGCTTATCATTAACATTCTTAATCTATGAAAGTACTCTTGCTGTGCTTGTCTTAAAAAGCATAGCTTTGTCAGCCCGGTGCCACAATTTTGAGCCCACATTGCTCTAACATCCGTATTCATAGTGTTACTGCAAGGGCATTTCATAATTTTGAATGTTAATCTGTGGCCCACCTGGGAAATGAATTTAGTTGGATTAGTTTTGATGGATTGGATTTCAGCTATAACCTTGGCTGGATGTTCTGGCTTTTGGTGGTGGTCATTTATTTCTAATGATTTCTTGTGATATTTCATCACAGTATGGACAGAAAAGGTTTTGGAGAGTTTACACTTTTTGTTATGTTTTAGTCTCATCTTAAAACAGATTCATCGGTATGCACACAATACTTGTCAGTGGCTGGTATTTGGATTTTTTCTTCTTTAATTAATTGAAAGTAAAAAACCTTCAAGTATTCAGTTTATATAAGTATTCAGACCTTTTGTTACAACATCCACTTTAATATGACACGCAATTGAATTTGTCCTACTTCGCTCAGTGGTCCTTGAGATGCAACTTGACTGGAGCCTACTTGTGTGTAATGCCATTCATCAGACATAACTTGGAAAATCTATATAAGCTTCCACAGCTTATGGCTTAGGTCAGAATAGAAACCAAACCATGAGATTGAAAGAATCCTGGAAGATGTAGGTGTCAAGACACAGACCTTCAGGAGGATAAAAGAAACCTTCTTTAGCATTAAAAGTGCACACAAGCACAGCAGCCTCCATCACATAAGTGGTCTGAAAACACCAACATACTTCCTTGATCTGGCTGAATAAGTGAGGACAAAGGACTTCGGTCAGACAGGTAATGAATGTTGTCCAGAACTCCTCTGAAGGGAAAGGAGATCCTTACAGCAGGACAACCATCAGTGTAGCACTCAACCAATCAGGACTTTATGGTTGAGTGGTCAGACTGAAGCCATTTCTCTCTAAAAGGCACATGACAGACCACTGGGAATTTTCATGCTACCTGGATGACTCTCAGATCATGAGAAGTCAACACCCTCTGATATGATGAAACAGAGATTGAACTATTTGACCACATTTCCCAGTGGCCTGTGTGGCTGTGCACCGATGTTCATAATCCAGCTTGGTTGGACTTGAAAGATTCTGCTAATAAAAACAGAAAACTGTTGCTGCTGCAGCTACGGTTGCGCTCAGATATAACTAAATAAAAAGACATCAATACTTTGATTTATATACTTCTAGATACTCCAAAAGTGCTTCTTTTTTGCTTTGCTATTTTGCCGTCTTGTGTGTAGATTAATGGAAAAATTAACTGAGTCAATTTTGAAATCAGTTTGACACATAACAAAACTTTCTGTTGTCACTACAAAAATAGTATTTCTCAATAGAGAATTGCCCAACAAAATAGGTTTTAAAAATGTGCTATTGTTCATCGTCCCATTATCTTAAAAGCTCACATCAACAACCGTAATATATCCCAGTAAAATGTTGTCATTGCAACAACCAACTTCAAATATAGAAGGTAAAAGGTCAACCAATTATAAAAATGAATCATGAGTCAAAGGAGCTTCCTGAAGCAACATTTTTGTTTTGCTGTTAAATCCACTATCTATGATAATAAAAAAAACTCAAAACAAACTATTAAGTATTTGTGATTAAGAAAGAGCAAAGCATTTTTTGTGACATTCTCTAATAGAAAATGTGCGGCTATAGTTCTGGTATTGAGAACTCATACGGTGGCATTATTTCCCAGAGTATTTCACCAACATTCAAATACTGCTGCATGTGTATCCAGTTCAAATGGACCCGCTAATGCTAATCTCTGCTAATCCTTTGAGAAGCACCCTCAAAGCAACATTATCATGCTACTCTGTAGCTGAGATGGATGGTCGGGAAAGGGGACAAAACTGATGAATGGAGGCATAAGTAGAGTCAATTTTTTAATCATCGAAGACGACACGCACAATCCTCACAACAGTGATCACTCTCTATTGGCTGCTTCTCTATACACACACATATACTTGTATGCAAAACTGTAGACATGAACTATAATGATAAAGAAGGACCAGAAATTTCAGAGCAGTGCTGTATAATGAAACTGTGTCAACTACAGTTGCACTGGCTTGGTTGATAGTAGCTTACTGTTTCTGGAATAAGGGCAGATCTTAGTCCTTGCCTTAACTCACTGGTCAAACTCACCCTGACATTAATAAAAATGAGCCCATAACCAGCAGGAGCCCTATCTAGGAATTCCTTGACTACTGATTATTTGAGAGCAATTCTATGATATTCTATAATCCTAAAAACCACCTTTTCATGCCCATAGGCACTGCAATCGCAGAGCTGAGTTCATTTCAGAGCAACATATGATTTTAATAACATTTATTCAGTTCACCATTTAAGCTCTTTATATACAGCTTTAATGGGGCAGAATACAGAAATGGCTAGATTAGCTGTCTGAGAATTTTCTTTTTCATAGAATATAGATCATTTTCATTTTCATCCATTATTGCAATGATATGTGATACCATGCTATGCAGTAATGTTGCTCCATATCTTATTGCACATGGCAGCAAGAAATGAATTGACCAAAAATGTAATTATGAGAAATTTGATGTCAGCAGTAAATTCCCACCACATAAAGCGTATGCTCATATCCACATGGCAAAATATATAGTGATTAAATTATTCTTAATATATTTATTTATTAACTCGATTTCTGTGGTTTTGATATTTTCCCTTCAACACCTGTGGTAGTCTTGATGCCATCTTATCAACCAAATAATGTAGCTCTACTTTTAAATACACTGAAAAAGGAAAAGGTAACCATGAAATTGATTAAGTGTGATCTGACTCTGTGCTCTTGTACACATACAGTTCACTCCTGTTGGAGAAAAATGTGGAAGAATGGTTCTTACTTCATTATTGAGTTCATTATGTTACCTTTGAGATATTGCTGAATAAGTCTACCTTTCCCCCAGATAGAAAAAATCACATTGGAAGCTATGACAATCCAGTTTAAGCTTAATGAAAGGTTGAAATCAATGTTCTAATGAAGCAAAGCAGCATGCTGTTTGAGACAGAAATATCATGATATTGTCATTTTGGATTAATAATCTCAGAAATATCAGCACTAACTTGAAGTAAATAGACATTAATTTTCTCATTTGTATCAAATTAGGGCTTTTAAAGCAGGACATTATACCAAACAGAATTATTTCTTGGCCTGTTTATAGTGCCTTTATCCCTTTCCAGCTTGATTTGCAATAAATTAGCAACATAGCCTCTGCAGTTCAGCTAACATCTAGAAGGTACTTGTCATTCTGGGCAGACCACCTTGATAGAAGATATTACAGGGAATGAAAAAGTAGCAGGAAGGCACAAGCAGACAAAGACAGCAGACATGCACCAGGGAAAGGTGATGGGCTGTTTTTAAGATGCAGCACAAGAGTATGTTGTGCCTTTGGCTTGGCTGTTATCCTGAATGACATGTTATTGGCCACTGCTGTGTCACTGCTTTCTTAAAGCTTTGCTGTGATGAGATGAAATGAGGCATGAATGAGGGTTACAGCAAAATACTGTATGTGTGTCATAAAGTTGAGGGGATAAGAGAATTAGAAGGGTGTGGGGGTAACAGAAGGGATGGTAATGAACTGAGGTATCCCCCACTGAGGAGGGAAAAAAATAGAAACAAAAAAGAGAGAGAGAGCAGTAGTCATGCTTGGTATATCCAGGAAATGAGCTTTGACACAGCTTCAATCTTGTCCTCAAACACAAAAACTCACTCACACTATAATTACAAGTGTACAGAGGCATGATGCACCATATGATATTTAGGTTATGTTGATGCATTCAAACAGATAACAGTCAGACAATACTTTACAAGTTCTAGTTCATTTTGCTCTTACAAAAAGGATCATGAACGTACAAAATCGGTTGTTGATAGGATATTTTTTTTCCCCCACCATTTCTTCTGAGCACAATTTAATTTCTACATCACTATTGACGGTGCATAATGGCACATTCTCTTTTAACTATATGTTCATATTAAAACACTGGTTGTGGAATAAACCCCACAACTGCACCCCAGTAGAGGACATTCTGTCATGATCACTCTCTGAAGTGGAATTGCAGTATATCCCACTTCATATCACAAGACAGATAGGGGAGGCTTCTGCTCTTTGTTGGTGTTGCATGTTGTAGACGGTCTCAGTGCATTTGTTTCACAGCTGACTGCACATAGAGGCCATGATGAAAATCAGACTCCAGTTTGTTTTTTACCATGCCACGGTTGGAAACGAGCCTGCTTTCTGCTTTGTATATATGTGAGATGTTGATCTAAGAAGTTTTAATCTGCAGTGCTTTTGATGTTTTGGGGAGGAAGTCTGGTATGTTGTGTTTTATCTCCGTATATATGCATGAATGAACCAACATGTTGAGGCAAATTGCAAGGTTTCTTTTATCTTAACTCATGGTGAAGAACTTATTCAGCATTTAATCTAATGTGAGCTTCAAACTCCAGTCAATGATCATTTTGAACAAGGTGAAGGTGTCGGCCGCACAAACATGAAGATTTTTTATTTTTGGCCTCAAAGTAGAAATACAAAGGCCCTGTATTAAGTACAGTTAGCTGGGTCTTAATTCCTACTTGCTTCTCATTTTTTTCACAGCATTCGTCTATCTTTTCTTCGCATACCTCCTTCTCCACTCCTCTGCTCCCACTCCTATCTGAATGCTTCATTTCTCTCTTTCTTCAGACACCTCACTCTCCAGTGTCACCCTAAGCTTTGATCTCACCAGGGTGCTTCCTTCATAGGAAAACCCCAATTGGCAGACAAGCACCCTTGTCAGACACCATTCATTGCACTTGCAAAGATATGAAAATGTTTTAACAAGCACCACTGAGTTTTGCGTAGCACTGGAAACTGCATACCAATGGCAAAGCAGATCCTGTGACCAAATTAAAGAAGCACTGAGGTTTGGAGACTGCTATGTTGTAGTCTTTGTCAGACTTTAAAGCTCCTCTCCAGCAGACCCAAGGTAGTGTGTATGTAGCGTTTGTTTTACTGTACTGACATCTGTGGAGAATTTGGACTTAGAAATGCAAACGCTGAAGTTAACCAAACCGGATAACTTTTCTGAATTTGATGTTCTTGGATTAAATTGGGAAAAATTGAAGAGTCTGTGACATAGTCATATAAATTATAATTCTACAATCTAATCAATTCGGAAGGGTGTCGGCTTTTTTGATGGATTTGTTCGGTAGGAATAGTTTTTGACTTAAGAGACAGGCAAAAAAAAACAAAAAAAAACTAGATCTTAGGGATGGCTCGTTGGTCAACATTTCAAATGCAACTCTTCTGCCATAAATTCTTGTACTCTTATCAGATGAAATAGTGTTCCATTTATTCCTGATCCGAAGCACTTATAGAACTCTACATTACCAGTCCAACACTTGAACACAGTGTTTTTCTCTTCGCTCAACATTGTAGGGGAACATACAAAACATCAAAATGATGAAATAATACAAAATTATGGTTTGAACAAAAAAAAAAAGGTTTGAACACACTAATGGAAATATCTAAACCAGCTTAATAAAGAATCAAACATAAATTATGTCAAACCCATATTGGCATGATTGGCATGACAACATGGCGAGGCTCCGCGTCTCTCCAGAATCTGCAATTTAGCGGTTTTCTACCTACTTCTCACCGGATTTTTCATTCAGAAAAGCTCCACCTTACTCTCATCGTTGTTCCAGAACAGCTTCTTCCCAACAGCTGTCACTCTCCTGAACTCTGCCACGTGAATTGTATAAATGGATATAGCCTGTATAT
>JBBBVU010000016.1:10791097-10824478 GCA_037177055.1 Atherinosoma microstoma
ATTGTAAAGTCACGTACAGCCTACTTGTGTCCCGCGGTTGTTTTTTATGGGAGTTTTTGGTCTGTTCGTGACTTAGAGCATTGTAAGAGACTATTTCAAGGACTTATAAAAGTGATTTTTGCATAATATGTCCCCTTTAAGTATAAAATCACAGTCATCATGGCTTTTGGAATAATGTTTTTTGGGGGAGGTGGGGTAGTGCACTATAGGTCCCTGTGACACGACTTAAGCTTTTGTCCTAAATGTCATTTTCCCCCCTTACATTACTTTTACTTTTATACTTTAAGTAGTTTTGAAAACAATACTTTTAAACTGTTACTTGAGTAAAAAAATTTAGTTTATAATTCAACTTCTACGAAAGTCTTTTTAAACCCTAGAATCTAAATTTCTACCTAATTAATTAATGTCAATACATTCGACACCTCTGATAAGATAAAATGTAAACAATGAACGGAACAATGATATATCAGCGTTTTTTTTGCTCTGATTGCACAAAAAACTTTTAAATTGATACACACATGCTAACAAGTGTTGCATCCGTATTTACCGCCATAAACACAGCTTGCCGTGTGTGACGTCATGTCTTCCTCTGCGAATGCGGGTCTCTTCAGGGCCATAGATTGTGCATGGTGGAGTCTGATGGAGTCTGATGGCAGTTGCATTCAATTATAACGTACACAAACAAAAAATCTGATCACGGCAAACAATAGAAATTGAGCATTAAGACCTACAGTGTGAACATAGTCTTTGTTTGCACTTCCAAACACAAATGTTGATCTTAGGTATTGGAATTTGTCACCCTGCAATTGTTAAACTGATCCAGTTTTGTAAAAAGACATAGATATAATGCTTTCTTGGACAGTCAGTGTTTCAACATGACAATAAATCTGCATCTAGCTGAGTTTCACCGCCAGATCTGAACTTTAAGATCATACAAGCTATCAGATAGCACAAAAAATGACTGCTGTCATGATCCTGACTGAAGTTGATGCATTTATGGAAATGCAGTGTAACTTGTACTGTATGTGTGCGTTCTGTACGTGGGTGTATGTGTTACAGAGAATCCTTTAATCCCATACGGCATGTTGCATATTGTGACAGCAGATATCCCTGCCTACAGCTTTGATTTGGTGACTGAAAAGATAATTATTTCACCTTTCACTTGAAATTCATTATCTGAGAGAGAGAGAGACAGGTAAATGACAGGTAATTGCTTTTCAGAGTCAACACCATTCTTCCTCCAATATACCAGAGCAAGTGGGGAGATGTGAGGAATAGAAAAAAGAGCAGCAGGTTAGAGAAGTGAGGCAGAGACAGGGTGGGATGAATGAGAAGGAAGAGCTAATTTCCATAATGAAAAGGTAATAATTTGTAGTGTTAGTGTTAGTTTCAGCTGAGTGTCTATGGCATGTCGGCTCCTTGCTCGAGGTCATTGTGTGGTACCAGCCATGCATACTAATTCATTAACAAAACCTACACGGCCTGCCCCTTCTCAAGAATGTCAGTTTCACCTTCCACTTCCATCAAGATCCACTCCATTCCCGGTTCAGATCCAGCTTAACTTTTTTCCTTTCTGTCCCATGTTTCTTTGTCTTGCCATACTTTATATGGTAATAACAGATATACAAAAAGAATTATATGTTCTTGTGAAACATCACAAAAGCAATGGCATATTATTTCATGGTCTATCTGACTTGTGTTCTTATATTGTAACATCAGTAGAAGGTGCTCCTTACAAATTTTCACTCATACTTGTGCACGCACACACACATACACACACACACTTTCTTCAACCCAGCTCCATGAATGATTTAGGAGTATGCACATTGACTATCTGCCACCTGCCTTGGGCTTTGCTCAGGCCCACCTAGTCGCTGCTGGCCCTGCATGTTAATGCCCAGTGGACAGGGACTTGCATGTTAACATGCAGTGGGACGCTGGGCTGGTTGACAGATTGACATGAAGAAGACACTGCATGCCTCCACTACTGGTTAAAAGAAGATGCTAGGGTATCAAGGGAGCTCTATCTTCAATTTGTTTTTTACTCATGGCCTTGCACGTGCTAAGCAATAGTAGCTCCTTCTGAATACTCACAATGTGAGGCGCTCAAGACAGAGCTGTTGCAGAATGGTATGGAAATCATTGTTTCCATACCATAAACCATGTGTGAAATTAGAGGGGTGCCCCACCTCTCCAATGGCAATCTCCCCCCTCTGCCGTCAATTGGCCGCCGCCACTCCAATGCCAAAAACTCTGGAAATGCCAAGTGGAAACATAACAACTATTCCTGTCAGTCTTAGAGAAGTCTTGTTCCATATCACAACAGGGACCCTTTTTTTTAACAAATGCTGTTGAGAAGGACTAGTAATGATTGCTGCCGTTGCTATGTGACAAATGGAAACACATCTGAAGTGCACTTCCTTTTTTCTAGGTAGAAGCTGGACTGTTTTTCTACTCCCAACACTATGAGCCCTTATCACATGCTAAGCCCTCATTGCTGTTGAAAGTGCAGAGCAGCTTTGCACTGTTTCTTTATGTTGGGTTACACATAGCAACGATGAATCACAGTGCAAGAAACAATCGTACATGGATTGAAGAGGCTGTATGTCTGTAACTACTATGCATTAAACATTTTTAAAAGGAAGTGGAATGGATAAAGCATTTTTTAGAACAGTTTTAAAGTGGGATGTAGTGCTCTCCAAGGGGGGCCTCCCAACTGCTTCAGGAGAGGCTCAGTGAGCATGCATAAAGAAATATTGTACTAGTTATTCAAATAGTATTTAGGAGATCACATAAAATAATTTAAATGTGTGATGTTTGGTTAAAGAGACACTTCATAGATACATAGGCTTTGGAGGAAATGTATTGGTTTTCCAAAAGAGACACAAAAGAACCATCGAGACACACAAAATTAACACAATGACGCACAAAATATTTAAGAGTTTAAACAACCACAAAGGCTCAGAAAACATCCATGTAAAGACTAAAAGGCCACAAAGTAATCCAAAATGACCACAATAAAACAAAATGACAACAAAGACACAACAACAAAGAAACATTCAGAGACAATAATAAAACACTAAAAAGATAAATAAACAACATAAATGAAATTGTTTGACAAAAAATAAAACACTTGAAATGACTGCCAAGAAATTAAAAACAAACTTTGTTATTTTAAATGACAACAAAGACACCATGATTGATTATAAAACGATTATTGATGCATATTGATGCATCATTTTTCCCTTTGTGAATACTTGAATACTGCTACATACTTTCCACTACATAAGATCAAAACATGGAGCTGCATCAAATCCTACCGGTCTTGGATTAACCATATTTCTATCTGAATTTTTACTTTGTTTTTCCGTGTCTGACACATTTCTTCCGGCCATAGTCCCGGCCTTTCCTGTATTTGGGTCACTTGAAACAAAGCGAGAGCTACGTTTGTAGGTGGACCAGACCTTGCATCTTTGATCTGCATCAAAGTTAGTTTGCATATTCACACGTCTTTAAATGCAGATGGCGCCAGTCAGAATTCATTCTTAGCCATCATGTCTGTTATGTGCACGCCACAGATTGTCTGAACTCTACACTTTTGCAATTTCAGATTCCTTCTTTTGCATTCCTCAATATTGTGTCATTAATCAATAGTTAAATAATCAATCTTTAACAAGGCAATATTGTGTGTTACAAGAAATATAATAAGTAGGGCTGTCAAAGTTAATGCATTAATGATGCGTTAACGCAAATTCCTTTTAATGGCGGTAATTTTTTTAACACACGATTGACAGACGCACCGTCAGGATAATATCAGGAAGTGATGTAGAAAGCAGGTTGTCTTTCTGAAGCAGAAGTGGACACAGAATGGATCTTTTACATGGACAGTTTAGCTTTAAATTTCTGCAAGATGGTTTTCTGGATAAAACTACGGTATTTTATCAACTAAGTTCTCCAAATAATGCAGGAGAAGGAGACTTTAACCTACAAACGGTCAAGGACTACAAAAAATAAATTCAAACTTTCAGTGACAGGCAGCTTGCAGCTGTGCTGCATTCAATGTAGCTCGGAAAAATCACAACTCTAAGAATCTACCTCACACAAGGGCAACTACAATATTAAGAAATAAACAAATCAGGATTAATTATCTGTTTAGAATCTTTGTGGGCTTCCAAACAGCTTAAGTATTAAATAATGATTCATATTCTGTTAAAAAATATAAGAAAATAGATCAAATTTAAAAAAAGATTATTTAAAAAAAATTCTGCGATTAATTTGTGATTAATCGCAGAATTAACTCTCGACATTTTTAACGACTGCCTGCCCAAAAAATGAGCAAAATCCGCCATTTAAACTACAGCATACGATTCCTGCTTTTGGTCTGCTGAGCACCATGTGCCTTGAAGGTGAAGTTGGGGAACCCACATGTACCACATCTAATAGGGGAGGGACCACTCCTGACTATTTGCTGGGTGGGGGCTTTGAAGATTATTTAGCCTGTACTTTGAGGAATAGATTAAATGAGCAGCTTGTGCAAGCTAGAGGAGAAATTAGTACAAACTAGGTGGAGAAGACAGTGGAATCAAGGCCAAGCTAGCCAGGAGCTTGCCTCAGCCCTCAGCTGACTGTGAGCAGTGCATTTATAATAATGTTGAAAGCGATGGAAATTGAATGCATTACCGCTCTGTTAGTTCCACTTGCATGCCACCTTGATTAATTTAGCTTCCTCTCTTGAGAATGGCTCCCTAGTTCAAACATACACAGCTGAATTACCGCACTGTTAGACCTGGCTATTGTGCAGCATTGCAGAGACAGGGCAGGTTGTGTCATGAGCTAGTGGGTGGTGATATGGGCAGGGCCAGATTAGCATATTTATTGATGTCAATTCACAGAATATTGAAAGAATGTAGTGTTACCCAAGCCTTCAAGGTCATTGGAAGTTCTTTCATGTCATAAATTAATTAGAAAAAAATGCATTTTGAGAAATACTGATGAGCTTTTCATCAGTATTTCATGATTAATTACTTGGAGTGGGACTTTTGGAAACTAATAGTACTATCTAAATTGCTCTAGAGACTTCCTGCTGATTTTGAATCTTATTTGATTTTTGGATTGTGTGTGTATAATTATCACTTTAATACAATTTAGTCATTCACTGTGCACTTGCTTGTATATATATGTTTAGCTTCTTATGTATGTATCATTTTGCAGCTGAATTGTTCCTTCATCTTTGATTTCCATACCCAGCTGGTGAGCGCAGAGCTCGTGTCTCAGCTTAGACGGCAAAGGAAAGTAATTGAAATTCATTGTATGTGTGTGGTCACTTTTTCCCCATTAATTTTTGTTTCCAACTCACTTGCTTTTCTAAATAGACTCCAGTCTTTCTCGATATAAAAACATGTGCTTGAAGAATATTAATGGGTAACATGCAGTCAATTTTAAGAGGCTGAATACATCACAGGTTTAGAGAAGGCTGTTCCTGAATATTAAGTGGCATTCTTATTAATCAAGCTGACATAATTTTGAAGAGTTGATGTATTTACATCCAAATTATGCTTCTTTTTTTTTTACAGAGACAAATGTATGTTTTTTAATGCTGGCTTGCAGATTCCGTCTCTTTACGTTGTAGCTAACTAGCATGGCACCTAATCACAAAAAAGAAATGTGAATTTAATATGTAATAAAGCAAATGTTCTATGAAATCTACAGCTGTAAGACTTGGGAAAATATAAACCCCAGTTTGGGTTTAAAACATGGAAACCTGCTTAACTATTCGAGGTGTCGCTCTTTGATTTATGTATTTATGTATTCTCTGGGTGAGACGGTAGTTTGTGCATAACTGTCTAACAGGATAAACTCAGCTGGGTTGCATATCTCTTCTGTCTATCTCCCACTGGCAATGCAGAGTGTATAAAGCTGAGGAAGCTGTCAGTAGGTGGGTGGCATATTCTCCACAACTAGAGAGGGATTTTATAGAGTTTGGCAACTGGCAGAAATAGGACACAGGCAAGCAGCTCCCCTTCCTCTATCCATCCCCTTCGCCGTCTGGTCTTGTCTCTACTAAATGGGGGGACAAAGACGAGGCCAGCTGAGGGATTTGAATGTTCTTCTTTGGAGGAGAAATGCAGTGCTTGCATGATGCTAATATTTTCAACAGGTAATTTTGTGTCATCTGTGTACATTATAGATTTGTAGGTAGTTGGCTGTCTCATCAAAACACACTTCCTTCCCCCAGATATCAACTCCTGAATATTCTCAGCTGCTGCTCTAAGTGAGAAATATGCTGTGTTAGTGATGGTATGTCCATTGGAACTTAAAGCAGACAAGCATGACTGCTAATTCAGGCACAGAGGCAAATGCATCTCTCTCAAACGAATCTGACATCTACTATATTGTTTGACAAGACAGTGAGGGTGCAGTGGACAGAACCATAACATTATGTGATAGACTGTACATGACATATTGCCAAACACT
The DNA here is from genome assembly GCA_037177055.1 of Atherinosoma microstoma. Taxonomy (NCBI): domain Eukaryota; kingdom Metazoa; phylum Chordata; class Actinopteri; order Atheriniformes; family Atherinidae; genus Atherinosoma; species Atherinosoma microstoma. The sequence continues at coordinate 10,797,572 of JBBBVU010000016.1, forward strand.
CCTTAAGTGGCAAATGGCTGCAGCAAACTTCAGGCACAATCTGAAGAAGCTCCAGCTATTTCAGTATTATGCCAGTAAATGAAAACACACATGCCAACAGTGTGGGGCTATTGTTTTCTTGTAGGGGTGGACAATCTGATTGTTTGATGGTGTCTTCATTCTAGCATATGAACTGGTTTTAAGATGAGTCATGAAGAGTCATTGAATAAATTTCAATAAATATATGCACTGGGGCTGCACGGTGGTGTGGTAGTTAGCACCGCAGCCTCACAGCAAGTAAGGTTGCTGGTTCAAGCCTTGGATGGGGTTCGAAGCAGGAGGGGTTGCTGGTTCGAGCTGGGGAGGGGTTCGGAAAAGTTTCTGTGCAGAGTTTGCATGTTCTCCCCGTGTATGTGTGGGTTCTCTCCGGGTACTCCAGCTTCCTCCCACAATCCAAATGCATGATAGGTTAATTGGTTACTCTAAAATTCCCCCTAGGTGTGAGTGTGTGAGAGGTTGTTATATAGGCTCCAGCCCCCGGTGACCCTGAATGGGACTGAGCGGTACAGAAAATGAAATAAGTGAATCAGAAGTACAGTTTAAAATGTTCCTCCCACAGACACTGACACTGAAGTGTGATTGATATAGGCACCATAAATGTATGATTCATTTGGAAAGTGAAGTCCAGCATAGTGTGTGGAGTCGACTAGTATCCTCCAAGGAGCATCAGTATAGGCCAGGGTAAAAAAAACAAAAACAAATCAATACTTATGGTTAGAAGCTTCAGGATAAAATCAGAGTAAAAACAGGATGCAGAGACTTGTAAGCTGCACCATTAGCTTTTAGCTGAAATGATAGCCTTTGTATCCAGGCAGCTATATGCAATACTAGTTATGTAATCGCATGATTTCAAGTAAAACTGATAAGAGAATTGAGATCCTGAATTAAAAAAGATTGATATATGATCCTCCGGCCAGATTACCCACCTATATTTAGGTGATTGTCAACAGAAAAAAAGATTTTTTAATGAAAAAAAAAACAAAAACCACACTTATTTCAGCTGTATGTAGGGAGTAGTGACATGTGGTGGTTAGACGACAAATAGATTGTGGCCAGTTGAATACCTCAAACCGTATCCATCATTTCCAAAAAGGTTAGAAGTAAAAAACACAAGAGAGCTAGTGTTGACTTGCTTCTCATGAGGTTCTAAAGCTATATGCTGCTTTGCATGGTGGGAAGTGACAAGGATGACCTACGTTGTATCATACATTTTAAGGGGATAAAAAGCAATTTTCATGTTTCAACGCTACTGAATACATGCTTATAAATATTAAAGGGCATTTTTGCCAATAGATCCTCCTAAATCTTCAGAGCTGGAGCTTTAAATGTAGGAGTGCTTCATATAGGGAAAGTTTTTTTTAATATTATTATTTGTTGGATAGTGTTTCTTTGGACTCCAGGTTCAGATTATACAAGTAATCCATTACCAAAGCCATAAAACGTTTTTTTCCCCTTTTTCCTCCTATTTTTTTAGGAGTAAAGTAAAGTATGCAAAAGGCTGGGGCATGCCAGGGTAAAATAGTTTGCTTTCTTATTCCTTAGTTGATCATCCCCTTTTTTGCACAACTTGCTTTTTGCATGCAAGAGAGAAAGAGAGAGGAGATCTAGAAATACTTCCAATGTTTTCTTGTTGGGCACTGAGGCATGGATAAATATTCTTCTTCTAACAATAAGTGGAGGTGACAGAGGTTGTCTGAAAGCATGGCTCAACCCTCCTCCTTATCTTTAACTCTTTCGCCTTCTCTACATCTAGGTCCTTTGTAAGATGGCAGAAGTCTGGCCATTTGCTTCTGTTTAAGCAAAATTTATCGTTCTATAAACTATCTAAACAAAATTAGGATGAATGGTAAAAATACTTTAATAGGCCCATATATTCTTTATTTACTTTATTCGTTGTTGAGAGTGGATATTTGAGGCAGTTAGAATATAAGATACTCCCTATTCTGTTTGATGTGTTTGATAGATGATATGGTCATTTAATCTGGCCTCTGTATTAGCCTGAGTCTTGTAACTGAACAACCCAGCCCATCCGTGCATTGTCTAGAACGTTCAGCTGCAGCAAGGGCTCATTTGTTTCATTGTTGGTTTCCCAAGATGCTTGCGCCAAGCAAATACGCAGACATTGACAATTCCCTTCTTAACAATTTAAAGCTCAGTGCATATATCCATGCAGAAGTCACTGTAGCGTGTTAAGCTATGGTTACAAATTAATAGCTGGAAGCAGTGTGGAAGCAGAGTGAGTGACTCTCGTTGAACATGGGGATTTGAAAACCTGCATGTTGTCTCCACTGGTGGAAGTGTTCAAAGCTCGTTGGCTGTAGGCTTTATTTCTCCGCAGGGAACTTTAGGGAGAAAACACACAGAAATACACTACAGCATACTTTTATGTTGCACAGTATACACACTGTTCCTCCTGGGAAACCAAACAATAATATTTTAATGATTACATGTGTGGATCCACCATTAGTTAAGGGAATCAGACTTGCCAGTTGGTGGACACACTGGCGGCTGTGCAGAGCAGACTGGCATGCAGGGCACTCTGAGGACAGCAGACGCTTTACCTCCCCTGGGTCAGTGATGAGGCACAGCAAACACTGTGGGAAGCCAGCTGACACATGGGTCACTCTGAGAGTCATCTGGCCTCTTTGTTTCACTTTAAGCTTTATTGTTCTCCTGAGACTTTTTTCCAATGCCATGTTTTAGGGTTTTTCTATTTTAGCAAAAATGGTAAACCTCTCTTATCTCAGTAGAGGATAACAAATAATTGCAATAACCAAAGCAATTGAGTATACATTTCCAACAGTGTTTGCTCAGGGAAGTAGGTTGCAGTGCATTTATTATCATTTTGACTTCTCACGTACGCTTGTGTGCATTCTGTGGCTGACATACAAAATAACTAAGCTCGTGCAGGCAACAGTGTCTTGATGTAAAGGTTATATCCCCTTCACTTTGTTTGACAAGGCTTTTAGTTTGGGATGATTATAATATATCTTTTTGCTATAACATTATTAAATATACAATTTTTTTATGTAGAAATAATCTTTGTAAACTACACTTATGTATAATTTAATGAGTAGACCAAGAAAAAAAAAACTATTTCTGTACTAACAGCATCTTTGGCTGGATTGAGCCTGTGAGATTCTGGCGGCATGTCGTTATTAACAATAGCTCTCTTTATTTTAGTTGTGGTTGCATCTTTCTGCATCCTTAAACCAACGGTCCCGTCTTTGCTTACGATGCTTAAAAGCGGTGCAGCCTTGATTGGAGCAGATGTGACATGTTTTTCAAATGACCTACTTCTGTCCCTATTACGAATTAAAATTGTATGATGGAGACTGGGGCGACACATGAATGTTACATGTGGGGGTGGGGCCAAGTTGGTGAGTGGAAAGGAAAAACAAACATTACAAGGATGTAAGTGTGCATTTTTTTGTGCTTATATTGTGTGCAAATGGATGAATGTGTTAATAACACGTTCTATCGTGTACCATTGAAAAAAAAAGATTGTGTTAATCCAGAGAAGAAGCACAAACACAAACAGGAAAACTGACCCACACACCACCCACCAAGCTTGATCACTAATGGCTCTGTAATTGGTTGAGTGTTTGCTGGGAGGTAGCTGTAGACAGATGTTATCTGGCCCTTCTCGCTGTCGGAGGTGAAAGTGGGGCTCTAATGGTTTGTGCATATGGAACTAGGGCTAAGACCTGGGGTGGAGACAGCCTGCTGATCTGGCCCCTTTTAGCCGCTGAATTAGTTAGCGTGGGAAGAAAGTTGACTGAAGAAAGATTAATTTCTACATTTTGCACAAGGTACTATTGTGCCAGCGTCAGCAAACTGCATGTTCTCTTCTTGTGGTTACAGTGTTTTGCCCTTATGGGCAAACTTACACTCTGAGTGGGATGCTCTTTTGATAAATGGACAGTGACTCTACTCAAGAAAAGTTGTTTGTCTGTCTTGGCCACCATTCTCGTTTCTCTTTCTTAGCGACCCCCCCACCCCCTGTCTTCCCTCTCTTCGTCTCTCTCCTCTCTCTCCATCTTGCTTGCTCCCTCTGGCTCAGTGAGGCACAACTGTGTGTCATGAGAGATCATATCCTCTTGACCTTGCTCCAGGAGCTCTGATATATTTCATCTCCCATCGATTTTCTATCCTCTGTCATTTTTTTATCGCCCACTCCCACCGTTCCATCGCCATTTTTCTTCCTCTCCACAAAATCATTTTCATCTCTCATCCCATACAAACATACTAACAGAATTTCTATTAGTTAGAAAAAAAGAATGGGGGAAAAAACCAAGAAGGTAAAGGCATAGGACAAGATTGCATTTTCCATCAGAGTGAACTTTGAGAAAATGTCCTCAAACAAATAGAAAATCCAGGTATGCTGGAGAAGTAAAAGTGAGAAAAAGTGCGGAAAGCAAAATCGATATACTCATGGGCTTGCAAACAAACACCCTCACAATAATTTGTGTGTTTTAAGGAGACTTACAATGCAGCCATTTACTGTACCTGTGTAGAATAACAGCAACACTTCACTCTGAGGTCTCTTTAACACTTGTGTGCCACTACCTGTGAGATTACAGAAGAGACACAAAGCTGGTGACTTTCTGACCCCGATGCCCCTCCTAATGTGTTCCGACTGACACAGTCTGTCCCATTAGCATCTGTGCTGTTGGAGGGCATGAGGTCAGCCTCAGTATGGTGTAACGGTCGGGGTTCAGGGTTATTGATACTCAGGTAGCATAGCCACCATGTTTACCATCCACAGAGGTAACTCTGCTCGTAGTGACCCGCTGCCCTGTTGCATCTGGGTCCTCCCTGCAGAATTGCATTCTTTTTTCTTTTAGAAAACAACCTCGGCTGTCACTCAGATCCTTTCATCAACTCTTGTCGGAGTTTTGTCGGAAAAACAAATGCCATCTCACAAAGGAATATGGTTCAACTATTTTCTGTCCGTTCATTTCATCATTTTCCCTAATTTCGTCATGGACAAACACACTAACCCACATCCCTGCAGTGAATGGCTCCCAAGGAACCGTGCCTTTTCCTGCTCGAAAACATGAGTGAGTCGATGCTACCGGGGAGGAAAGCGGAGACTAGCAACAGCAAGAACAGACTCCCTATTGATTTGTCGGCTTCATTCAAAGCAGGGTTATGCAATATTTCCCTCCATCTTTCTCACCATCAGGAGTAATTATGTTTTTAATTTACTGTCAACAAGATTTGATATGTGTGCGTGCACATGCAAGTACTTATGTAATCAGATGAATTCATGCTCCACCAGATACATTTAATGTTACCGCAATAGAGATTTGGACTGTCATCTATATTAGTAATGTTTCCTTTGAGCATCAGTTAATAGATGCTTATATAATTTTTTCTTATTGTTTTCTAAAAGAAAATGTTATTTTTGTCTTCATTTCAGTCTTGTTTTCACTTTTGAGGTCAGAAAAGTGTCAGTCGGGGACTAGTCTTCCACTTTTGCCATTTAAGTTTACATTGTCCTTTCTTTTGTCTTTTTGTCTATTATGGTGTATGGGTTTGTGTGTGTTTGTGTCCTACCATGGAAGTTTCTGTTCTACCTTCCAGTCTTTTCCCTTCTTCCCCTGTGCTGTTACTCCACCATGCATCACTAAAGCAGAGTTGCGAATACCAGTTTGAATAAACAGAGACAAACATTGGAGTAGATTGAGGTTTTTTTCGTTATTTTTTGTCATTCACGTTAAACTAAGAGGGAAGGAATGTTCTGATTGCAGACTACACCAAAATGCCAAGAGAAAGGCATAATCAATCTTGCAACATCTTAGTTCTGAGAAAAGAGATGAACAATGTTATACTATTTAGGGTTTCCTCCAGGAACCCCCGCCCTTCCCCCCAAAAAGAACATTATCACAACTTAAAATGTTTATGGATAAATTATTTATTCGAGAACAACCTAGCTGTCTAATGGCACAGTTTGCAGCTAGACTTAGGCTACTGACTGCAACTCATAAAAATTTTCTTTTTTTTCCATATTATTTTTAGATTTGCATATTCAGTAATTCAAATGAAATCATCAGTTGCTGGTTCCTGACTTTTCATTTAAACAAGATTTAATGTGTATGTAAGGAAGAGAAATATCTACATATTTCTGGCACAGGTGCTCATTCTGGCTGATTTGTGCAAAATTCTATGCAGCCAGAAAGACCTGTGGCTGAAACATGTAGACATTTCTATTCTTTACATAAATATTAAACCTTGTTTAAATGAAAATTCATGTAGTTTTAGGAAAAGTCAGGGAGCAGCAAGACTTTATGATTTCATTTTAGTTATTAAAAATATGCACATTTGGAAACTGTCAAAATGACATCTTCGCTGAGCATTTAATGTAGACTATACAAAATACCACAAAGGTATATTCATCACTACAGATTTTAACTGAAGGTAGAATAAAAGAATTGCCATTTCTGTGAGGCGCAGAGTCAGAAGCCTTGGCTGAGTGTCCGATTTGAAAAACCACGGGTCATTTAGTGAGGTGATTAAATGAGTAGATGTCGGGCAGGGGGGGACAGACTCCAAAGGAGACTGAAAATCCTACAAATTCCAGTGTTAAATGCACCAACTACTGCAGAATGTTGCAATCCTTGGGAGATGGACTGGACTGGAGAATCCAGATGCAGCTGCGGCAGAGACGCTCTGCTCTGAAGCGGTTCTGGTGGAATACGGAGCTGGGCGGAAAGCGCAGCGCAGCTGCTCCACGGCGCTTCTGCTCCACGCCGCTTCCGTGTTTGTTGAGGTCGAGGAGTTAACGTCAATGTTTACAAGTTAGGGAAAGTAACATTACCGTGATAATTTAACGTTTTGCCTTCAAGTGATTCAGATGGCGCTAGAGTTACATTTGGATAAACAGAACAATGTTGGGTAGTTTTTTGTAATGATTCGGGTGAAGACAGACCTGAGGACCAGGCTGCAGGGGGACCATCTGGCTGTGGCCGACTTTCCGTACTGTTGCCTCTTCGCCCCCGCCGCTCTCGATTGAACCGCAGTACAACTGGACAGGAAGTTGAGACTCTAGTGTTTGTTTTTTAAATTAAATAATTTGCAGAGCAGTGTCATGTTTCCTAAATACAATTTCACACTCATGGTCCGTAAATGTGTGCAAATATGGACTTTATATGAATCCATTCATATTCATAACATCTTGTTACATAAAAAAAGATCATTCTGAAGAGATAGAGGCTTTTATTTTGCCGTGGCGGTGCGCCACGATCATGTACATGTAGCGGAAACCCTGCAATTTGTTCAATTTGGTTCAGTTTCTTCTACAAGTACCACAGCTGCAGTGGAATAAGGATAGTTCACAGTCAGCAGTGTAGCTATATGTGTGCTCATTAGACCAGTAAAAAAGGTAAGATCAGCTCCATAGCTATGCTGAATCTAACAGGCTGACTGTTTCATTTTAATACAACACCTCATCAATTTTATCTTAATGCTTCATTATGAAAACAGTTCTAACAATGGATCAAAGGAATTTCTTAAAGCTGCACATGTTTATACTTAGAAATACGATTAGACAAATATGTTCTACTTGCACAGGATGGACAGAAGACATTTTGTCTCTGAAGCGGGGTGTTGGAAGAGACGACTGAGGTGAAATGCCCATAATATGTGTTCTTTTTTTTTTTTTTACTATGGGAATCCTTCTTGTGAAGGATGTAAACCATATGGTTGAGCACGTCGCTTAAATGATGGAGTGTGACTGTCCCTTGCTTCACTCCTGACTCGGTTTACAGATACTGCTTAACCCTCTGGACTACAACTAGACAACCTTCTTCTCAGAATACTTATGCTGACTGAAGTATCTTTGGCTTTTTATTTACCCACTTATGCTTCTGTGATGTTAATTTAGAATATTTCGGTAAAGAGCTTGATATATCATTGCGCTATCTTTTGGTTCACCTTTATATGATTAAGACACAAAAAATCAAGTCTATATTCTGGACATCTAAGTCACAGCCAGATTTTTTAAAATGGATAAACAAACACTGGCTGCAGGTCGAGTCATTCTCACAATCCTTTGATAAGCAGATTAAATCCTGGGTGTTTAACACCAGCATCAATATGGCTCAAAGAGACTTAATCATTTATTCACATAAGTTGGCATGTTTATGTTGACCCGGACATAAGCTTGGTCTTCATTATTTGTTTTTTTATTTGAATATGAGATATATTTTTCCTCCTATGTTTTTAATTTGTAAAACTTTGTAAATGATACAGTTTATTGATGTGATTTCAGTTTTATATGATAAAGACTGAGATTTTGTCCTCCGAACAGTAAAATGGATAATCTTTTTTACTCTACTAGAGTAAGCTTTACCTCAACTCAACCTCATATCATTCATTAGCAGGCATTTCTATCAGGATGCATTGATTACAGCAGTTGCTCCGCATTAAGGAATGTGGGAAGTTTGCTAGACGGAAGAATGCATTCAGCTCTTGTAATTATTTTATTGTGACTTCCACTGAGTTCACAAGTCACTCATACTCACACAAAAGATAATAGGCAACTGTTTCCTTCTTATAACAAGATGGAATTCTTGCTTTAATTGGTGACATGTTTCATTAGTTTCTTTTTGGGTAGTGAGCTGTATTCTTGAGTTTGTTCCTGCATTGTTGACATCTATATGTTAAAGTTTATGAGATTGAGGAATCGAGATAAAGCTCATTGTTACTTATCTTTTAGTTGAGCCTCAAGCAAACATTTAATTTAAGTTTTTAGATAAAAAGTAGGAACAGAAATGCACCGTGACTGGGTTGAATAGATAATTATTTGTAAAACGTATTGTACAGTGACATACTTCGAATAACATAATTTGGATTTAAATGTTTTTTTTTACCTCAAAATAATTAAACACAGGGGCTTAACAATATGTCAGAATCTAGTCTGTATCATGTTTAGTCTTTGTACTGAAAGTCACTATGGTAATGTCCCTTCATGGATCACTTTCTGTGTATCTGGTCTATGGCCTTATCTAACCTTGTCCATCTCATGAAAGTGAGCTAGGGACATGGTGGGAAACTTGACCTCATGTATTTTCATGGTTGACTGGAAAGAACCTGAGTTTACCTGTCCCTGTGGAGACAGAAAGGATTGTAAAGTGCAGGCCATGACAATCTATTCCCTGTGTGCTCATGGTTGGCCTCTCGTGGACAACCTGTTCCACAGCTGACATTTACCCACAACTCACTCAGCTCCCAGGCAGACGGAAAACTAAAGTCAGCAGGTGCATGAGGAAAGATTCATTCTAGCATTAACTTGCATATTAGATTCAGGATTAAAAAAAACTGCACATGCTGTATTTTCAACAAGAAATCTTACTTGCTGCCTTCTTCACATTTTTGCAAGAGAGGAATACTGGAGTGTCATTGTCGAAATGTTGATCAAAGATTCATCAGCTGTTTGAACAACTTCTCATCTATCATTTTTTTTCCCACATCAGATGCAAAACATAAAAATTAACCAATTTTAATCTGTCTTTAGAGAAGAAAAATTTGCTTGTTTGTCTTTGTACTTTCCCCCTCACTTTGTAACCCTAAAACTCACATTGGTCTGATTGAGTAGTTTCTCCAGAGTGCAACATGGACTTTTTTTTAAAATCAAAAGTGGTCAGTATTTATTTGTTGGATTAGCTTTGCTGGTTGCTTCAACCTACCCCATGACCCAAAATCTTTGCATTGTGTGACTGACATCCAAACACGTTTGCCCTCAACCAGTAGATGTAGAGTGACCCAGTTTTGGAGCACCCACCTGAGAACTACCTACTTTATCTGTCTACTTAAGTCCTTTATTTCTTCCTTCTTTTTCTGATAGAAATGCTAAAATGAGTTAGTCCATATTTGCTAGATGAGTCAAAATAAGCTTTAATGCTTGTCAGTTCAATGAAGGCAATTATTAAGTCTATATTAGAAAAGTTTGCCATGAAGCATGCCATGTCCAAGGAAACCAGATGAGATTAAGAGGAGGTGGCAAGATATAAGATGAAGAACCAAAGAAAAAAATTGTTAATGATTAAACCTTTGGAAAATGAAACAGGTGTGGGGTTGGCAGATGAGATGCATCTGAACAGTATTGAGCAATAGGTGCAGCTCACCTACTGCGAAGAGCAGATAACTGGAATTCCGGGGTATGACGCGCTCGAGAGACGGTTGCTGAACAAGGCATGTGCACAATAAATTTACACGTTCAAAATAACAAAAATAAACGTGGCAAGTTTTAGCTGAACAAAAGTTGTGATTTAAGATTCCAAGAAAATATCTGTTTTTATGTGGACAATCTTTACCAGAGGTTCAGTCATCGCCACCCCAGTCCTCAAATCAAGGTCAGGCCAAAACAACAGGTATCCCTGCAGAGCCTCAAAATCAGCCACTTTATGAGGACATCAATAACGAGTTGCTGCTGGAACAAATAAAACAGTCTGCAACCCTTGAAGATATTCTGACATCTATGATGCATGAGGTGTGCGCTGTGTCTTCTGTGACACGAGTGCTAAGGTGGGCTACTCGGGCCATTGCAGCCCACATTTCGTAGCTGGTCAGTGCTGCATCTGAGCTGACGATGGCCATTAATGCCCTGGCAAGAGGGATTGAAGATGGGGTACAGGTGGGTGTGAGGCCCCTCAGTACGAGTGGCCCCATAGCACAGTAGCCGGGGCCTGTAGAGGGGGAAGAGCACGGTACATGAGAGACGTGTGCTGGAGGAGAGGAGCGTAGCGCACTGTGTGTTACCTGCGTAAAAGAAACATCCAAGTTAGAAATGTGAAATTGTGCATTGGGCTGTCGCCCCCCCATGGCCTGTGGTTGTGGTAATTCTCTTCTTCATATTCCTCCTCGTCCATCACATGCTATCATGCTCCATCCCTTGAACAGCAATGCACTAAAATGATTGCGAACATTTTCCCCGTTTGACAGACGCAATCCTCAGAGTGTACGCTTAGTAAATAAACTGCAACATGTTTTTGCGCATCCTATCTATTTGCTATTTGTTAATAGATCAGGCTCTAAGTCAGTAAGTGTCCTCACAAAGACCGAAGTTTGAATGTGTGTGTTTGTGTGCTGTCAGTGTTCATTTTCTTGTGGACGCCTTTGTATTGTGTTATTCTGAGGCTCTGACCCCATTTTCTCTCTGCTTCTCTCCTTCTCTCCTAGGTGAGTACCAGAATCCTGCCTGCATGCATCATGGTCATGAGAAGCACTGGGCTGGTCGTCACAGTATGCACTCATTTTTTCTGTGTCCTTTTCCTGGATCCACTTGGAAAATTTATTGTGATATTCTAGGGCATCTACACTTAACTTCCCTGAGTAATGGCTGATTATAGTCGCGGGCGCCACCATAGATAATCATTAGCCATATGCACTGTGTACTGGCATCGCTCAAGATTTAGAGTGCTGTCCGTGGTGCTGAAAACAAATCTATTGCTGCCAATACATTTGTGCTCAATTGTGTAATAGGTCTATTCTGTGTGCAAGAATCTGTGGAAGCATGTGGCAGCGTGTACCCATCCATTTTTACTGCACTGTGTGCGTGCGTGTGTATGTGTGTGTGTATGTGAGTAGCTCCATTATCTTTGCGTCTGAACAGTTTTCCCGTCCCATGCATCATCCACCCCCGTCTGTCTCCATGTCAGGCCTGATAACAGCTCCTATTGCCCACAGAGATGACTAATCAATAACACACAACCATAGGAACAACAGCTTGCTGTCCACACACACACACACACACACACACAAAGCGGAAGTATTGGCACACTGTCCGCAAACATTGCATTGAGTGCTGTAGGCTGACAAAGAATCTGTTGTTCGAGATGCTGCAACACCCCCTTGCTGGTACCACCACCATTCCCATATCTTCACCATACCTTCACATGAGAGAAAAAAAGAGAGAAATGCACGTGCACACACAAATACACACATACCCACACAGAGCAATCTGCCAACAGACCTACAGTCAGTCATGCTCTATCAGCCTGACAGTATCAGTGTGGTCTCAAGAATGTTTCTTCCCACAAAAAAAGAAAAAAAAATCATCAGTTTCTTTTTCCTTGTATCATGCTCAACATTTCTTGTGTTACCTTCTTATCTATTCATGTTCTGCACTTTAATACTCTCCTAGTACAAGGCCTGTCAACTTCTGTGACTTCTGTGGAAGCTAAATCAGCGCCTCAGCTGAGTGAATCTGCTTACTGATCTCACTTGATTTAATGCCCCTCACCTTCAATCAGCATCTCAGTCAGCTACAGTGGAATAGCCGAGGACAGATGACAATAAATGCATAAAAACCCTTAGAAGATACTGACAAAGCACTTTACCTTCTCCCCTATTCTTTTTTAGTCTATTTTCCTCCACCTCCCAGGGAGGTGTAATTCCCATAGACATGCTGGCCTGTAGAAAAGCTTGTCTGCTGCCCTGGCTCCCCCTGAGGTGCCATTCTGACCCAATAACTCCTTCATTCCTCTCATGCTTCATTCACTCCTCTATCTGCTTCTTTCCCTCCCTCTCATCCTTCTCTTACTCTCTCTCTGTCACTTGTTCTCCCTCCCTCCGGTGGCCGGAATGCCGTAATTGAGTTTTTTATTCAAGTCAATTAAAAGTGCTGGCCCAGTCTGAGACAAAACAAGTCTGCAGAGCAGCTTTTTTACCTCAGGCTGCCTCATTTTTTATTCACCCCACTCTTTATATCACTCAGTAGCTAAGAAAGCATGGGGTGTGTACTTTCATTTCACATGTGTCATTAAACTGTTTTGACATTGTTTACAATGTAATTTATCTTTCTGTATGACACCTCCCCTTCCCCCCAAAGAAATCCTATTTAAATGGTAATTCAAACTTCCATTAAGTTGGGGCTTTGTGAATGCCATACAGAAGTTGCTCTATTCCTCCCTTCTGCCTCAGCAGCCATCTGAGGCTTGATTGTTTACTCCCAAAAAGCCAAATATTCATCAAACTGAAACACCAGTGATGCTGTCTTCAGTCCATAATGCTTTCTTATTCTCGCTTAGCATCATATCTTGTTAGCCACTGAGGTAATGAACGATATTTCTGAGTTCATAGGGATCATTTGAGAAGATAGTGCGTCATGGCAAGCAGTCGTTTGCCAATGCACAATAACTTTGTAATTAGAAAGGTTCAGGGTTTAGATAAGATGGTCCACTTCAGATACTCAGCCGAGTTTAGTGTACAAATTCATATGTAGATGTTGACACAAACTGGGCTACAAATCATGACTAAAATGTTTTCTCTCCTTGGCTTACTGAATTATAATTCATTTTTTGCAATGTAGATACATAGTGAAAGTGAAGGTAATGTCTTTCATATGCAAATGAGAAATTGAATGTGAGATTTGCGGCATTCATTAAAGGAAAGGAGGGAGATTTATGGTGGCTGTGGGGCTAATTTTCTTTAAATGCTTTAATCAGCAAACCGTTTGGAAGGCACATTTCTGAAATGGAAGTTTACACACATACATGCATGTACACACACACACACACACACGTTTATATCTGTTTTGCAGGTAGATTGCCCTGGAAGTTTCTGATTTAAAAGCAGTTGTTTGCTACATAATTTTCACTGAGTAACCAAATTTATCATTCCCACTTCAGCTTTACTTTTTTTCCAGATGAGGAATGGCCATTAGAGTCTTTAAATCATTGTTAAATTTGAGTGGAGATATGCCCAGTTAAAACCAAAACTCCTTTTTTCCCCTTTGTGCTTAAAGATAGAATATGCAGCTTACAACTCTGGTGATGTAGGATAGCTCTGCTCCCCCTTAAGCATTTTTTGTTGACATTCAAGCCGTGAAATGATACTTCCCAAACCACCACTCTTCTCTGAAGCTTCCTCAATAGGAACAACAGTTGGGATTTAGTAGAAAGATCAGTGTAGCAGGTTTGGAAATGATTTTACAGAGTATAAACATGATGGTTCTGGCATATTAGTTGACACAATGTGGACTATGAGAGGTGGTTCAAGTCTGGTGCTATTTCTGAAGTCAGGGTTTTGAGAGAAATGACTTATCTCTGACATTTCAATATTTTTTGTGGCCTTAATCAGTTGCATCTTTGCAGGCCTAATTTTAAAGTGACTTTCCGTAGAACAGTATTTATTTTTACGAGTATTTCTAACATTACATTAATAGTAGACCTCACTGACGTGTGGTGCTGTGGGAAAAGTAAACGCCTGTAACCATTTGACTACTCCAATCCAATAATGCAAACATTAATGGATGATTCACAGAAGCAAAACAAGCTAACCTTGAATTGTGAACATGTACAGCTCCTGTGTTAATAGACCTTTCATTGTTTACGGGATGTTTGCAAGGGATCAGTGCAATTGCTGAGGGAAAGATAATTAATGTTGGCTGCAAGTTGCAGAGGAGTATGTACTGTATGTATGTATTTAGTCTACACCTGCATGGATACTGACTTTCAATGATTCATCTGTAAGAAATGAGGTAAATACGTAGTTTACACTAAATAGGATAGATGTAGATTAGTTATTTTAAGTTAAGAAAACATATTTCTGTTTTGTACTCAATCAAATTGTTCACTTTCCTGAAGCATGTTCACAGCTTGGAAAAGCTGATATCATTTAATGCTTGTATCAAAGCAATGTTGCATCTAAGCATCATTTAAAAGTCAGATTGCAGTCAAGTTACTGGACTAACAAAATCTCTGTTCATAAAACATCTAGCTATTTCTACACTCGTTATCATGCACATTGGCACCACACAATTTTATTCTAGAGTACCTTCATGTACAGTATTTTCTTAATGTAATCATTTGTAAGATGTTACATTATTGTTTTCAGCATCTAAATGAGCTTTTTATTAGAACCCCCTGAACAGGTTATCACAAAGGAGGTTTTTACATTACAACCTGTTAACTGCTAAATACCATTGCACTCGTTTTAATTGCTCTGGAAGAGAAGAGTCACTGAATAATGAAAATGTAAATGGTGGCTTCCGTGCCTCTCACTAACAGGAATATTATGAGGAAAGTTGAATGGATGTTTTTTTATCAGGTTTTAGGAATCCCAACATACCAGACCAATGACGCCATAAAGTGCTTCTGCTTTAGCACTTTGTTATATATAAATGGTTACTTTGTCTAAAGGTGATACATAAAAGACTAGGATTTTAAAGGCCAAGCCAAAGTCTGCTAATGTTAAATCTTAACATTTTTATTTCATCCTATAAGCTGTTTATCTGCCCTGAATTAGCACAGATGTAAAGCACTATCAGTAGTTGACATTTAAAGTTCTTGCTGTAAAACATCCTTCAACTGATCACAACTTTTATTCCTGACATTTCCAGAGTGAATATTTCCAGAGCTTAGTGAGAAGCTAGGTGGTCTTTGTGTTTTATATATACTGTGTATTCTGCATTATGCATACCTGCAAACTCAGGAGTGGGTGGCAGTGGCTCAGGTCATCCTATGACCTGAAGGTTGGTTGTTTGAATCTCACCCCCGCCCCAGTAAACTGTTGTTGTGTCCTTGGGCAAGACACTTTTGTAGAGTTTTTGTCTGAATTGAATGATTGTAAAATAGTTAAATATATAATATTTACAAACTACATTGGATAAAATATGAACATTTAAAGCATAAACAGAAAAAAAAAATGTTATAATGATGTTCAACCAAAGCTTGTATTGTGAAGAAGTGAAAAAATATAAGAAAATGAAGCATGAATTAATTTAACTGTGGTGTTGAATAATGTTCAATAGAATAAATAAATAATTTATGAATCTGACTAAGCTAAATTTGATGGGCTGTTTAAGAGGTAGGCCTGGATGAATGACTAATATAGGAAGATTAATTCACTATCACCAATCTTTAGTGACACCAGTCATGTCCATAGCAAACTTATGAGAAGGAATCAGTCCACACCAGAGGATTCCGTTTTGACGGAGTTGACACATTCATGGCCGGTTTTGTTGGACTGTTCCTGTATCCAGAGGAAGCAATGTTAGATAATCTCCTAAAAGTTAATCTGTGCTTTTCTGTGGGCCGTCAGCTCAGTATTGGGTCTGCTGTGGTGAGAGGTGTCAAAAGACATTGACATTCATTACTCAGGTAGAAGTATAGACACTAGGGGTTTTAAAAAGACTTCTGTAGAAGTTGAATGATCAACTCATCCCGCAAACCACCTGTTTGACCTGCTGCCCTCTGGCAGACGCTACAGATCCATCAAATCCAGGACATGCAGACTCCGGAACAGTTTCTTCCCAACTGCCATCACCACTCTGAACACACACATGCACCAGACCACCAAAAGCTTAAAAGTCATATTCGTAATAAAGTAAGTGTAATATTTTACCAATACTGGATATAATAACTTTAGCACTCATCAATGGACAGCATTGTGTTGTATTGTATTTATTTATTTATTTTCTTCTTCTTAGCTCTTTTATGTTTTACTCTGTGAGTTCTTTTATCTCATTAATAACCCTTTAGTTCCTTGTTTTTATTATTGTGACCTATGTTAGGGACCAGCACCTCGTAGCCTTTGCAATGTCGTTGTGCCTACAGCATGTCTGTTTTGTTCAATGAAAAATAAAGCTTTGAATTGAATTGAATTTAACTCAAGCTTTTTAGTCAAGTGACAGTATAAAAGTACTGGTTTCAAAACTACTTAAAGTATAAAAATAAAAGTAATTCAAGGAAAAAAAATGTCATCAAGGACAAAAGCTTAGGACATGTCACAGGGACCTATAGTGCACTACCTTTCCTCCCCCAAAAACATTTGTCCAAAGGCCATAATTACTATAATTTTAGATTTAGAATGTTAATGTTGAAAAATGTGGGATGCTATCGGCTACCTGTTCTCTTAAGTCTCTGCCACAGACATCTCTGTACTAGGCTACATATGTCTGCTAGGTCCTTGCTGGACTGGGCGTGATTTCTGTCACGCACAGGTGCGATAGATCACGTACAAACCAATACGGGTGTTGGAATGGTATAGGTTTATACTAGGGGTGGGACTCGATTAAAAAAATTTATCTAATTATTTAAAGGCTTTGTAATTAATTAATTTTGATTAATCACATTTCAATCACATAACAATAGTTGCCCCAAAAGGAACATTTTTTTGATTAAATGTATTTTAGTGGACGACTGAATCAAATAATAAACACAGACATTAATGTTGTAAACGCAAGCTCTATTAATGTCTGGAAAAATG
Organism: Atherinosoma microstoma; assembly: GCA_037177055.1. NCBI lineage: Eukaryota > Metazoa > Chordata > Actinopteri > Atheriniformes > Atherinidae > Atherinosoma > Atherinosoma microstoma. The sequence continues at coordinate 10,814,825 of JBBBVU010000016.1, forward strand.
CATTTAATTGTATTTCCAATCAAAACAGTAGAAAAAGAAATAGAAAGAATATCCCTGGCCAAAACTGAACAGACCTAAAGTTAAAGTACTATTTTAAGTACTTAAACTAACAGCTCTGGCTGTTCTCTAATCAAGATTCTACAACATGTTACCATACTTTTATCTTTTAAAATGTTTTCATTAGGGATGCACCGATATGAAAATCTTGGCCAATACCAACATAGTTTAAAAAAAAAATAAGTTAAGATGGTCAAATTCTGTAAAAAATTAAAGTTAACGTTAGCAGCATTAGCTTCCTGTTAAAGTTTGTGAACTTCCGGCTGATGGTGTTGAATGATTTGATGCGACATCCTCCTAGAAAATACCTTGAAAAACTACCACACCGCAGACATTCTCCGCTTCAGTTAAACACCCCACAATGCTGCCTTACTATCACTGTCACATATCCGAAACAATACTGCATGGCCACACACCCCCTCCTCCCGACTCACAAACAGCCGGAAATAAATATCTGTTGTCAATATCAGGCAAGTTTTACTTATCGGACCAATACGGATATTTAAAAAATGACCAATATCTGCCGATATATCGTGCATCCCTAGTTCTTATCCACACTCTTCATTAACAGTCATTAATTTCTGACAGTAAACCAGGGTTGGATTAGCCAGCACCAGCTTCGAGTCTGGTCATGGATCAGCGGAGGACATCTCCTGCTCTGACGGCTGAGACTGATGCTGCGTGAGGATGCTTTTTGGATGGGGGGGGGGCATGACCTGCGCCAGCACCCACTGCTCAGTGAGAAGAGTAAACGTTACATGCTTTCATGTCAGTCTCAAATCACACCAGAAAAGTCTTTAGATTTGACACTAGTCACTTCTTTGAAAAAGAGGGGTCTGAAAACTCGCTAAATATAGCAACAAAGTTGTTAAATTGGCAACACTGCATTAGCCGAACTCTGACATGTTTGTCACTGTAATCGGTGTACCAGAAATTTTGCACTGACAAATGTTCCACGTTGTTTAGAACGTAAACTGTGATTATCTGCGTTAATTTTTTAACGCGTTAATTTTCTTGTAATTAATTAATCATAAGTAATGTGTTAAAAGTCCCTCCCCTAGGTTATACTCCTCATCCAACCACAATCAATCCATCATCCTGATGGCATGGTTTATCTGGATAGGTTTTTGAACAATGACAAGCCGGAATGAAAACAAGCTGAAATGAAATAAGAGTAACAAGGCTTTTTTTTTTAAATGTAAGGAGTAGAAAGTGCAGATAATTACTTAAAAATGTAAAGAGTAGAAGTAAAAACATAGCTGAAAAATAATTACTCTTGTAAAGTATAGAAACCTCAAAATTTTACTGAAGTATGGTAACGAAGTATTTGGACTTTGTTACTTGACACTTCTCGTCATGGGTGTAACGGACACGGGGACATGTCCCACGCACTTCCCGTATCAGTGCCCTGATTTATAGAATATTTCATCCCAAAAAAGTGGTGAAAATTTAGTTTTTTCTTAGTATTTTCTTGATTATGTAGTCATAAATAGAGATATCCAAAATCCCCTTTATAAAAACTTTTGACTAATATTTCTACAAAATGCAAAAATAGCTTTGAACCTGACTTAATCTAGTGTTCTGATTTTTTTCCTAGAAATTCAAGCAAATTAGCACATTTTGGCTATTTGATACGCAATTTGCATATCCAAACATAAAATAAAAAAAATAATAAAAAAAACCTGCAATATAAAAAAAAAGTATTAAACCAGGAAAGTTTCATGGTATACTAGTTAGTTATAAATTTGACCCTATTCACTTGTAGTGTCTCACCTTAAAGGTCGCAGGTATAGGTCATGCCATTTTTCTTTATTTTGATTCGTTTTTGCACATCGGTGCTGTCACATTTGACTAAAATGTTGATGTGTTTAGTGTTGTGTCACTTTCTATGGTCATGCCATTAAATTAAATGATGACCCGAATTATTACCCTGTTACCTTGTCTCTTCCATTCTATTTTGTGTGCTAAGTAATAATTTGCTGACATGAATGTTGTTTTACTGAACATTTCATGTTCAATATTGTCATATGGCACTTACCCTGCAGATGTCCGAGGGTCATCATGTCAACTCAACCAGAGTTTGGTAGCTAAAACTTTAGATTTTCTTGGTATATAGTTTAAAGAACTAAAGTCAGTTCCCTAGTGGTGTACTGTGGCTGTTTGTAATTATGTGGTTCTTTAGCCACTAATGAGAGGTGTGAGTGAATATGAGAGGATGATAAATTACTCAATAGTAAAATGTGTCCCCCTCACTTCTGAGATGATGGTTACGCCCCTGTATAGACATTTCAAACATCCATAACTAGCACAGTCCCGTTTGTAGCATCTTCAAACTGAAGTTAAAGTTGTTGCTAATTGGCCACATGAAAGCGTGCTGGCCAGATTGAACAGCAGCTTCTATAATCAGAAGCCCTCTTCAGCAGAAACATGCCCTCTGAGCCGATATTGCAGACCACAATACCGCTATCAGACGGTGTTCCCAGGTTATTTACATCCTGGCTCCCTTTCAACAGATTCTCTTGGGCTTTAAATATTAAAAAAGCTGTTGTAACTGTTAAATTATACCTTTGTTTTTGTTAAGATTATGAAGAAACTACAGACATTGTCTTTGATTAAATTTAGAAGTTTTTTTCTTACAAACAACATTGTAAAACATTTAAATTGGATTAATTCAGTCAGTTGCTCTTTTATTAGCTAGTGATGTGTGATTTACTACAGCCTAATACAACTTTACAATAACAACTGCAGCAATAATGACCATAATCACAATAATATTAACATAAACTAATTTGGTATCACAAAATATCTGTATAGGACGATATCCAAATTTCAGATGTCGGATCAGATCGGAACCCCTAAAAAGCGGTGTATCTCTAATCATAAAGTTTAACATGTTGGAAAAGGTTACATTAGAGAAACACTTCACAACATTATACACAACATCAAGTTAGACAGCAGATTATACTGTTGACAAATCACAAGACCTGCCTCCAAACAACCGCTGATGAAACAAAATGCTGCTATTATCACCGGGAGAAAAAACAATGCTGTCATCGTGATTGTGATTGCTGACGCATTGTGTTTCGACGCATAAATTGATAAATATATAAATAAAAAACTCTTCAGATCTATATAATTCATGTGAATGCCATATTTGGATTTTAAAAACTGTGATTTTCACCAAAAAGCAACAGGTTTCCAGGTAGGATTAAAATAATTTGATCCATTCTGCATCTGTGCATCTAAAGTCTTTTTGGCTCAGCCACCTTTCTGTTTTTACATCTCTGTTTCCATGGTTACTCAAGACAGTAAAAGGCAGGTACACATTAGATATCCACTTTCAGTCTCTCCAGTGTTTGGATCTAACAGTTAGAGGTGCCCGGCTTAGTTTTATCAACTGGTTGTAATCAATTTGAATGATATGAAAGGAAAGGCTGCCAGCGAAGTTCTGGTTTATATGCATTTTGTTTGTCCAAACAAAATCACGGCCCACTCTGGTTGTCTTTGCTTTCCGCCTAGTATTTTTATGTGTCATGATGAAAAAGGCTGCATGCTTTAGAAGTTCAGCAATACATTAGGTTAGTAAAATAACCTAATGTGCAAGCTATTAGCAGAGCAGGTACAATAGACAAGATATGCATGACTGTGCAGGCTAGTTTCTCACATAGATCAAAAGGTAAAGAGAGGCTATTTCTTCTAAGTATTCTACTTAAAAGTGAGTGTGTTCAAGCAAAACACAGTAAAAGGAACATTACATGCAAAAGGCTGATACTAGAAATGCTGTTCTAACAAAATTTAAGTATAAATTTAGATTATCCTCACTCACAGATTCATGAAACTGGGGGATTAAACATGGCATCCCACTACTCTCTAGTACATCTAGAGATGGGTTTAATCCAGAGTTGAATTTTGCAATCGGGATTAATAAAGTAAACATTAAATTTAATGAAAATTTAATTAATCTTAATGATAATTGACAAAATAGCTGCGAATTTTCTGATGTTTCATGAACTAATTAATCAGCTTAACCAATGGTTTCATCTTTATTTCTTAGTTTGATTTATTAGAAATAAACTTGCATTTTATATTGTGTGTGCATTTCTAAAACAACAAATAATTAAGCCTCCAGATTTGTGAATTAAAACAATGAGATGAAGATGGCATAAAAAGAAATTACATTTTTAAATGAAGATTCTTCTCTTTTTTTCTCTCTCTTTTTTTTTTTTTTTACTGAAGACAGTATAGTGGAGGCAGAGTGCATAAAAAAGTTTGGAAGTCTGAGATATGTTTTTGAGTTGAATACCATCAGATCCTCTCTCCTACTGTTTCAAAAGGCTCTCTTGGTATTCCTTTTCTCCCACTGCTGTTGTTGTTATCTCATGTGAGGCCTTGAGCCTTAACTTCTGACAGAAATACTTCCCCTCCTTTACACACGTTAGGCGCTGAAGATCCTCAAAGCCTCCATTCTTTAGCTGTGATTAGGTTTGCCTCTGATATATTAGATTTGAGTTTGATTCATTGGTTTCCAGCAGAAAGCTTCTTGTTTCCACCAGGAATCCTGTGATTCAACAGGACAGTGGTGTTGTATTGGAATAGCTCTCCTTCAGTCAACCACTGAAATATAATTTGCTCCCTCACAGAGCGCCTTTTGATACTGTTTTAACAATTCAGGGGAGGTTAATGCAACAGAGGATTTTTCTTGAGAGTTGGCCAAGAATGCTTCAACCTGCATTTTAACTTTCTGTTGTTTTGAAGTTGTCTGCTGAGTGTATACAGTGATTGTGACTTTAATGTGTGATAATGGAATTCTATGCATTTGTCCCATGTGTTGCCTGCTTTAGAGCGATAACAAAAGAAACAATAAAAAAAGTCTATCTTTTCATGTGATGAAAGATACTTAAATAAGGTTATCTGTTTTACACCTGCTAAACTTCTCTTCTGTCCTTCAAAAACACTCATTCTTCTTTCTGAGATCATGCACACAGAGTCTTGGCACAGCACAGCAAAGGAAGACTACAGATCAGATACCTTTGTCAACTCACCTCAGCAGGATGTAATGATATTGATGACAGGAAGTCATCATGGAGGACGTGTATCACAGCAGGAAATGTCTTAGGTGAAACATGTTCCTTCTGTACTCATCAATTCTTTAGCAACCTGCTGTCACTTCACTCCTCTGGGTACAGCAACACATCTCTCACCTTTGCTCTTTTTGCATTTGCCGTCTCCGTCACTCTCTCTCTCTCTTTCTCTTTCTCTCTCCCTCACACACAAATAATAATGTATCCACCTGGTGGGATGACCTCTACTTAAAATTCTTCACTCACATCTGTGCTTGAAAAAATTACTGTGTCACCACTGGAATGTTTAGTGAGTTCAGTAGAGTGCCGCTGACCTGTGAAAACTATGACTGTGACTTACTATAATGGTGTTTGGTAAAGTGTGTGTGTGAGATCTATGCTGCCTCTGCAATGACAACAAACAAGTTGGGATTGAATCAGCTGAGTAGTTTGAAAAGATGGTTAATGTGCAGTACTTGTAACAGGCAGCCGAGCAGGACGAAAAGGAACCTTTATCTTACCCAGGCAAAGAAAAATACGCTATAAATGCACACAGCTCGCTCTGTAAAGTACATTTGATCATGTTTGCCAGATCACTTTCAGATGAAGATGACTGGATGCTAACCAGAGTTATTTAAGTGCACAGTTTTTAAAAAAAAAAAGAGCTTTAGATATGGTTGAAGCATTAAATTATGCCACACACAGACACACACAAGTAGCTTTCCACAATGAGGAAATACCAGGTGATCTCCAATAATGAGGCATCTGTTCAGCTTTTCCATGGAAGTGCTAATATGGGACATCAGATGCATTCCAAGAAACAACTCACTGAAACATGAGTGCTGCATAATCACAATATGCAGCTAAAATGTTTAATCGCCTGAACCTCCCTGACTGCTCCAACGCTGTGCATAACATGCAGGATAAATGACATTGCATCATAGAAAGGACATTTATAAAAGTTTTGTCTCAGTGGTAATTGTGTTTTTTCCTGCATATCTGCATATCTGAATATGTGCATTCACATTGGATTTTAATGTCAGATGGAAGTCTGACTCAGCCATCACAGTTGTCCAACTTTGTCTTTGGCTGTTGAATATTTATGCACATAAGTACTACAGGTTTTCCTAGATAATGCTGTATTTGCACATTTGAATTTAACATAGTAGAAGAACATCAAAAACAGTTGTAATGGAAGTAGTCAACTCGAGGGATATATTTACCTGCAATAATTACACCAAATTTCCAGTTTTATTTCTAGTTACATTCTGAAAGCTTTGACAGAGTGCTTCATTCATATGTCATTTATGATTTTTATTCCTTAAACATAATTGCTTTTTTTTATGGCTCTGACAGTTTCATCTGATTTACGGAGAAGTGAAAAGTCCCCTCTATATAACTTCATGAAGTTTATTCATATTTTGATTGATAGTACATCAGAAGTGAAACATTTCTGAAAACAAAATACAGTACTTGCACTTACTCAGTGAAAGTGAACAACAGGCAAAGTCTTCTCGTGAAGAAGATAGTTAAAGATGTCAACTTTTGTGCTGTTTGTTTAAGCATGCTGTATTTGTGTCCTCTGTGGCAGGTAATGCTGCTAAAATGAACATATTTTCTTTCATTTTGCCTAATTGCTGTTTTATTATCTCTATTTCTGCCTGACAGGTAAAAAATCCATGAATTTTCTCTCGCCATGTCTCTCTGTATGTGTCCAAGTCCCCTGCTGAGCTGAAGAGAGTCTTGCTGTTAAGCTGAATATTGCGAATTAACAGCTCTACAGCCTGGCAGGTGTCTCATTAGTAATATATTAGAGTTGTTATCAGTAACCCAACACTCCCTATATGTCTACAGCCCTGTACCTGTGTGTGTGTGTGCGTGCGTGTGTGTGTGTGTTTGAAACAGTGAGATCCAGAGGGAAATAGTCTGTTGTTCTTTTTACGTGCGACACCAGTAATTGGAGCTGTGTTAATTCAGCTCAGCAGTGAGGCACAACAGAAACTTAATGTGTCTATTTTATTCTATTTTATTTTGTTTTATTTTATTTGCAGCATGAGGTATCTTTCAGGCAGCTGCATGAAGTTAAGCCCTTATGAGCATCCTGAAGGTTTCCTGACTCAGTCAATGACACATGGTATTTAATTTAGTGCAACAGCGATTCAAAGTTTTGAACTGTGACAAAATGTCTGCACAAACATCAACTTAAGGGCAAAATTGTACTGATACTTTTTTTTTTTAAATGGAATTTTTAAGCTGATTTGGCTCATGGTTAAAGAAGACATTTAAAATACATGAGTGTTTATCCTGGACTTTACTATGACCGGCAAAAGTCAGTGAGCAACTGATGCAACAGTAAACTTGGCTTAAAATTCTGACAGCATGAAAATGTGTTGATCATTGGAGCCAAAAGAGTTCAGGGAGTTTGAATTATTTTCACTGTGTGTGGCAAAGCATGGGCTGAAGTTGTCAGCAATGCTTCTCACAAGTGTGACTTGCTCTTTCTGAAGCTAAGGCAACACATGATATGAGTTCAAGGAGGTCAGGTGAGACGGCACAAAACAGTAAACTGATGCTCATGTCATGCAAAAATCCAACTCGTGGAGGAGTGTCTGAAAGATGGATTTATGAGTGCACTTTCTATGCTTGTTAATATCCATTATTTGCTTGCATAATGTCTGAGTGAAATAGTCATATATTAGGATATTACAATTTATGAGACACCCTACATTTTTATTTGTTTAAAACTGCTTTTAAATTCACTGCCAATTTAAGATAACTTTCTTTTTTTTTTCTTTTGTTGATTTTGTTGTGATTGCTGTGTAATGTGCGTTTCAACATACTGAGGGAGGAAAACAACATCGGACTATAACTTTTTTGTGGACACCAGAGCCTTAATTAGGGGCTGTTTAGTTGTTCATGAGAAAATTGCTGCTACTTACTCTTCGGAGGGTTTTAGACCCAAACTGACCCAGTTATGTGACATTTAAGGTTCTGTCTGCAGAGCAGTGCCATAGAATTCCTACAGTTCATTAGTGCATGATTTCCTGTTTATTCCTTACATAGCACACTTAATGACCCAGAGGTTGTGGAAATACAATTCAAAACCTATATCTTTAACTCAAACATAAACCAATAAAAAAGATTTTGGCCTCTTAGGAAAAAGAATTCTGTGGCTGTATGAATATGAATATGTATTTTTTATTTTTAGCTAATTTTGTCATGTACAGTATCCTCAAGTATTTAACATGCTGGATCCAAATTCATTATTAGGATCCACAAAGAGCCAAGTAAATGAAGAGCAGGACAACCTATAAGTCAAAGCTCCATTTTGTCTTTGCAGAGCTCAAAATGATGCTCTTCAGAGGGTTGTATTTTAAACTCTGCAGCTTTTTTTTTTTTTTTTGCCATTTTTGGCAGAACATTTTTGGAGAAAAATTGAGTGGAAAAGACCAAATCAGTTGCTTTGTTGTCTTATTTCTCTTCCAGCTTCAAACAAGGTCTCAGTTACTTTGGTGAGAAGCAGAGAAACACTCAGTGAACTACAAAGTGTGGAAAAAGACAGCGTTTAGTTTTTGGCTACTGACAGAGTAGAACTGAGATTTTCAGGCTGCTTCCACAGACATTGAGATCTAAATTAAACATGACTTTCAGACAGTGTGCAAATTATTAAAGGATACTTTCTACGAGGGGTGTGTATTGGCAAGAATCTGGCGATACGATATATCTCACAATACAGAGGCAATGATAAGATTAATCCTGATATATTGTGATACTGTAGGTAAGACGATATATTGCAATTCTTCTTTACCAGAATTTAGTTGTAAGAAAAACTGACTCAAGAAAACTTAGTAAAAACTCCAACCTGCAATATGTTTGACATTAACTTATTGAATGGGAACAGAGGATCTACATTTTACTACAGTAGAAATAAAAACACTTGCTCTTTATGTACAAGATGAATAAAGAAATTAAAATCAACTTCATCAGTAAAGGTCTCAAATATCCCTGTATCATCAAACATACCGCCACTTAGTGCAATATAAATCTTATGTAGCTTGATAAATGACACATATATGACACATATATGAACAATGGTCATACTTGTAGAATATTTACATTTTTGATTTCAAAGTATTTATCAAAAGAAAGTATATGCTTGGTACAAAATAGAAAAATAAGACTTTTACTGTTTTCCTTTTAACATATAGCCTACATCTATATAAATCTAAAATTAAAGTGTTTCGGATTCTTTAACTTTAACAAAAAGTCAAGTTTAGATGGAACACAGAAATAACCCACCACTGTTAATGTTTGCAGATATACCAAATTGTTGATTTTGGGGAGGAAAAAAAATATTTTTGAATATCGATACCACCGCTGTGTACTTTTTCTTTGTTGGTAATTTTGACTGACAGGCTCATAAAAATCCCGTCATTTTGTATTTTTACCGGTCACTTTGAAAAAAAAAAAAAGATAATGATGACATATTTAGTAGCATCAATTTTAAGCTAATATTTATTCCGATCAAGTTTAACAG
>JBBBVU010000016.1:10840307-10861015 GCA_037177055.1 Atherinosoma microstoma
ATTTCCCTCAAAGGGATAAATAAAGTATTTTTCATTTCATTTCATTTCATTTCATTTCATTTCATTTCATTTCATAAGCAAACAGAGATGTAAAGAAAAACATATTTATTTTTGTATCTCTGAGGTTAACGTCAAGCTATGGCAGACAACCAGTAATAACAGAGCACGTACACCTGCAACACTGTGTTTCCAGCGTAGGAATGGGCATCATCAATTTCTGGGTGCAGTAAAGGACCTGCATTTGAATCATGACACTTTGCGAGACAGTGTAGCAGTTTGAACAATTGTCATCTTTCTGAAATGTCACAGCTTTGAACCCTGCAGCAGTTTGCTGTACACATACACTACCATATCCTGGCTATTGAGTGGATGCTGCCTCTGGAAGCTATTTCAGTTTAATTTATTTTGCCTCAGCCATACACTGAGCGGTGACAAACCAGCAACATCAAAGCACTATAATATGAAATCATTCATTCTAGCTGCCAACCAATGCTGGGTCATAAAGATGAAGAGAAGTGGCATTAATTTAAAGGTTGATCAACTTAATGAGGAAGTAAATCTGAGTACACACATTAGGATTTTCGAAATCTGAAGAGATTTTTTGAATCTGTTAGAGACCCCACACATGAGAATAAGAAATCAGGAATTGAACAGTTTTGATCGTACAATGTTTGCTGTGGTTTGATAATCTCAGCAGACGTAATGAATCATGTCCCACAGCCAATCTGAATCCAGTCCTCCGAGCCAGAAATCTTCACGTGATCTAACAAAAACGAAGAAGAGACAACATAGCAAGAACTAGAAAACACAACACCCAGCACGGACGAGGACATACAAGATGAGGGAATGGTGGTGGTCTTGGGACTATTGTTCACTTTGGAAAAAAGCCTGGAGGCAGCTTGAACACAGACTTTCAGTGGGTCTGCACCATTTACTGCCGGGGCGATCCTGCTGCCAGCTAGATGGGTGGAGTTTTCACTCCATTTAAAATGGGTGATTAGCCAGATGACCTGCTTAGATCTGACGGCTTGAGTGGTAAGAACTCTCCGTTTAAACACACGGGTGGCACAAACAAATCTGAGTCGGTTTGCAGATAAACTAAGAAAAATTTCCAACTTGATAAATTCTGTTGATGTGGCCTATTGATAACTTTATTGATAACCCTTTCCCCTCCATTTAATCAGAAAACTTCTCCGCCGCTCATCATCACTTCTCCACAGGTCATTGCCCGACTGACAGTAAAGGAGCGGACCCAGTGCCTGCTTCCTCGTTCCCCAGTCAGCTCGCTCTTTTGATTGGCTACATTCCGTTCCATGTCAATCCACAGAGTCGTGACTACGGAGTCATCGGCTTTCCCCACACGTGAAGATTTTTGGTCATAAATATTGAACAAGTTAAATACTTACGATTGTTGACCCCCACCTGTTTCACAGCCAATTGTCGGGACAAATTCACTCTTAGCACACCTCAGACCGCAGGATGATCTTATAGGATAATCTTATAAGACCTTAAATAATCTGGCGTTTTCTAACTTTGGTCGGGAAGGGGGAAAATCAGGACAAAAACAGCCCAATAATCTTTATGTGTGTGCCCAGCTTAAATAAACCCAGACACACTGAGAAGCGCACAAACACACATACATATTCTCTAACAGTTGTCCACTAATCAATAGCTTCTGTTTGGTAATTGTGATCTAATTTTTATTTTTCACTCTTGAAGTAAGCAATTTCAAAGCATCAGGGCGAGTTTATTTGTATAAGATTTCATCCGATTGAAATGTTTAAAATCACATGCAAACATTTAGTCCTTTTGATGAGCACCTATTCAAACAAAAGAACCATGTCATGCATTTTCATCAGATAAAACAATCAGATTCTCTCTGGTTGAATTCCTTTTTTCTCTCTCTCTCTCTCTCTCTCTCTCTCTCTCTGTCTCTCTCTTTTTTTTATCTGTGGACCAGTTTACAAACAAGGAAAAAAAGAAAAAAGAAATGGACTACTTCATTTCTTTGGACATCCAATCATTGTGATTTTGTAGAGTGGGAGAGAGCAGAAAGGGAGAGGAGCCTGGAACTACACTCGTTTATTTTCCAGAATGGTCCCCATATGTGTCCCAGATGAATAGCTGGAGATAAAAGTAGAGCCTTTTGGTAAATGTAAAAAAAGAGTTTGATTGAGTGGGTGGAAAGTGTGGTCTGGGGTCCTGGCTCTGTTGCTGTTAAGTACAGGTTTGAGAAACACCACAAATAGAGAGTCCAGCCTTTATATTAGATCATTCTAGGGCTGACTGACACACAGGCATAGCAACGAGAAACACACAGTTTATTATGTTCACACATGAAATACTGCAGATTGTTTTGCGTTCTCAATTTTCAGACACATCTTCAGCAGACACTTAAAAACTCTTGAAGGTCAGGATAAGATCTTACATTACCCCGAACAAGAGAATCGCCTTGTCTTTTTGCAGTAGGAGATATATAGCATCATCTGGCTTCACTTGTGTTGTTTTTTTCACTGTATAACATAAGTGTGGCATGTTGTTAGTCTGTATATGTTACAAACGCACGGTAATGTGATTATATAAATGTCAGAGCCACTTTTTCTTTTTTTTTCTTTCTTTTTTTTCATCATTTATCTTTCATTATCTAGGAAGGGCCCATAGAGATACATTATCTCTTCTACCAGGAAGTCTCGGTCAATAAAAGTGGGTTAGCAGAGTACTGAAACACATGATGCCACAGTGAATGTATCAAAACACAACAGACAGACACAAAAACACAGAATAAAGGGTGGTTATTAATTTTGCCATAAACTGTATTCCCTTTGTAGAATTTATGCCATTCTATTATTCATTATTGCTTTCTAAAGCATGAAAACATCCTCTACATATCAAGTGTCCTGATGTCAGTATCATGCAAAAACTGCTGCTGGTTTGCCTTTCCTTATTTCTTTCTTTTTTTCCATTGGTACAGAGCCAACATCAAAGAGATCTCTGATATGAATTTGACCTGAAGGGGGCAGGAAGTCAGTTGGTAGGATTTACAGTGGACCAAGTCAGAGCCAATATACACTCCATTCAAAGAGGGCGATGACACAGAAAAGACTGATTTGTGTCAGTATGTGTGTTCTGGCCTGCACCACATGCGCTCTATTTTGCTGACTCTAAAGTATTCTGTGACACTTAAAGATCAGAGAACCCAGAAATTGGCACTTGTGAGAAAGCATTTACAAGGCTGTGATGCAATAGAGAAAAAAACAAGAGGTGGGGGCTGACAGCAGTTTTATGGGGTTAGCGCCATGTTGAGAAGAAAACATTTAACGGTTTGGGTCAAGTAAAGAGTTGCAGGTAGAAAAATGATTAAAAGTCAAACAGTTGTCCTCAACTGTTACAGAACAAGGTTGCATGGACTCCTACATGTTTTTTTTGTTTTTTCTATTGATTTAGCCTCTGTGTGGTCTCCTGAATCATTAAAGGGGGTTGTTACTGTCCTCTGCCCTATCAAAGGCCACGCTGGACCGCATGGAGAATGGAGTTTTGGGATTGAGGCGGAAAGGTTGATTGCATTAGTGACTTCAATCAGGATTCATTTGAGGTCTAGTTTAGAAACAGAGTGATGGTTTTTGAACTTTGTGGCTAACCTTCACATCAGGGTGTGCCCAGACAATCTTATCCGTTTGGTTGTGTGTGTGTGCTGGTGTGTATGAGTGGCGCTACAAGGACATACAGAGCAAAAAACATCACAGAGAAAAGATTCTTGTCCTGTTTCTCTCTAGTTGGTCACAAAACATGTTAATTTATTTTGTGCGAAGGCAAGTTCAAATGGTGTAACATATACCGGAAATGTCATGTATTAACTAAATCTGAGAAATGGATCGCAAGTATGTGAAGAGTGGAGAGGACGCATCATCACACGAATTATGAATTTTAGGAGTTTGAGGGTTAAGAAATACTTTCCCCACACTATCATGTATACAGAAATGAATGCACATGTGCACATGTACATCCCTGGAGTGCAAATATATCTTCAAATGGAACACAGTTAGCCATGAGCATAGAGCACGCATTGCTGTGGGATGTGGAAGTGAAGGAACAAGAGGTGAAGGAAAAAACTAAAACAGATTGTCTCTGAAGTTGGGATGAAAAACTTACAATCTGGTCTTCATTTACAACAGAAACAACATTAAAGGATTGCAAAATAAAGAAAATAGGTATCATAATGTTAGTTTTGATATCTGAAATCGCCTTTGTATTCCCCATATTGCAACATTCCTTGAAACTCAAAGATGTGCATGTTCTCCGGTTAACCAGCAACACCTTGATTTGATTTACCAGAGTTCAGATTGAAGGGAAAAAAAATCTTTTATTTTCTTTTTCAAATTGGGCCCAATTTATCCTTGTATTTGTCTGTAAAATTTATTGATAGTCAGAAAAAGTCTTTGCAATCGGACCCATACTGAGTGAAAACACCAGTAACCACTGAACAACTGCAGCGTGATAAGACTTGCAATCATGTGCATCAAAAATGCTTGTATTTGCTCCTGACAGGCTCAGAATGCTTGGCTGTTTCAGATTTTTGATAGTATGAAGAGGATACAAAGGTAGAAACTTTGTGTATATATTTGGCTTCTTCCATTCTCAGATGTGTGACTGCATTTTTTTGGCCTGTATTATATCAGAATCATGTGATGCTTACAAAAGGGGAAGTTACACTTAATACACATCAGACCTGCTCATTTAATCTCAGCATAACCTCAGACTTAGAGGAACTGCTGGCATTCATTTATTTTCAGTGTATCAGTCTTTGAGAGCTGTACTATATTTGGCTCGACATTTGTTGCCACAGTTTAGAAGAGCACAAGCTCCAAACAACAGTTTGTTTTTAGAAATCTGTTTTGCACTCCAACTCCGTATTGTCCACTCCTGATGGGGCTATGCTTATGCTCTCATTCATGTGAAGAGTATCGTCTCTCTGTACCAGCTCAGAGAAAGCCTTTGTCTTCAGCTGAACCTCAAAATAAGTAATTTTCATAATACTGTGACATATAGCAATCTGAGTCAACAAAGACTTTTGTGCTATATGATAAATTATAGCTAAATGCTAAGTAAAATATGACCCTTCTCCCATAAAAGATATTTCAGCCTGCATAATTCAGATTCGCTGGGAATTGGCCTTTATGATTGCCCAGTATTTCCACATTTCCCCTTTTGTAACTCTAGTTATAAGTGAAACATACAACATAAAAGGAAGAGAAGGGGCAAAACTTGTCTTGGGAATTGTGACCTACATGGCAATATACAGTAAAATGCATTTCAGGCTTCTTCCATCCCTGCTTACTACGTCACTGGCTTCCTCACATGGCATACAGATTTAGAGATGGCAACCTTCGTCTTTGTCCTTCACAAAACAATAGCTAAAATAATCTAACTTCTCCCTTGAGGGGGGTCACTGGTAACAAAAACACTCGCTGGTTTTGCACACACAATACAGTGACATCATAGATTTAAGAAAACCGACTTAAGAACAGAAGAAGCGTAATATAATTTAGCAGTTTAGTCATCAGTCGATGCTATTTAGATGCATTGTTCTCGCCTTTTATTTCAGTCTACCGCCCCCTCCTTCCTCTTATCTCGTCTCCTCTCTATTTTCTCTTGAATGTTTGAGATGGATGGGCTGCTCTATCATATGAGTAATACTAATATAGGCCTGTCTGCATGCGCTGGCTCGAGCCCTTGCAAATTGAATTTGTCAGAAGCTCTTTTTTTCTGCCAGGACTTTTGTATTCACTCTCACCTTTTTCAGTGTATGTCCAAAGGTGTGCACCTAAACAGACTAGATTTTCTAATCTAGTTATTCTCCCCATTGATGTGTGTTTGTCTACATGTGGACCTTTTGATCAAACAATTCTGTATTCAGATGACCCATATCCATGCCTATATTAAAATAAAAATTCTGAATGCTAAATCCACTGCCTTATCTTTTTATATTGATCCCAAATTTCCAAACAAGTGCCTCTTAGCCTTGTTTTTCTACAAAATTTTTTTTCTTCATGATGTAGTTGTGAAATCTTATGTTCAGCACGCACACTCCTACCAAGTAACAATTTCAAAAATAGACCCTCATTCTTTGTCCCTTTTCCCTTAACTACATCTGTGTGTGACTTTTATTATAAATGAGTCACCGTTTATTTCTTCCGGGGAGTTGCAAGATGGACATGGGCAAGTCCTTCTCTACTTTCTCGCTCCCTCCCTTATTCTCCAGTCTCCATTTGTTCATTTTTTTTTCTTTTTTGCTCTTTCCCCCTCTGTCCTCCCCTCTGAGCTGTGAAACAACTGATGTTTAGTCAACAAATGTGAGCAGGCCCCTGCACATGCTTTGGCCAGCATAGACCATGTGATCGCGCATACACCATGCACATTTGCACCATCAGTCTGCTGCTGGGATTAGAGTGGGTGTCTTGAGCCTGCAGTAGCAGACCAGCTGACTGTTGACTAATTGCAAGTTTACATGGTAACACATTAATACTGGGGGAACAACATCCACTGGTTTGGTCTCTTGTCTGTTTTTAAAGGAGCAATGCAGTGAAATAATTATGTGTCCACCCAGTAAACAATCTCAATCTTTGGCAGCCTTTGGATCTTATTATTTCACACTGTTTGTGTCTGTCTCCTCTCTATCACCTTCTCTAAGTCACTCTGTTTCTATTTGTCTTTGCTGTATCAATCATCATCACCTCTCAACAAAGTTTTTGCCATTTCCTTCTGCCAATCTTTCTTCCTTCACCTCTATCTCATCCCTTGCTTCACAGTTACTTTAGCCTTATCAACACATTATTTCGAGCCATTCGTGTTTTCTCACCTCTTCTTTACCATCCCATCTATCAGTTTTTCTCCTCTATTCACTCATCTCTTTCCCATGACCATATAACCATTTCCCAGCTCCTTTTGAGTCTATTATTAGGGACCATTAAAGTTTCAGTTGTTCCACAGAGTATGATGGAGTCACTCTGACACCTTCACTGGACAAATTAGGCGAGGGTGTGATGGAAGGGAATAAATATGAGATAAAAATGATGTCAGAGAGTGAACTGAAATGAGAAAAATGTATTCTGGATGTTGTCAAGGCTATGTAGAAAGATGCAAGTGTTACATGAGGGAATGGCAAAAGTAAAGACATTTTATCAGACATCATGATGGTAATGATGATGATGATGATGCTTGTGTTAATTGTCCACTTAAGTATGGAGTCAGCGAGGTTTACACTTAAGGACTTTGCTAATCTGTATTTCTTTTAGGGGCTTTAGCCCTTTTCAAACAAAAATTACACACTGAAGTGTCACACTGAGTCCAGTGCATTAAGTCAAGCTATCCATTATAGATATTCATAATAAGAAGCAGAATTGAGACATCAAACAGTAAGCGTGATTTTACTGGTCATCTCACTTCTTGTTGAAATTATCCTGATGGTTACCAGGCATATTTCAGTATATCAGGGATCAGTTTGATACCCTGTTGGCAATAGTAGAGTCATGCCTTGAAAGATCACAAAATTAGGTGGTTCATTTAATCCTGCATCGTTTTCATTCCTTGTCATGAAGTTGTTGATGCAGGAAAACAAAGGAAAGATGTGGCTAAATAATTCAGAGTTGGTGAATAAAAATGACCCATAGGTGTGACCAATGCTTTGAAAACACTCATAGTTGTGTTCAATTATGCAACAGTTTCTTATAGCAAATATAAGCTTTGTGTGCATACGCCTTTAATCTGAGACCGTAAAAAAAGGGGAATTATTTATTGGTTTCAAACATTTGTTTTCAATTGTTTAAATATATGGCATGTATTGCCATGGTTGATATGTCAATTTAAAGAGAACTTGCATATCTTTTTTTTTTTAGAAATGCTGAAATTAAACTTT
Organism: Atherinosoma microstoma; assembly: GCA_037177055.1. Taxonomy (NCBI): domain Eukaryota; kingdom Metazoa; phylum Chordata; class Actinopteri; order Atheriniformes; family Atherinidae; genus Atherinosoma; species Atherinosoma microstoma. The sequence continues at coordinate 10,848,220 of JBBBVU010000016.1, forward strand.
TAAAAAAAAAAATAGAATTGAAGCTATAAATTCTGTAATGACACCAGGGCCCTCAGCCTTTGTAATGGAAACATGTATGTCCAATATCTGTATGGACTTCATCTGCACTGTGTGTCAGGTCACATGTATTAATGAATCAAAATGTGTGTGCAAGAGAGAATGTAAGAGTATGGGAAAGAGATCTATCAAAATGACACTTAAAGGCTTGTAGATCCGTGAGCTGCTCAGCCAAAGTGAAGTGGAAGTCCCTTAGCTCATGCCTGGTACTCACACATCTATTTTAATTTTGCTGCTCACTGTCAGTCTTGCCTGACTAACATGTGATCAATATAGGCAGACATCCATGTAATTATGATAGATTGGATTTCTCTGAGCATGAAGCTAGTGACGTGGGCCAGGGGGAATGTGACATGTTTAGTGGGACAGCAGGTCTTTTCTCATTAGCCAGCGGACTCCTGTTTTTAGTGTCTGCAGTTGAGCATGTTCTACTACATCTGTAGTTCAGATCAGTCATCCTGGTCAAACAAGAGTGTCTCCAATATACCTGCAAAAGGAGTAACGGTGACTTGTAAGTTACATTCTAACATTAAATACAGTTGGTTTTTTTTTAACAGTTAGTAATACAACAAATGGGTTTAGTATTTAACATAGTGTCATGTTTTCATTTAACAAAAAAAAAATCATATATTTTTTGAATATATAAAAAAAATAATCATATGTAAAAACATGTGAACCGTATAATTTATTATTTCAAATATTAGATAATTTAATCTAACTTCTTCAACAGTAGATAATGAGTGTGTCTCTTCTGCTTTGGGTTTTTTTGCCCACTATTTCTTGCAGAGCTTAGCCAGATGAATGCATTTAGTGGGGCATTCTGGCTGGAACAACCCTCTTCAGGTCCAAACACAGCATTTTGATCAGACTCTGACTTGGCCAGTGTAGAGTGTGACTCTTCTCTTTTTCAGCAGCCGTTCTTTGTATATTTTGCTATATTGCTTTGGGTCATTATCTTGTTAAATGTCCCATTTTTGGCCCAGTTATAACTCTTCTGCTGATAGCAAGATTATCTATCCAATGTTTGCTGATAGCACTCAGAATTCATACTTCCGTTGGTTATGTGAAATAGTCAAGTTCCACGGAAGGAAAAGCAGGGCCAGAACTTTACATGACACAACTACTGTTCCACTACCATACCCTCGCTGTGGGACAAGATATTTTGCGGTGATATGGAGGGCTGGCTTTCCTCCAAACATGGTGGTTTTGATTGTGATTGGACTTCTCTGTCAAGGTGATTACCTTCCACAAAGCTTTGAGTTTCCTCATGCAAAATCCAGGTGGAAAACTCTGTTCTATTCTGAGAATGCAGGCTTCTTCAACACAAATCTTCTATTAATGTCTTATCAGATCTCCTTTCCATTTTCCCAGTCAGAAATTTCAATTTGATATCCTTAAATGATTATCTGCTGCATTACCATTGCAAAAGTTTGCGTTATGACTATTACAGGATTTAGATAATGATATAAATAGGATTTAGATAATGATATAAATAAAACATCCAAGACCTAACTCCAGCACGTACCTGGATAAAAACAAAAAAACGAAGATGATATGCTGGCTTCGTCTTATAGGGAGTAATAGACACCTGATTATTGCTTCGATTGCAATCATTTTTACATGGACCTCTCTCTAGAAAGTGTAGCGTACACTTCTAGTCATCACTACAATCCAGTGACATCACTGCCAGGCCAAAAAAAAAGACTGCATAAAGATTGGACTCTGGAGCAATGGAAGAAGGTCATGTGGTCTGATGAGTTCAGATATACTCTGTTCTAGAGTGATGGTAGCATCAGGGTAAGAACAGAGGCAGATGAAGTGATGCACAGTGGTCGGACTATTTGAAACACTGGATGGAAATAAATCTTGTGGCATTGCAGAAGCTTATCGAAACAATACCACAATGAATGCGTGCCATGACCAAAGCTAAAGGCGGTCCCACAAAATATCAGTGTGACCTTTTTTTTGGCCAGGCAGTGTATTTTGAACAAGTTGGACATATGAATTGGATAAGAGACTACTGTCAGATAGTTTAGGTGAGAGGAAATACCTGTTAAAAGCTTGTTCATGTGAGGAATTTGTTGTTTTTTTGTTGTGTTCAGTTTGATAATGCGGGGGAAAAAAATTCTGACAAGTAACAAGTCACAGAATAACTCTAGCAAACATTTGCCAATCAACACACAGAAGTGCAGATAAAAACATGCAGATTTTGAGTGGACTCCAGCAGGTATTTTTGATGCTGTCTTGGCACTGTGTGAATTTATCCAGCAAATAACAATTACGTTACACTTGTTTAGTTTACAAGAAGAGGAAATCAAATTTCACATGCCAGCCACAAGCTCCAATTGTTATGAATAATGTTCTCAAGTGTGCAACTGCAGAACATTCATTTGTCCTGCATTGCCATAAGCTGTAGGCCAAATCACTTGGGACCTTCTGACCGTTGTTTGGGCAACAAAGCAGCTGTACTCTTATTATGTGCATTCTAACATAGTTGGAATTGTTTTGTTTTGTTTTCATACAGTTGAATAGCCAAAAGAGACTTATGTTGAATAAATTATAATTGTATGATTAAGTAGATCACTGCATTGGACAGGGGAATGCCCATTAGGGCTGTCATGATAATGTAATTGCAATTTGAAACTGTAAAAAATGTCTTCTTCACATGTATGAAAACGGTTGGATATTGTTAAACTCTATTTCCACATTATTTTCTACTTTTTTATGAAGTTGACATGGATTTAGTTGATGCCCTTGTCATAATGTAATCTCATTGCACAACTGTCCTCTGATGTGGGCATTTTATATTCACCATCTGCAGTCAGAAATATTTTATACAGCATCTGGATGACAGTATGCATTGCTCCAAAACTGGTATGAATCATTTAATATTAGTGGTGATTTTAAGACTCTGATACACCCCAAAACCATTGTAGACTGCAACTGTGAGCTTTTAAAAGTGTGCACTGATACCAAGCTTGTGTGTTTGTGATCCTGAGCCCTTGCAACTTTGATGCATGCCTCAAAGATCACCATCATTCAATATTGTTTTTTGGCCTTGTCCACAGACATTTTTCTGAATTTACTAAATCTTTAAAAAAAAAAAAATTCTCTTGATTCTTTTGAATGCTTGGATTTGCTTGGAAGATCCTAATTCACAAGAGTAGAGAATGGAAAAGAGGTCAGAAATAAGTGAGGAGATGCATCAGCTGTGCTGGTTCACCTCCACTAAGACAGTGTTTGGTTCACCAAGAGAAGCTCACTGTTCCCCTCTTTGACTCTGTCACAGCCTCCCTGTGGGAGTCTGCCATGTGTCAGCAACCTTAATTACTACACCTCATCTCCTAAAAGATTAATGAAGCCTCTGTTCTCACAGTATTTATAATCTTATCTAGTCATTTACATTCTGCTGCATACACACCACTGCATGTGCATGGACTAAGGTTTGTGAAAGTGCATTCGTGCAGAAGCTACAGTGGTAGATCATTCTCATCCACCCCCAGTCTGTTTGCCTTTGTGACTCCAATTTAAGACAGTTTTTATATGTTTTTAAGAAAACTCCATTTTCCTCAGGTGTTGAAACCCTCCAGGGGAATTTCACATTTTAATATTGTTGTTTTATGCAGCTTGACATTGTTGGGGTTTAGTATAGGAAGCAGGACCCAAGACAGGAGCAAAAAAAGGGATTTATTGACAAGATGAAGCCAAAGTTGCTGGGACTGGATGCTCCCACAGGGAGGAGGGGGGAGTCAAACAGAGAATGCTGGAGGAGATAAAACTGGTGAATCCACAGAAGAGTACTGGGAAATCTATCCAGAGTGAAATGAGATCTGACCGTGAGGGTATTCCTGAGGTGCAAAAAACGCTACCTTCCAGGCAGGTGACAGTGCAGAGTGACCAGAGGATGGATGAACCCACAGGACTGACTGATGATAGGTGATTTCCCACAGCTTGAAGAGATACAAAAATCAACTCAATGAAATCATGACTGAAGATCTGAAACAGGCAAAGGTGGACAAAATCAATGATAAAAACTTCTTTCAGATGTAGAACCATAACAGATTTGGCCACGCAATACCACTGGAGAGCAGACAAAGTGGCACCAGTCAAAGAGCAGATCTAGGTTTTAAAGGAGGCAGCAATAAGTAGTCGCAGTGGAGCTGGATGAGCCATCAGCAACTAGAAGCCACACCGAAGGAAGGCAGGAGCAAGATGCAAAATCCACACAGGAAAAACCCCACAAAACCCAACAGACGTGTGTTTACATGTGAAATTTGTCGCTTTGTTGATGCCCATGACAATGTTGAGAATGCTTATCTTTTTTAATTATTAGCGCTAATGCTCCCAGCTACAAGTAGCTAATGATGCATCATTTTAACTTGTTCCTATTTTCACAGTGAAGCAAGTCAAACAGAGGATGAATTTAAGATAGAGAGCAACAAAAGACAGCATGAAAAAATGGATAAGGTTATAGGGGTCTGTCTGTCTCTTTCATCTTCTTCTCACTGTATGTAATATTAACGTAGTGGCCTCCTTTCTTTCTCCCACCAGCCAGATCACTCGTCTGGTTGAGAAAACTATGGCCTAGTTCAAGGACATTCCCAAAACAAGTAATTGTTAATTTCATTTGAATCAAGAGTCAGGCTTCCTTCACTTGGCTGCCTGCGTATATCTGTCTGAATGCGTAACAAGGCAGTAAATCCTATTCCAAGTCTAGTGGTACATTTGAATTACAGTGCAGAAGGGAATTTCTATAAAAAATTAGTCCTTATTATTATGCATAACTGCAATTGTACCCTTGAATTCCCCTTCCTCTTCAAGTCACCAAGTGTTCATTTGAATGATGTCCCAAATATAAACAAAATGTGAAAATGGCTGGGCAAGACGCTGCCAGCCAAATCACAGTTATTAATATCAATTTATTCCCAACCTCTTGTCTTTCTCACAGTTTCTGCATAATCAAGCTGTCATCAGGCAGAAATATTGAGATAGGGAGGATGAGGGTAGAGGTTAGAAAGGGAAAGAGAGAAACAGAGATAAACAGTTAAAACCTCAGGGAAAATGTATTTTCTTTAAATTGCTCTGCTCAATAGCTGAATGTGGCTCTGCATGGAGTTTGCCAGACGTTTGGAGAATGTTTGTGTTGAATATGAATGTTTATGCAGGGAGAGGATAATTAAGGCAAGTTAACAGTCATTTGAAGATTGTGTGGATGGAATTTACACATAAATGCTTATGTCCCTCACCCGTGGAACAGCCTGCCAGAGGGCCTCAGAGACTGTCAAGAGGCTCAAAACCCACCATTTTAACTTAGCTTTTATTTGATTTTTTCTTTTTCTTTTATTCAATCTATTTCATCTATTTAGTTATTACTCTATATCTCTATTCTTAACTGATTTGATGTACTTTTTTATGTATTTACATATCACTTTTGTTTGATTTTATTGTTCTTATTATTGCTTTAAGGTTTATTTTTACTCATTTATTTATTTTATCTTGTGTTTCATTTTTATCTTTATAACTTTCTAGCTCCAGTGTTTTCCTCATGGGGATCCTCCACGTTGGGAGCTATGCCTGTTCAGTCTGTAGGGTCGTTGCTGCGGGGGTCACCTTGATCGGGGTGGTTGGCGGAGTTCTGCGCTGCAGTCCTATGGCTGTGGTGTGGGACCTGGCCTGCCCTGATTTTGGCGGTTACTGTGGCGATGCCCTCTGTGGTCACTGGTGAGGCGGCTCCTGGTGTGGACGGGTCCCCAAAATATTGTTTCCTCGCACCTGTGTCAAGCCATTTGTCTTTTATATGTTTAGCTCAAATTATGTTTTTACATAATCGTTTCAGTTAAAGAGACAGAAATTAAAAGGCAGAGTTTTATTTTTATGCAAGGGGGGGGCATCATGTGTTTGCATTGGGTGTGTGTGTATGTGTGTGTGTGTATGATGATGAATGTGTGAAAAGTGAAAGAAAGAGAATGATCAGGTGAGTGCTATTGATTTTTGATGTTTTATACTTTTTTTATGATGTAAAGCACTTTGTGACGATGTATGAAAAGTGCTATACAAATAAAGTTTGATTTGATTTGACAATATTTTGGAAAGTCTAATTTAGCAAACAGAGAAAATTCCAATGTCCCTTCTGTCCAAGATTGCAGATATGCATTGTGCTTTTTGAAATAATTTTTATCATCTCTGATTATCTGAAGCACTTACTGAGAATGATCAGTGTTAATTGATTGAGGAGCCATTAATTTACATGATAACGTGGCAGAAAAAATACAGCCCCGTGTGACAGATGACAGATGATGATGGGCAACTCAATTGGAGAGTAATTAAAGGAAGCAGAAACATTTTGTTAGATGCTGTAGTTTGATTCAATCTCTTTTTTTAGAAAATATAATATAATATTATGATGTAGGACAGTCATTTGAGTATTACTATCATTTTCAAGCATACATCTAGGATTTCTGGAGCTCCTAAATGGGGGGGGGGGGGGAATTCCCTACTTGTGTTGTAATGTTTCTTTTCATTGATTTCATTTACATTAGAAGCATTACAGCCGGTTGCAGAAGAAGCATTAAGAAGTACATTAAAAAGAAAGTTTTAAAAGAAATAGAATGAATGAAATAAAAACAGAAGAAAAAAAGAAATTGGATTAAAATGCAAGTTCTTTTGATAAAAGGTGGCAAATAGAAAAGTTTTTAACCCTGATTTTAAACTACACAGAGTTTCATAATTAATCCTGATTTGTTTATTTCTTAATATTGTAGTTGCCCTTGTGTGAGATAGACTGTTAGTTTTGTGATTTCTGAGCTGCATTGAATGCAGCACAACCTGACAGCTGTGAGCTGCCTGTCACCGTAACTTTAAGTTTAATTTTCTGTTCCTCTGAGTCTCCTTCTCCTGCATTATTTGAAGAGCTTAGTTGATAAAATACTTCAGTCTGGTCCAGAAAAGCAACTTGCAGAACTTTAAAGCTAAACTGTCCATGTAAAAGATCCATTCTGTGTTTCTGCTTCAGAGCCACAACCTGCTTTCTACATCACTTCCCGAAACTACGCCGACCAAACGGGAGGATAAAGTAGCTGCTGGACTATCTCGTCCTTTTTCTAACATAACGCCAAAATAAACTTCACTGTTAGACTGAATTAACTTACCTGTCCAGCAGAAAGCTGCAACCAGTTTTCACGTCCCTCTCCCTCATGAATTATCTCCATCTGGTAAACGCTACGCCGATGTAAAATTGTGTTTCCTCCCGGTTAATCCTTTTTCTTTTCTTGGTTATTTTTCCTCCCTTTCACGGGGCAAAGAAAATGGATGGTCCTCCATTTCAATGGAAACCGGCATGTTGAACGAACCACGGTTAGCTGCTTGTTCCTCCTCCTCCCTCGACAACACATGGGGATTCACTGCTAAAACGCGTAGGGCTAACAAGTTTGTCCCGTTTTGGCTACTGAATTCAAAGATGGCGATGCAACATGGCAGCTTTCAGTTGTGTACGCCACCACTTATATATTTATCAATAACTCATTCTAAGATAAAATGCGTTTTTATGAAAGTGAAACTTGATTTATGCAAATATAGCCAAATTAAATGCCAAATTAGTTACACACTGTCCCTTTAAGAGAATGACATTCACCACTGACAAAACTCGGTTACTAGAGTTGTTTCGGGCAACGCTGTGGACAAATCGCGGGGTTTGAGTGGGGAATAATGAGCAGTTTTCCACACTAAAGGAGCTGACATTTCCCACGCTCTCAAATTACCGCGCGTTACACTTCACCAGTAGATGGCATCCTCCTCCCGGCGCAAGATGGAGTGTTGTGAAAGGCCTCTGGAGCAATTTCATAATTGGGTAATAAAAACAGATTTGGGTGGTGCTTGTAGAACTATTCCCTTTGGGAACCATTTCAGAAGAGCAGTGGTTTTGGACTCCCAAAAGACTGGTTCTGTGTGGACCAAATATCCAAACAATAAACAGCTGTAGTGGAATCACCTAAACTCATCCCCCCTATAGGACCTGAGTGTCAATACCTAAACCTTTCAAATATTAAATTGTGAATATGCTACAAAGAAATCAGCTTCTGTATTTTAGGGCCTTAGAACATGAGCATTAGAATCCTTTAGTGACAGGTAGTTTTGTTAAACCATGCCTGAGAAAAGTTATGTATCACAAGCTCCATTTTAAAGTGTTTGGATTTACTACATGAAGATAAGATTTATGCTATTTTCAAAAACAATGTGTTACTTGTAGTGAAGAAAGGGCCTTCAAAATGTTGTATTATGCATTTGGGTTTTTCCCTTTACTTCAGGGTGCTTTATTGTAATTTTGTTCATGTACAAGGTCTGCAAAGTCCCAAAGCCCAGAATTCATACTCATGAGTTACTGCTCCAAGAGAGGACACTGCTGCTCCATATCACACATGAGCATTTCACCTCAAAGAATTACCAGTTGAGAAAGCAGCTAAAATGAAGAGACTTTAGGCAATCGGCAAAAGGTAGTCCAGCAATGTACTATGAAAATATTAATGGTGTTTCTCAACATTAAAGCATGAAAAGCTATTTCAGTTGTCTCACAAAATAAAGACATGAGCTTGTAAATGAGCAAATGGTTGTTAATGGAAGAATACTGTTTGAGGTATTTAGCAGATAAATTGCTGGTAAACTTGAGTGAACGTCTCCATTTAATCAAAGTTGGTTAAAGTTGCTGCATTTAACACTACCTTCGTAAAAAACAATCACTGGAAGGAGGCAACAGAGCTATTACTGTCTTATATTGGGGCCACGAAAGAATTGATTGTACGGTACTAAAGACTTCCTGTGAGACGGTTTGGGCTTTTGGGCTTGCAATAATTATGAAGGACAAAGCAACAGAAGTTGTCTAACTCAGTGACAAACTGTATCATTTTTGTCATACAGCTAATCCATAATATTCTTTTTTATATGATTTCTCCTACAACTCATTATTTTTTAACCGACTAATGCTTTTAGGATAAACCTTGAGTTATTTATTGACATTAGGATAAATCCAATAGCACTTATCCTATTATTATAAGTATTGTATATCCCAAGTTTAAACAGAAGAAAAAGGATGGTAAAAAAAAAAAGATGAGCAAATTACGACTTTCATTAAACCCATTCTCCAAATTGGAAATGTTTAAAAATCATAATAATGTTATAAATTAAGTGGCATATTACAAAAAAATGTGCATGCTTAGTTATTTCAAGTCTTATCAAAATTGGCAGTTTTTATGCTTCCACTCAAATTAACTACCTTCATTTAACCCTGAATGGCACTTTAAATCTAGGATGAGTCTGCTTAAAAATGCACCCTTTGGCTCATGGTTTTTCATTTTTGTGCAATGGTTTACGATGGTTCCTATATTCTTATGGAAACACACAGCCATTTCCAACTAACCTTGGGCCAAGACGGAGGCTGAGGAGGGAGAGGCAGGAGCAAATAGGAGTATTAATCACGAGACAACCTCACCAACACTTCCCACTCCCATCACCTCCCACACACACACTCAAAGACACACACACACAATTTAACAGGAGGCTGCAACCACATACATGGAACTCCCTGCCAGACAGAACCAATCATTCTCAGCGAGGCAATGAGATCCCTGATGAGCAGCATCAATAGTAATCATAGAATTTGCCATGATGGTGATGGATTTTTATGCCTTTTTGCCCCCATTACAGATCAATCCGATACCTAAGCGAAACATGTATTTACTTTGCTGAACTCTTGAATACTATCTCAAAATTTATTGTAGCACAGGGTTTATGCTACCGTGCAATTATTGTTTCATCTTGTTTTACACATTATATTTATTCTGTTGTTTAAGAGTACTTCACTGTTTACCTATTGAGACACAAGCCAGCTGATTACACAAGTAACTAAACCCAAATTTATTAATTTATTCAAATCACATTAAACTTTTTCTTTCATGTCTGTAATTCTGTTGTGTATTACACTTTACAGTTTGCACACTGTATCTGTTTTCAAACTTCATTTGCCCCCACACCTACAAAGAAAAATTTGGATCCATTTGAAATGAGCGGGCTGTTTCACTGTCAACAGGCCTTTTCTTCAACACAAATTTTATTCCGAGTCTCTGCTGGCCAAAACAATATCTAATTTCATCACTCTGGCAGTTGTAATGTCGGGCTGAAATTACTGTGAAGCAGCAGCTTGCCTGAAGGAAAAAGAGCAGTATCTTTTTAAAGCAGTTCGATTTGTCATCTATATGGGTTACTGTAAAACAAACATTTCTATAGGTTGGATGGTGAGTTTTTACCTGTCGTTAAACTAAAATGACTCATTTGGGCGAATGAAAATTTTTTATAACCTTTTAAATTAAAGACCATATATTTGGTTTTATTTCACACTGACATAGTATTCCAAGTTGAATTCTTGTTAGTAAATCCTTTATTTGGGAGTGATGGCTTAACCTATTGAGGAGTGGCAAACGAAGGACTCGTTCCCTGTCTATATGAATAGTTTAATATAAAAAACTTTTAAAACATCAGTTGAATAAAAATGATTACCCTTTGTCAAGCTTAGGCTAACATAGATATATCCTTCAATAGACCAATATGACACTAATCAGCCACCATATTAAGACAACCAACTTAATGTTTAGTGTTCCACGGTTAGTTTGCTCCAATTATATATTAAATGTTTATATCTCAAACTAAAATCGTCTTTACCTCCTCGCTCACTTGATTATTTTTACTCTGCCATATTATGTGAAAAGATCAAATTTAACCTTCTCAGTTTGAAACACTTAATCACTTGTTAAGTGGTGAAATGCTTACACTGGTGCAATAGTGTTACTCCTGAAACAGTTATATTACCAAATTGTTGAACCCCCTCATCACTCTTTAGACTTTCAAATCAGTCCAACTTTGCTTCCTTTTCTATTTAATTTTTTACACAGCAGTCATGGGTGACCACATACACTGCTATGTGTTCTCTTTGTTATACTTAGCACATAATACACACACGCAAACACACAAATATGCACCATGCTTGCCTCAGCAGCGTGATTAGTTGCAAACACAAAGTAATGATGATAACTAGTGGACACATTTCTAGACTCTTCTGTTGAGAGCTCACAGCGTTCCACACACCACTTGATGAGAGAAATACACAACTCTTAATAATCCTCTTTTCTTATGTAGCCTATACTTTCATGCATTTATATTATTTTTTCCTTTTTGTCTACAAATTTGTCCCCACCTTTCCTTTACACTAAACAAAACTAGCATAAATAGTGATTGTAACCATGATTCCATAGGTAGGTGCATACAGCGGGAATCCCCAAACCATATTACCAAACCTGAACAACATTTGTTCCCCTCTCTCATTCTGTTGAGACCTTTCTGGTGTAAAGTTCTGCGCTATTTGTTCACTGCATATTGATGCCAATTGCACAGGAAGTTTGTTTTCTAATGGCAAGTGAAAGGAAATAGCAACATGAAATCAGTTACTGAAAAACCATCAGGCATAAGAAACTGATTGAAAAAAAGATTTAAAGAAATAAAAAGAGAGAGAGGTAAAAGGGTATAGAGAGATAAAGAGTTTATTAAGCTGGTTGTTATGGACTGCCTTGCTGTTGTTTCCAAGGGAACAGCTATGCTGTGTGTGGAGGTTGCTGTAACCTCTGAATTCTCAGGCATTACTTTTGGCTATGGGCTGAAATTGGTTGGGATATAACAGGATAACATCTAATCTCTTCAATTAGATCCACCAAGGGGCTTCCCACTGTGGGTTTATTGTGTATAAGCTCGCATCCTTTCTTGTGTGTGCTTGTGTGTGTGGGTGGATGGGTGCGTGTGATTGTGTGCATACATATGTGTGGATGCATGAGTGTGTGTATACATGTGTATTTGTATTAAAATCTTTTCTCATGCCATGAGCATGAGAACAATTTGTCATATGCATAGTTTGTCTGTCACAGCCATATGTATCATTCACTAATTACAATGCATTACAGAGCACAATGCCAGCTGTAAATTAATTTTATGGGATGGTGGAAAAAGGACTCTTTACATAAATGGCTCTCTCCATGACCAGTATGTAAGCTTTTGACGTCTTTTTCTCATACTCTTCAATAGCCGTATAAGTACATACTCAATAGTCTTTCCTTTAGCATATATAATGCATAATTATCTATGCTCAGCATTCCTCAAAGTGCTGCACTTCACCCGATTTTCAGTTATATTCTTCCCTATCCTCTTTTTCATCTATTCTCGGGGCAGAAAATGTGTTCTTCTCATCTTTTATATGGCATAATTCTTTCTTTCTCACTCTGTCTCTCTATCTCCCACTCTCTGCCCCCTCCATCCTATTTTTTGCAACTCCCAGTACTTTTTTTTGGATCAGGCAAATGCCTGTTTGTCCCCATGTAGGACTTGAACACATTATGTTTCAAGTCTTTCAAGGGTATTATAGTTTTACAACCCTACAAATTAGCAACATCTGAGAAAGCTATAGTCAGATATTGTATACAGCTTGATATGCTGTCTGAAGACTTTTCCTGGCTTTTTATTTATTTATTTTAATGTAAAAAAAAAGTGTGTATTTATTTAAATGGCAAAAAGAATTCAGAAAAAGTCCAGATGGTCACAAAGTTCAACAATATAACAACAGACAGGAATATAAAAATCGGACACAGAGGCAAATAAGTACAAGGTCAGTGATGACTGACACACTGCAGTGTGTGATAACTAGTTCATG
>JBBBVU010000016.1:10901527-10922636 GCA_037177055.1 Atherinosoma microstoma
TACTGTATTAGAAGTATTTATTCTACTTAGTTTATAGGCTGGTAAAATGTAGTGAGTGATTTAGCTATTTTCTCCCCATAGTCTCCCCTTATTTCCTTAGTCTCTGTCTGTTAAGTGAGGTTGCGGTCGTGTCTGTAGGTAGGTCCGTGCCGGGTTTTTTTTTTTTTATGGTCGGTTCAGACGGCCCTGCGGTGCTCAAAGAAATATGACTGAATCCACCAGTCCCTCAAAAAAGGGACTGTTTTCACGGTTCCCGTTCAATGAACTCGTTCATGCACAACACTGTATTAGGCTAATGTTTGGGTCCAAAGTTACACCGTATCCCTTTAAGTTATTTTTTGTTTTTTGTGTTAGTTACGTATTGGGTTACAACAATAACCAGAATAGAGAAAGGAAACACACAGAAAAAAGTCCACTCAACATTCCTCCCCATCCCAATGTAATAATACTACTACATCTCCCTAGATCATTTAGTTGTAGTCAATCACTGGAGACCAATTATCCTAATAAATGAAATATTTTTTTCAATTTCTTCATAAAGATGATTTAATCAGTCACCTAAATTTTTTCATGAGCAACAAAATGCACACTACAGGGCTCTCATAGAGGGACAGTTATGAACTGCTCTTAATGTCACTTGGCTGCAGCAGTGGAACAGTGTGTTTGTGTGTGTGTTGCTCTGAATTAATGTACCAGTGGTTATGCCAGTTTCATAGCAATCTTCTGAAAACTAGAATAAAATTGTTTATATGAACCATCCAAAGTATGGATCATTCAAAGTGTAACAGCAGAATCTCATGAATTTTCCAGAACAGAGTACATCTAATAATAACAAATATCACACTAATTTCATGCTTTTACAATGATCTTTGAGGCTAGAACAGCCCCATGTCTCATAATCCATTTGCAAAAACAAGCATAATAAACATGACTTGTTGCACCATGTTGAGTTTGACAACAACATGGAAAGGCAGCATTTAGAGTTGGATTTACAACTTTCAACTAAACTTACTGTGCTGTTGTTGTTGGGGATAAAGTCCTTTCTGATAATATTCTTGATCAGCTTCTGTCCAATGTCTCTGTCTTCTGCACGGAATCTGTGTGAACTGAGAAGTCTCAGACGGGGGCAAACTTTGTGTATTAAAAGGTCTCATTCAGTTTTTTTCTGTTGAACTCCAGATGAACAACAGACACTCAGATCAGAAAGAAGGCAAAAAGCTTTTTTTTTTACTTGCAAGGAATTCACTCAGCCAGGAGACACAAGTTGAACTGAGGTTTCAGTCAGAACAACACCTCTTTATACACACCCCTTCCCCATGATTACTTCAATGTATACAATCCCCCTTTGTGACCATGTGTTGGACCCCCAGGGTGAGGTGACCAGATAAGCAGGAAGGCCATAAAGTCCTTTACAGCTGCTCTTAGGACAGTAAACTTCCACAAACAGTTCTGCTCCGAAGTAATTCAAGGGTCACGATATCATAGATACAAGATTTTTCCATCATTTTCCATAACTGAAGTTTCTCACTGCTGTTACAGAAACCAAAAACCTTGCAAATCTTCCCAGATTCCCTTGACATCATAAAGAAAATGCTCCCATTCTCTTTACAATTACATCTGACAGGCCCCAAATACCCCTGCAAAAATTGTGGACAGTCTACATTTGGCCGGATTAGTCTATATATTGCATTATCATTAAAGTTTTAATATAACTACTGTTACTCTGTTTTTTTGGCAAATTCTTAAAAGGTTAATAATAAAAAATGATGGATGGCGCAAGATTTTTGTCTGGTAATGTATATTCAAACCATTTTAGTATCTACAAATCTCTAGATATGCAAATATTCCCTGTCTCCATCTCATTGGCTGCATCTGGTCACTACCCCTGCCATACAATGCTGTTCAATAAGCCCTGTAAGCGTTTGGCAGCTTTGAAAGAGTATTGGTTCCTTAGGTTTTTGACAGATGAAATACTGAATGTTTGAGAGGTGCTTGAGACCCCTGATGCACACTGCATTTCAACTGAATGGGGGTCTTTGAAGGTCCCAGTTAGCTTTGGCATCAAATACACATTTTTCCTTCATTAATCAACCAAACTTTGGTACACCCAGAATCTTTAACTTCCTGATGAGACCACTTTTAATTAGACAGAATTTGTTTTCTGAGTGTCTTTTTCTCCAAGTATAAATATCTGCCTAAATTTGTGTCTCTATGTGTGTGCATGTTTGGTATGCATGGGAAGACATGTGTTTGTGTATTCCCCTAAATAAATGTCCAATGTTTTATAGAGTTTCTCCTAAGGGAGGAAGAAGCAGCCAACTGAGACTAACTGGCAGGTCTAAGTGGAAGTGTGCTGATGGGTTTAAGTGGTGGCGTGCTGATGTAGGAGGATACTACCTCCCATTAAAACAGGAAGTATATTTGATCATGGCCTCTATGTGTCCTTCTTTCAGGACAACAGCACTGTAAATGTCAGCCCAGATACTCCGTCTTTTTTTCCCTCCACAGTTACAAGTAATCTGTTGTAGGTGCAGTGCTGGAGAGAAATCTTTTTTCTTTGAAGTCATGAAATAAATGGCTTCAAAGAAAATTCATTTATTTCACACTGAGAAATGTAATAATGTATGTTTATCCTTTTCTAAAAGTCAAGTAGCCTACTGTACTTACAATAAAATTGTGCAGATGCTTTGTTACAATTCACATTTTAGATAATTGGTTCTACCTTTTTTTGTTTATTTGTTTTCCTTTAGGTTTAGGTTGATTTATAAAAGCACATTATAAAGATGTGCTTTTAGATAGAATTTATCATTTTTAAGCATTTTCTAATTGTAGATCATGTTCAATGTACATATTCTCTAACTATAAACAAATTAATTTCTTTAATCAATGTTGGATAGCTTTACTTTAAAAAGTAACTACTTAAATTACTCCTGTTACAAAGTAATTCATCATGTTACTGCATTACTTGCAGAGAAAAGTATTGCATTAGAATACTTTGGCTCTCCCAAATATAAACACCCTTTCGTAATACCTGTGGTGTATAACCTGTAGCTCTACAGGCTGACAACAGGAATGACAGATCCAATATTCCTCTACTAACTCATCTTGCTAATGAAGTTAGCTGCATGTGCTCATTGACATTGCAGGACAGGACTGATGGTCTCCTGAGCAGAAGAAACACAGAGCTAGTGAAGGACCACCCCTTCCCACACGAATTGGCCAATTTGTGTGGAAGCGACATAATTGAAATGATAATATCAACAAACCCCGCAAAAAAACGGATTTCAGTACAAAGAATCTTCTAAAGTAGATTTCTCATCTTGACAACAGTTAAATCAACTTGTCAACTACTGGCAAAATGTAAATGAACTCATTAGCACAAACTGTTTTTAGTATGCAGGCACTTTCTTACATCAAATTTTCTATTGATATCCAAACAAGGGCAGAAACCAACAGAAAATTCAACTTTTCATATAATTCCGGTGCCACTAAACTTAAAACATTGAATTTTTTTTGTAGTCATGATTTAAAAGTTTAACAAATGAGACCAAACATAAGCTGAAAATGTTGAAAACATCATTAGATTTCATAGATAGATGTCAATTGTCAAACAATTCAAATAAATATGCTCATCACATTCAAAAATACAAATGATTTTTTCCAAGAAGTCAAGTTCTGTGCAAACAATAAAATGATGCAGATATTATGTCACACTTGATATTTTGAATAGTTGGTTAGTATGATTTTTTATCTAGAATTTAATCATTTAGTGCAACATGGACGTTGTAATAATGATTTTACGAATTGTCTACAATCAAGGCTTATCTGTTCCTTACATCTATGCCTGATTTATCAGCATATGGAGGTTTTCTATTTCATCAAGTTTTTACTTCTTTATATTTTGTATAATCGGCAAAAAACGGTACAAAAATGTATATATATATATTTATTTTTCACCTCATTTTGTTAGTGTTGACCACATCCGCCAATTACTTTGACCTTTGTTACTTTGGTATTATAAAGTAATTTAGTTGTTTACAAGACCTTTTAGAGAAGTGCAGGAAAATGTCAAATGAAAGCAGAGAATCAAGTACATTAAACACATGATTTCCTATTTTCTTTTGCTCAGGCCAACTTCAGATTGTAATTTTCAGCTTATGAGTTCAACTCTGAGGTTGAACAGCAAACGTGATCTCAGCTGTGGCGAATCTCTTTAAACATGGCAGATAATAAAAGACATTATAAATGAATTTTTACTTTTACTTTTCACATACTGCATTTACATTGTTACACAAGAAAATGTTGCAATTATCCAAAGAAAAAATACAGTTAAGTACGTATCTGTAAATGCATAATGCATATGACACAATCAGATATACATGAATATGAACATGTTTGTATATACATCTACATATGTTTCTACATCTTCACGTCTATTTGGCTGATAACTACACCAAACTTTAATTATCTCAGGATGTAATTAGAAATGTACGCCTTTTTTCCACAGAGCAATTCTTAATTTTATTTGACATCAAAAACATAATAAGAGCTCAGAATCATCTGCACAATCTACAGTACATGTCTGACAAGGCCGTTCTGATCTTATCACATACAGTACACATACAGATTGTATCAATCGTTAATAACCGGCTTAAAGCCTTGACTTTTGGTTTGTGCACCATTAGATGCAAACACAACTTTTCTATTTTTAAATGAAAAAATACAACGCAGATGTATCTTACTTTCCAGACTAACTGTATACATTATATTAATCAATAATGAATATCATAACACATATGGATTTTACTTTCTACTATATCTCAAAGGTGTGCCATGTTATCAGATAATCTAAACTGGATGAAGAGCCTAATATCTTGCCTTTAGCATAAAACATTATTATTTCATCATGTAACAACAGAGAGTTAGTAGGTTTGAAGAAAAGTTTACTTCAAGCAGGAACTGTTATTGACATAAAATGATGGTGATTTAAAACTGAGTTAAAAAAAGAACAACATAAAGGGGAAATGTAGAAGATTTTTATCTGTTTGCTTAGGCCAGGTAAGCAGGAAAGTCACATAATGCTGCAGAATCCAGTTGAAAAATGAAAAACAGTGAGATGTCTGCAGATACAATAATGGTGATATTTCAGTTCAAGTGTTCGATTTTGTTCTATTGTTTTTTTATATCAGTGTCAAGTTTTTAATTGCATTTATTTCCACAAAATGTTGAGGGTTTTTTGCCAATATACACAAATAATTTCCAGATGAGAAATTCTTATTTATAAAAGACCCAACAACGGGGATATAAATGAATTTAAAAAACTTTGCACGCAGGAGTAAATCAAGAAATATGAGGATCCAGAATATTAATATAATGGGAACCACGGTTCAAGCAGGACAGAAAAATAGGCTATTTCTCTGTGACATTCATTTTATTTAATGAAAAAAGACAGGGGTTGACTGTCTGTCGGCACTTTTGGAGAAGGAAACATTACTTCAAGATCCTGCAATTAAGGAAGCTGCACTGTTAAGTGGACGGAGCTAGGGAACTAATGTGTTTAAATTTGCTGGTGAAGAAGTGAGACTAAGCTTCATGGCTAAATACAGCGGAGACCAGACCAGTCCCAGTGGTTTGGTGAACCTTTATTATAAAATAAATGCATACACAGGAAGTCTTATTTCTCTCTGTTAGATAGAGGTTACATCTCAGTCTGGTAATCTCTGCTGAAGGTAGTGAGAAACAGCCTGCGGTTCATAGTATTAAAGATAGAGTTTCAGTGTAGGAGGATAAAGGTCAACACTGAATGGTGATCATCTCTGGAAGAAATTTAAAAATATTTGATTTGCAAAACTAAACCACTTGCAAAAATAGTGTTTACTTTGCACACACTTCCAAATAGGTTTTGTTTAAAAAAGGGCATGCAACAATATGATAAACATGCATTAATATATTTTAGATATGCATTAAAGTCAAAATGAGCAGATAAAAAAAGAAACCTAAGTTTCACCATATGATTTGTTGAGTGGTTTCAAATTGTATTCTTCAATTATTCAGATGCATTGACAACAAAGTAAACAGCATCCCAGCATTTTATGAAATGGGGTTTGTGCATTTTTTGGTTCAAGCTATTTAAACTTGTTTTCCTTGAGTTTTATGTCCACAATGAACAAAGAGCTTTACTGTACAAAATGTGTTTTTATTATCCAAAGAGAGGCAAGTTTCAGAGGTCATCATGTCTTTGGTCAGTGGCGTCCCAGCCAGCATGGCCAGACCCGCACTCTTTGTCTTTAGATAATTGAAAGATTACAAAGATTATCCCCCATACACAACTGCTTCTATCAGACAAAAAACAAACAAACAAAAAAACCCAAACCTTATTTCCTTTTCTTTTCATTCTATCTCTCTCTCTTTTATCAATCAATCAATCAAACCAGCAACTAAAAGATTTAGTTAGGCTTTTTGTTTGTTTTCCTTTTATTGGTCACTAATATACCAGTTGTCAGATTGTGTATGAACAATCCCATTTCCCCAAAAGAGGCAATTCTTTTAAAATTGTAATCACAACAGAAAGCTGTGATTTTCTTTCGAGCACAGTGTCTGATTTTAATGCTGCGCGACCCGACTGCCAGAAGATCACAGCCATCCATTAATGGTTTTCAGCTTTCCAGGCAGTTTTTCACAGATTGGTGAACCCCCTCGTGATTTTCCCTTCTGGGAAACTCAGCTTCTCTGAGAAGCTGTTTAGATACCCCATCATTCATAAGCTCATTGCCAAATTAACCCATCTAATTATGAAATGCTCCTTTTAAGAATGAACAACTTTCCGAGATGTTTGTTGCATTGTAAGGTGATTTGACTGTTCATTCCATCAATTGTCTTTATGAGAGATCTATTGTTGACTGCAAAAATACTTCCTTCTGCTAAACCAGACATTAATATTCTATCTAGGTTCTAATATTTAGTCTGACAGAAAACTAATTTTCCATTTTAGATCAAAGATTAGAATCTTTTTACCTAATATCTTCTTGTCTTAACATCTGTGTTGTAGGGCTTGGGCTATATATCAAATCTCCCAATTCTTTTCAAATCAAATCCGATTTTAAAATCGATTTTTTTTCTTTGTCTTACTCAAAAGCATTTTAAACTTATTAGAAACAATATTAAACTTAAAGCTTTTGCATGCTAAATGTGTTCATATTTTTTTCTATGTATGTATTTATTCATTTATTTGTTTATTTATTTATATGAATCAATCAATCCAGGCCGTTGCAGAGAGGGTGCGAGGCCCTGTGCCAACTTGAAATGCGAGGCCCTGCTCTTTGACACGGATTATGCATGAATAACAGTCACATGGACGCAGCTATTCTAGTTAACTGCACTCATACTCCCGTTGCAAAATGTTTTAGAATAAAACAGACATACACATAGTCTCACATACTTTTTACTATTTGTTTCAAAGGGGGGAAAAAATCAACAGTGCAACAAATCATCAGGCATGAGCGGGACCTTCTCTTCCTGGGCAAACTGATGAAATGTTTTTTTGTTTTTTTTTAAATGATCATCTGGTCCAACTCAGCTGACTCGCTCATTAAAGCATGAAAAAAAAAAACTACAATGCTATATAGGTTAGGCCTATTTGAAGAATTTTTTTATTCATTTATTTCAGAGTCAGAGACGTCCAGGTGTCTGTGAAATCTTTGACACCGCCTGCAACTCAGGTTCAGCCGGGGAAATCCCGCAGCATGCGCTCTGTCTGCACCAGTGGTTCAGTGGCACCGCAGACGTGCTCCAAGACAATAACTAATTGATAAACTCATTCGCTACCAAGTGGTGGGGGGGTGTGAATTAAAATCTGTCAAAATGACGGACCGCCTCCAGATTTTTCCGTCACCATTTTAAAAAGCCAGTCAATGATGGAAAATCAAGGTTCGAATTACAAAGGGGCTATCAGGGGAGCCTTATTTCCGGGTGTGCGGCGTGACTTTTCAAGTTGCGTGCACGTGCATGCATATTATTGCACATAGTGCAGCTAAAAATATGATTACTGCAAAAAAACATTCTGCTAATACTACATGCTGCTTGTTTAATCAGAAAAGAGACTGAGAGTTCATTAACAACCACAAAAGGAAGCAGATCAGGTGGTCGCTATGGACACTCGCGGCATTAAACGAAACAATGATGCTATCCATGGTGCTGAAAGAAACAGAAAGGATCACCTGCATTGCTTGGAGGATGTAATTAATCAAATTAAATAAACGCAAACCGCTGACATGCTATCCTCAGAAAAAAAAAACATCTCGAATCGTATGGAAAAATTACAGTGGTCTGGATTGTATTTTAAAAAGTTGGTTTTGTGCCGTTCAGACTGTCATTGAAAAATCCGATTTGAGTCACATATGGGCCAAAAAATCGGAATTGAGCTGCAGTGTGAACTCAAGTTAGTTGTTTCTATCTTATTTATTATAAGTGCTTTTTATCCAGCTAATGCTCTTATTCATTTATCAGTTACCATTGTTTATGGTTTTTTATTTTTTATTTTTTTATTTAATTTAGTCAGTGCTGTTTCTGGCCTCCCTGTGAAACTCTTTGCCCAATACCAGCTGTTTCAAATGTGCTTTATAAATCATCTCCATGAGTTCTGATTTGCCAGAGTTGACAGGTGTGATTGTACCAATTGAATGCTTTCCTCAGAGGATGAAAACATACTCATTCATTAAATCTCAGTGGATTGCCCCTCCTGAGCTTTATATATGCAGTGGCCTTTTTCCCGAGTCACCAGCTGACAATCACTGGTTACCACCCATCTGTGATAGCGTGGCTATGTGTCAGCTAAGTGACATTTGAATGGGCTCCTTACTCACCGTGTGGTGTTGAAGTGTCAACACCTTTGTCTGGCCCTGACAGAAAGTCAGCTCTGATGGATATGAAATTGGAGCTCCTTGGCATTATAGCTCCCGTTGAGAAGTCTGTAGGAGTCTACACCTACAGGATACAGAGTGCCTCTGTATCTGCTTCACACACACATTCAGATGCATCTGCATGTGTATTCGCATGCCCATCCACATGAAATGATCATAAAGGCACAAAGCCAAATAGTACAATCCCTCAATGATCCATCAAGTGTTTGAGCAGTCATTGTGTCCTGACCATTAACTGGGCAAGGAGAGCATCTTTGAGATGGTAATGTTGCTGTGCTCATTTTGCACATGGCCAAGACAAAATGCCAACTGCTAATCAGCCATGTGTGTTGGAGGACAAGAGCAGTAAAGAGAGAGAAAGGACCATTAAGGCTTTTTTCAAAAATCCACACAGGCATTTTACCTCATTATTTGTGTGGGTCATAATCCAGCTCAAGCCAGTAATTGGGTTTTTGTTGGGAATCTCATGAAATGCACTAAATGTGCAATGTTTATGTAAACTATCCATCAGGGATTAACAACACGATTAGACATTATGGGAAGCAAGATCACTAGCAACGGAAAGTTCCAAAGGTGCAACTACAAAAACTTATTTCTAACAAATACCATTTTACACATAGCTCAAACATGTATCACAGTCATCCGATATAATCTACTGCTGCTTACTCAGTATATACTTTAATATTTTGTTATAATTTGAGGCAAAGGAGTTATTTAGTGGGAATGGTAGCCTTGCTGTTACAGAGGTGGGCTTGGGTCTGGAGGACCTGAAGTCCATGGACTGGCAACAGAGCTGTACCACTGTGGGCCCCTGAGCAAGACCCATAACCCCCCAAATGCTGACAAAATATGGGAGCCCACTGCGCTCTAGTAAATCTGCCAGAGATGCGTACAATGTAGAGCCTAATTTACCAATCCAGATTAATAAAGTACAACTTTAATTATTGATATTTTATATGAGAGAACCAACTTATGAACAAGTAAAACCTACAGACCTCACGAAGGAAGTTGGAGCCGGGAAACTTCTAAAGGACCATTTATGCTCCCTTTCGTACATAAATAGTTCAGGTTGTGTCAAACATTGTCAAACATTGCTGCCCACATACTCCCTTGCATCCTTAGCAAGGGCATGGTTGTTAGGCAATAATTCCACTATAGATCAGTGGAGAGTTCAGCGTTCACCCCCGAGTTCATTTTCAGACAATACCAAACATTCTGACGGTGGAGGAGATCATGATAATAGACAAAAGTGGTCTGTCCAGCTATTAAATACATTGCAGTTTCAGGTGGTACTGCTCTGTGTTCTACATCTGGGTACTCTCTGAAAACGTAAAGGACACAGACAGAAGGCTACATTCGAGTTTGTGTGTGGATGTAGTGTAAATCAACCTTTAGTGTGAGGTGACAGTTCTGACCACAACACTGCCGAGCAGCTAAAATAGGAACTTTGTTGCCCTTAATTCTATTTGATGTCTTAACTATGAACTCTAAATGGGCATTTTTACATTACACAACATGAATGACTAGATATAACAGTTTTCTGTATGGGTAAAAGATAAAAATATGTTTGACAGACTCAAGTCAGTACTTTCTTTAAGTGACACAACTGTTAAGATTTGTAAAACTTAATCAAGCATTTGTTTGACAAACTGTAAACTGAAGGAAAAGGAAAGTGTCAACCCAAACCCACAGTAACACGTGCCCACACAAATGTGCAGCATGGCCTGAGATGTTTGGGCTTATTGTGTGGTGCACTGTGATGTTGGGGGCGGACATTTAACAGATGGTGCCAGCTACCTCCCAGGATAGTAATGTTCAATTATCTGTGTCCAATTTACACCTTTGCAGCAAGCAAGAAAGACAGAGAGAAAGAGAGAGAGGTGTAAGTGAAAGGTAGGATTGACAGGAAACAGGGCAAGGAGTATGACAGTGACAGAAATATGGATTATTTTTTGTTTGTTTTTTTGTTTTGTTTTTATAATAATAAGCTGGGTTCCATGCCCTTTCTTCCAGAGGGTAAATCACAGCTTAGCACTGCTCTCATTCTTCCCCATCCCTCTTGTGCTTACACAGCTCTCATGGGTTCATGCCTGTGGACAGCAATAATAGGAGCATGTTGAGGTCAACTTTAATTTGATGGGGGGGAAAAAAGCAAATAAGTCACCATTTTATTTATTTGTTCAGTTCAATTGGATCACTTGAAAGGAATTAGTGCCAGTTCAATTTGTTAAAAATGACCTAGATGAGTTCAAATTTGGCTTTGGTAAATGAACACAGCATTTTTTTGGGGGGGTTTTCAGTAAATAAGCTGAGCCATGAAATTGAATTATTCATGTCTTCCAGCCTTGGGTAAAAGGTAATGGGTGACACAGTTTGTGTCAGCACCTGTATTTTACTCTTACTGAGCATAATCAGTAACAGAGTTTAATCATGTCACAGTTTACTGAACCTCTTTATATAAATTAAGCTACTCACAGATTAATCCACATGTAGAAAACAATAAATGTAACGCCTGACAGAATCAAAAGATGGTTCATTTGAAGTGTCATTTTCTGCATTTGTTGACTGGAAGGTAAAAAAAAAAAAAAGTGACAGGCCATGTGTCACTGTGACTTTTAGACATGCTAGATTCTGTCAGTTTTTGCACACTTTGGCAAAGAATTGTTCACATGCTACATTCATCAGCATTAAACTCCTTAACCAAGAGTTTAGAAGACGCAGCAAAAAAAGTTTTATCATTCTGGTCTATTTTAGCATATCAGACAAGTGCCTATAGTGAGTCAAAACCAGAACCATAAAGCAGCCTTTTTTGCTTAAAGCAGTAAAGTGTGCTTAACCTACATCAAGACATTCACAAAGTCATATTTACTAATGAAGTTACAAACAAAATATCATAAACTGAAACAATGCCTCTTTCCAGAGTAAGATGGACTATGAGCAGTAGCCTAATTTTCATGAAAACAAGTTGCTCTCTGAGATGGACAAATAACATCTGTCCGGATGTGCAGTTTTATGTAAGACGAGTGTGCAGGGACTGTCTCCAAAGTGCAACGCAGTAAAGAGTAGCAACCTCTGCTGTCTTTGAGCTAAATAAAGTGGAACATGCCAGTTAGAGAGGGCCCTTTAACTTGGGGCAATATGGATGAAATATTAAGTTTACATTTTATTTTTAGCATATGGTGGATTTAGCAAGTAGAAAAAACTGGTAAAAATATTTGTATATGCTGTCATTTTTAGCTTTTGAAATGAAAGAAAATACAATCTGTAAACAAAGTTCACGAGTGGAAAAAAAATAGTTATAAGTAACCCTTTTTCAGCATGGTATGTAGTCTGTGTACATAACAGGCATATTCTTTGCAAAAATCAAGCTTGTAAAGTATTTTGTACCTTTTAACATCCAACACTGTGTGGATATGGGGTTAACCCCCAGTGTGCAGCACTGCTCACCTCACATTTAGAGACTGTACTTCACCTCTTTGCCTCTCTTTTGTACCTGTTTTATTTTAGGAATATATTCATTGCACATTTAATTTAAGTGACTCTACAACAGCCACACATGCTTACATGAATTTTTCCCTTAAAAATCCCAGCATGAATAATGGAAGCTGCTGAAGTGTAATGAATGCAGTAATGCATACAGTCCACAAGTCACACAAACACTCTGTTAGACATTTCCTCTTACCTCTGCTCTCAGCTCTCTTTCCTTTCCTCCCCCACCCTTTCACTTGATCTTTTCTTCTCTACTGGTCCACCCAAGGACAAAACAGCACATGGTTTAGCTATTTTGATCGGGTTGTTGTGGTGATAAAAACATTTAAAATCTTTAGAGTATAGAACTATGAATGTATGGATTTGATATAAAATAAAGCAAGACATAAAACAAAAAGCTGTTTGCTGGATTCCCTGTGTATCTAAGTCTTCTCTTTTTTCCTTTGCAGCCCATTTAGCTGCAGCCTTGAGCAGTTGCCTGCTAATACTGAAGTCCCTATGCCTTAGAGATTGCTTATTGCCATCATCACAAAACACCCATTGCACTCTTAACATTTCACACACACACACTAATACCTGCCTGCACACATGCAATAGGGCAAACAGTCTTTTGCTTGAATACACAGAATATTGACACACATGCACATTCTTGTGCTCACAAATCCATCCATGCGAGATTCATTGAGGTTGCATATCCCAACAGGACCAGAGCTTTCAGTTTCTCTCGTTAAAAGACTCTTCTCCTCTCGATGTGTTTGAAAGCTGCATAAGTATAAAGCCCTAAATGGAATCCGATATAAAGATGATGGTTTGAAAATACGAGGTAACAGTCTGGCTATGACTGAAGCAGTAACAATCACAGGGAACTTGCACTGTTTGATGCCAAATGGTCCCTTGAGAGTGAGGCTCAGCGGTCAGCTCCCTACAGAGACACAGCGAGCACTTTGGCAATTTACCATCATTCTACCCTTTGTAAGGCAACCCAGCACAAACATGCCTTTGTTCACTGACCTTTGAATAATTCAGCTCGAGCAAAATGCTACGACACATTTTTGATCAAAGTCTCACTATCAAGGGGAGGAGGCATTTTCTAGATGCTATGTGTTCCTCTCCACTGAGGATAAAAGCTTCCCTCCTCAACACGATCTTTAACAGGATGGATAAAGCCACAAAATAGAAAATCCCCCAGAAATATTGGACAATCCATTCGTTTGAATTAAAGAGAGCACCTGATGCTGAGGAAAGCATTACTCCCACACAGCCTCCTCATCCCGTAGGGATTTGACCTCTGCATGGAGTAAAAAATGAGCTTATATTATCTGGAAGTTTTCCTTGGAAATCTCCTGTCCCCTCAACCTGACAAATGGCTGGAGATTACAGGTTGGTGACTATAGAAGCGCACATCCACTTCAAAGCTTTGTCTAGAGGAAGGCCTTTGTTACCCCCAAGGCATCGATCACAATAACCTCAACTTCTAAACTATTCATTTGAAGAAGCAGAGGAAACAAAAAGCCTTTGCTGAGTTATAGGCTATGACTGGGCTGTCCATCATCCAACAGCAGCACTTGTTTGACAGTATGCACTGTGTGCGTGTGTGTGCTTGCAAGCATGTGCATGCATTCTGCTGTGTCCATCATCCCATACCAATATATGTTTGACTTGTCCTGTTGGGGAGATTCATGTTTTCTATACCCCTCAGGTGTTATGTGGAAATTGAAATGTGCTCCTTGAGTCCAGGGGGAATTTCTTTTAGGTGTGAAATAGCAGAGATTTATTGGCTTGCTTTGTGTGCATGTGTGTATGCGCATACACCTATCTTTATTTGTTTTTGCACACTGCAGTTTTTTTTACTAAGAGACCTCCCCTCTGGTCTGATCTTTCTTCCTTTCAGCCTGCAGTGGATGTTACAGCATCCCATACTATATAGGAAAGTAAAAGATGTTGCATACCACATCCACTGGAAAAAGACTGAAACGCATTTTTCCTCAGAACTTCATTGGCTCTCCATGGGACCATCATGTATTTGCTGCACATTTGTGAGCAGCGCTGTCATGATGAGCGTCTCCTGTTCCACTACATCCCAAAGATGCCCTGTTGGACATTTTGGTCACCATAAGGCCATTAGAATCCAGTGAACTAATTTTCTTGTTTAAGAAACTAATCTTAGAAGATAAGAGCGTTGTGATATGGTGCATTATCCAGCTGAAAGTAGCCATTTGAAGATGAATATATGGGGGTTTTAAAGGGCTGGACATGGTCATCAGCAATCCCCAGCCTGGATATGGCAGGTAAATGATGCTTTTTTCATATTAAGGGTAAAAAATGTGCCATGAAATCCTCCTTTGCACCATTACACCTCCAACACCAGTTTAATGGATAAATGCTTTCATGATTTTTATGCCAAATACTCCTCTGACTGATGTCAGCTGACCTATCCCAGCTGTCATCAATATGAGGCTTTGTAAACATTGGACAGGTCAACATCAATTTTAGAATCACCAGTTAACTTAATATGCAGGTTAGGAAGCCAGGGTGTGTGTAAGGAATGCACAGAAAGAACATATAATGGGATTTTAACCAGGAACCTTTTTGCTGAGAGGCAACTATTCTAACCACTGCATTACCGTGAAGCCCCACCTTTCGTTATCCCAATCTTTCAAAACTCTGTCCTGCCTGGCACCATCTGCCATGTCACTTTTAAAGTAATTTAAAATCACCTCACTGCAATTAAGCATATCTGCATGGCTAAATGCATTGGGTTTCTGGCCTCATAGTGCACTTGGTTTGATGAACACTAGAATTAGGCGTAACTGATAAAATGCTTGTGAGTGTATATTTACTGCATTTACACAATAATAGTCGTTTTCTCATCCCCATGATAAGATGTTGCTATAGTTACTGTTCATTGGTTGTCTTGGAAAGATGACTTAAAAGTGTTTTCATCAGTTTCTGTACAGAATATATAGGGTGTCGCCATGTGCGATATAGAGAAGAGAGGAGTTGCTGTTGGGGGGGTTATAATGGTAGGGAAACACTAGTATAAAGACTAAATTAAGTGGTTTGTGCTTTGCCTTAAAGCCTGCAGGTTTATTAAAAACAAATTGTTTGAATTAAATATTTAAGAAAACTTGTGTTTTGCATGCTGGAATTTAAAACCTTTGATGTTTGATATCTCAGAACTGTGCTACGAGCTCACCATTTGTCTAACAGTGCCCCAGCTAATTAACAAGATATATGAAGCTTAGCCAACCAGGGGATAAGATCAGTACAGGTTTCTGTGCAATATGAGGTCTGGAGGGATTGTATGATATATGGCAGCGAGGGTGTGTTCTGTACATAAAACCAGTGCACTCTGTAAATATACATGTTTTGGATTGAACGGTATGTGTGCTCTGTGCATGTGAGTGGCCAACAACATGTGCAGTTGCAGAGAGTAGTGTGTACATGTTTTTGTGTAACTGTGCATGCTATGACCTTTCTTTTAGAACAGCTGTGAAGTCAAGTGACAGTGGAGTTGGAAACCGAAATGTCCTGACATTAAAAACCAACAATCTACTGTCACTGAACCATCCTAATATACCAGCTGTAGTTTGTAACCACAGTATGTGAATTTCTTTTTTAGAACATAGCACTGCTCTGGAGTAATTGTATTGTATTGATGAGAATTTGAGAACCGCAGTTGAGGCTAAAAGAATTAAAGATGTCTATTTTTCTCTATTTGTATGAATGTTTTGGTTTGTTTTCTCAATTCACGTTTTATTCACTTTTTTTTGTAAGCTAACTAACTTAAGCCAGTAAGATCATAAAAGTAACTGGTGACATAATTGAGGGCAAGCATAACCGTGTAAGGGGACACAAAAGTGGGGCTGCTGCATTTAAAATCCCTTGATATAAATTAAATCTTGATGAAAATAATGTTTTAAGAACCATTGACTTATCAAAAGCTCTAGCAACCATGGATTAACTAGCTACTCTTTGGGAGGTCAGTGTCATGCTTGACTCTCATAGATAAAAAGCCTTGAGCAGTACTAATCTATCAGGTTCAGAGCCATAATGTGTTCACCATGTGTTTAGACAGAGGTTGTTGACCATCACAATAAGACTTAGATCCCTTGAGTCATTATATTTGTATATTGCCTCCAGGCAATGTCCACAAAGTCATCTAAGCACCAACATAAATGTTGTGAAGAGGTGAAAAACAGTCATGAGTCTTTTTTTTTTAATTCTTAAGCATTTCCAGACTTTCATCAACTAATATCTTAACCTCCATCAAATATGCTGTTCACGCAAAGCCACTGTTATATGGAGTCAGTGCTCTACAGTTTCCCTATATAACAGGGTCATTGCTGAGTTGTAAGCATTATGTAATAAAATTGAATTCTTTAAGTAATTAATAAAGAACCTAAACTCTATACAAGTTGATCTCTGTGCTGCTGAGGAGCGCATACTGCAGGCAACAAAAGATGAGCTTTCACAATTGGCTTCCCTGTTGTCATTCATATATGGTCTGGTTCAATGATTTAGTTGGCTTTCTAGCGTGAGAAAAAAGAAGAAGATGAAAGTGTTATCATGCATATGCGATCAGTGTGTCCTTTTGTTCAGCTTATGAGCAGATGATTCTGCTGTGGACAGGTTATGTATGTGTAATTGAGTTAAGGAGAGGAAATCAAATATGCAAGATTAAATGACAAAACAAACAGATGTGTGTCTGCCTGTAATGTGAGAAACGAAGGGTGTGGCAGACAGATCTAATAAAGCAGGCAGTATGGTGGCAATAAGCTGAGTTAAGTAAGCTTGATTTCATCCATTAACACTGTTTACCACCTCTTTTATTATCCACAGATGAATTGTAAAAAAAGCTCTAAGCCAAGTAAGATTTAAATACATCTGCAGCTAAATCAAATAAGATTTGTTTGCATTCATTCTGAACTACTTTCATGCTCACAATCATCTGTAAATCAAAATGGTCACAAACATGTGTAGAACCAGCAATATGAATGTGTGTGACAGTGCATATTTTCCTCCTTTTCTTTTTATACCTGTGCATATATGGATTGATGGCTTCATGTACGGACAAGTCATAAGGTGACAAAGAGTATGTTAAGGTTTTACAGCAATCTGCTCACCGGTGGAATATTGGTTTAATTCCAAGGGCCTGGAGTGCATCAGACATACGGCAAAACAGCTGCTGCTGTACAGAAGATAAGCTAAACTCTCCATCATGTCATGTGACAGCTCAGAGAGACACGCTGCACACATCGATCTCCATAGACTTTTCACTACCTGTCAGACTCTGAATATATCTGCCACTGCGGAAAAAAAAGGTAGCCTGAGGGGGTTGGAAATGCAGAAGGGAGGTGGGTGAGTGGGGACTTGAGATGTGGATAAGGTAAGAGTTAATAAGGAGACAGACTGAATATAAGAAAGTGTGGTGAGTCAACTCCTGAGTGAGCACAAGTTGAAGGGGGGGAAATGGAGCAGGTAAAAGAGGAGGAAAACAGGAAGGATGTTGCAATAGAAAACACTTCCTCCCAGGAGACTCATACCTTAAGGGAATCCTGTGATCACTGCTACATTTGTGTGTTTGCGTGTGTGTGGGGCCACAGTAGGTGGCGTCTGTATGAACTATATCACAGTTTATTTATGATGGCTCCCCGCTGATGGTTACAGAGACAGAGAACAACATACTTTCAACTCAGTGCTTTTAGTTCTACCACTCACGTTTTACTCTCTCAGATAAAGTGTGAGTGTTTACACACTATGTAGATCAATAGCTTCAAGCCATTTTTGGGTAATACTTAAAAAAAAGAGTGATTATACACATCTTTGCAATTACATTTATTTATCCTCATTAAAAACAAATCCTTAAAAAAAGTATGAAACACTTGTTAAGTATTATTGGTTGATGTTATACATTATGGGCCGGATCTATCAAAGGTCTGCATGTGTTAAAACATGTGCAAACTTGACAGCACATGCAAAAAACATGTTGCAGCTGATTTACTAAAGGGACGCGCACAGGATTGCACCTGTTACACACGCAAAATAACACCCGTACTTCATTTAGCACGTTTGCCTTGAATGAATATGCAATGTGGGCGTTTATGCCAAAACATGCAAAAGGAGGAATTGATGCAAATGTGATTTACTAAAAGTGCGTTTGCTGTTTCTGCGCCTATATTTAACACTTCTGAAAAGCAGGTGCAAGCTGGTTGCACCCTGTGGATGAGAGCAGAACAGCCTAATTCTGCAGGAGTGCAGACACGCATCAGTCTGATTCATAATATTTTCTTATGGTTATCAAATCAAACATTAGTTATGTCTTTCTACTTTCCCTTTTTTGTCACATTTTTAACTTGGATACGCACAGTGCGACCCTCTCCTCCTTCCTCTACCTCCTATGTGCGCTCTTCCCCTCTCCAAGTCGATCGTGATCGTATCGAGAGCCCACCACCATCTGTACCCCACCTTTGATCCCTCTCGCCGGTTGTGTTATTTTCATGTATTTATTATAAATTTTTTTAATTTTTCCTTTTTTGTCTCTTCCACTAATATATCCATTTTCATCGGATCAATTTTATTTTGCACTTTCTTCTCTTCAAACTCACTGTGCTGCAAACCACAAAACACGCAAAAGCCTCATTTAAATAGGGAGTCTCCAACATGTTTGCACCTGCCAACATTTGCGCAATCAATCTTAGCAAAATCACCCGCAAACCGTGGTCCAGCCCCATATACAAAATTCTAGGTTGCACGTGCAAATTACTACAAGCAAAATGGGATCTCAGTACATCCGGCCCCTATGTTTCCAAAAGTATTAGACTGCAGGTTTCTGTAATGCAGACATTTTTCAGCTTATCTGTCGGTCTGTCACACTTATTAGGACTTCATAGCTGTCTGATCACAATTAAATGAGCTGAGCATATAATTGCTTTGCATAATTGATAGAATCATTTCCATTCACCTGGTATTAAAACAGCTGGATGAAACTGAAAGAAATGTCAAATTTCATTTCCACTCTTCATCTCAAGGTGCCTAACTTCTATTATTTGATTAACAGCATTTCAGTGAGCATCTCATTAACATTAACATCATGGAAAGCCAAATATCTCAGCTTTGCTTTTGTTTCATTTTGGTCTTAAGCCAAAGGCCATCCAATAAATTAGGGGAGGCAGCTTTTGAATTTTCAACAGAAAACCTGTTGTCAAAGTTGTTTTTACCCCAAATTGAAAAAGAGTAGAGGCATAAAATGAGCAGAAAAAAAATCTTCAAACTTAAGTTGCAATTGTTATATCTAAAAAAAAAGAGATATCACCATAAATTTAAAGACTGCAGAAGCCTTACCTTACCTGCAAGGCTCATCCGACCTTTGCCAGAAGTTACAATTTGCATATGAACATTAGCATAAAATGTATCCCAAGCAGTGTTAACAAAGGCAGAGGGCTTCTAAATTCCACTTGTTGAGAAACGTTGCAATTAGATTATTCATTTCTAATGACCAGTGTCTAAAAAAAAGCTGCAACTAGTTTTACAGCCAACAGAAATAAATAAATGCTCATATCAAATGTACAATAAGTCCAATAGTCAACACTGTTGGAGGCAAGAAAGGTCCATCGAGACAATTGTAGGAATAAATGAACAAACAGTCAAACAAATGAATTAGTACAGTGGTGTATTGATTCTTGCATGTCTATTAATAGACTATTTCAGAACATGAAACCATGGAGAACGACAAATCCCAAGTGTTGGTTTGTAATGCAGCACTGTAGGCTATAGTATACACAAAAAGCCAGTTCTGACTCCAATTAGCTGTTGCTCTCTTATTAATCCTCAGTGTTCCCTGACAAATCAGTGCTATGTACTGAGAGCACGTGAGAGGTGGGCATTGTGTAATCAGATGGGAATACTCTGCTCACAGCATGCTAAAATGAGGGAATGAGAGAGTGGAATGAAAAGTACTTCATGCAATTTCAGCTCGACTTACAGAATTGTTGTGTTTGTTGCCTAGTAACTGTAATACTGTGAAATACAAGTGCACAGACCCGAGCGAATAAGAATCCCACCATTTCTCTGTCTTCTGTGCTTTGCGGCTTGTCTTCTCACTTTCTCCCAATATATATATATATATATATATATATATATATATATTTGATTTTTTTTCCCATCTTCTATCTAACAGATTTTGACTCATAGAGATCACAGAGGTAGCCACAGTTGTGGCAGGGATCTCACACCTTTACAAAAGGGATGAAAGGCAGCTATAGACTGAGGTCAGACACGCTGAGGGAATATTTCACAAAGCCATCAGTCTCATGTAGAAAGCGGTGTTGGTAGAGATGTGACATTCACCTCCTTGTCTTCTGTTTTTTAACCAGTGACAAAGCAGCAGGCTGTGAAAATATTCCTGGATGTTTCTGGAAGTGCATTGACGTTTCTGTGTCAGAGGAATTCCAATGCACTTTGTATTGGAAATATACACTACCTGGCCCAAAGATTACACACTCTATTATTTCTTAGGACCACTTTTAGCTTTGATTACGGCACACATTCACTTTGGCATTGTTTCGATAAGCTTCTGCAATGTCACACGATTTATTTCCATTCAGTGCTGCATTAAAAAGATCGCTGGCTTTAAGTCAAAGGGGGATCAGACTGATGGAGGTCTGGACAGAGCTAATGAGCTGAACACATTCTTTAATAGG
>JBBBVU010000016.1:10971055-10993171 GCA_037177055.1 Atherinosoma microstoma
TGATACTTGCTGGGATAGGCTCCAGCCCACCCGCGACCCGGAATGGATTAAGCGGTACAGAAAATGGATGGATGGATATATATATATATATACAATGAGGTTAGTCTCTAAAGACAGTAAAAGTTGTTTCTATGGGCTTGTGGCTTTAAATTAAGGTTAAACAAATTACTGATTTAAGTTTTATTTAATTTTCAATGGAAAATACATTTGTAAATTTACAATATATACTGTATATAAATACTACTTTATGTAGATGTACTTTTGTTTAAAAAAAAGTAGACTTGGTAACAGTAACCAGAATAGAAAGAAAATCATGATATTGGTGATAAATGCCAGATTTGAAGATGGTCCTGATATCCGCTTTGGAACTCATCAAGAACTTCGACCTGAAGTGATGTTTGACACTCACTGAATTCACTGAATGTTTTCTCAGTTTTATTTAACACCCTGCAAGCTCATGTCTATACAGCTCAGTCCCCTATCTGACATTAGGATTTATCAGGTTTCAGATAAGCAAGGAAATAAGAAAAAAATCAATCCTGTCCTTTCAGAAAGTTTAAAAAAGATATCAGTGTTATCTTTCATCTGAAATGCTTGGTAGATTACATTGAATCTATGTCATCATGCTTATTCAAACTTGCACGTTGCATTGTTTTTGTTTAAAAAGTTTTGTTGATCTCACTCGGAATCTGGACACTTTGAACATTGTCCCTCAAAGTGTTACCTCTAACAAAACCGTATTCATGGGCATCTTTATACATGCAGTTTATTGCCTAGCCTTGTCACTCTTTAGTTTACCTAATAGATGAATAAATAAATAATATTATAAAATGCGGAAAAGCCTCTTGATTTCAGGGGTGAAAGAAGAATTGATCTCTTGAATAATAACATGTCGTTCTAGACAGGTTTTAGATTAGCAGTCAATGGACTGCTTTGTGCCATATATTTATCAGACACATTCAGGACTTGTTTACTTCATGAAAAGGTCTGCTCTCAGTATGATGATTGACACACATTTTTACATAATGTTTTACTTTGTTAGACCACAAATACATTTCTGCCACTACTTGAACCACTTCCTTGTCGTAATAAGAAGGTGTGATTTTCCATCTGGCCGCAGTTGCTATAACTTGTTAAATGTGAGACCAATAGACTATTTATTTGCTGGTAATTGCACATGCAACTGTGTGATGTATTCAAATGAAGGAAGTCACGATTCTAGCAGTAAACCGCTTTTCTGCCGTAAGCCCGTCCCACCCCCAAAAACAAACAAAACAAGTAAACACAAAGGGTAGCACATGCTAATATGCAATATATGTATGCATGTGTAGGTGTAAGTGGAATACACTTAAAGTGTTCATCATCCTGATAGGATCAAGGAGTGTTCAATGTGGAAAGCCATGTGATTTTGGGGCAAGCATGGTGGGAATAAATGGCAATTGTGACATATTGGTGTGGGATCTGGGGGAATACAGAAGATTATATTACCAGCAGAGTCACTGGAGCAGTCCATCACCCATTCGCATGCAGTTAACAGACACCCTATGCTAAGTGTGTGTAGGTGTGTGCGTGTGTGTGCACGTGTGAGCAAAACAGACAGATGGAGCAGACAGCCTGCATGTTAGGACATAAGCTTGTGTGTGTGGAACAGAATCCAATATTCTTATTTCTCAGTCTCTTCGTCCCTCAGATCCCGACAGTCCCCACCCTGTAATGATATATTTCTATCTCAGTTACACACCATAACCCAGAGAGACCTCCTCCAATATCACCACATGTAGGAGTTGTTTACACACCACTGAACCAGGGGATGCTGTGTGGAGACCAAGCAAGGCAGAGATGAAATGAATATTTATTTCAGATAAGGGAGGGGATCTTTACTATCAGACTAGTATCATCATACTCTCTGACCTAAACTGTGGAGGTTATTGCTTCATCATGTTACGTGGTAGCTTTAGTCCGAAGGGGGCTTTGAGAAAAAGAAAAAAAAACAAAACAGATTTGATTCAAATTCAGTTTTAGTGACATCCCTATATTGGCAAACTTGTTTGTCAAGGACAGGGAACTCTTACTGCAGACATGCTTTGCACTATTTAAGGTCATTGTCTGCTGGCTTTTCAATCTGCTATCAAACATGTCTGCCTGTAGAGTCGAACAGTGACTGAACAACCTTTTGAAATACTGCTGGCTATTTCTTCATTTATGGGTAATTGTCCTAGACCACTGTGAGTAAGAATAGAATAAGGTGGCCATCGTTATTCTCAGGCTCGCCCCAGAAAGATCTATTAAGGAAAGTGAAGAGGAGAAAGCTCCTGGAGCGTCTTTGAAAGAGGATGATGCTGAGGTTGATGAGATTGCCAGTGCCATTGTGAATACTCAAATACGAATCGAGTGGGATCTTTTAGAAGTTTTCTAGTTTGAAAGTGAAATACATTTTCAGCCACTTTGGCAGTGTTTACAACGTCGCTTGCTCACTGTTTAAAGAGTCTGTGTTGGGATTACATTTATACTACCCAGCTCCCTTCGGTGGAGCAGATCAATGACCATTAAAGATGTAATTTCAAGATGGCTCCTGCAAGTCACAGTCGCATTAATAAAAGATGCTTAAGTTCCACACCCCAAAATACATTTTAACTCTTCTTATCCTGTTAAATATACAGGATAAAAAAAAGTGCATTAAAATAGATTCATGTTAATGTCCCTTGTGAAATTTATAGAAATCTATTAGATTTATATTTTATGCTGTTTTTTTCTTTGTCAAAACCACTAGATGACGAGACAGAAGAGTATACACATCTGAGCTACTTTTCATTTCACTGAACTTGCATGTCACCTAGATAAAATATATCCACAGAAGGGTTTCTAAATTATTCCCTGCCTCTGGCAGAATAAGGGAGTGTTAACAGGTTAGCAGATTTAGCCATGAGCACAGAAGTAGAAGGGATTAGATGCAACAGCCTGTCTATGCCCATTGATAGCAACATCATGGAGGTGGGCCACTTGTCCATTTTTAAATGCCAAGGCACCAAGATTGACCAACCCATTGTCTTTTGGAGTGGAAAACCTTCCTCATGAATCTACAGTAGACACTTCTGAATTGTGAATGCTCAGAGAGTTTCATGTCAGTAAGGAAATTATGAGAGAGGTCTGCAAGGCGCTGCTAAAAACTCTCCCGACATCCAGCAGCGCTGTCGCCTTTTAGTCCTCTGTCGGTTAAGCAAACACTAAGATGAACTTCTGTAAATTTGCTGTGGATTTGCATAGTACGATGTTGTATTTCATGATCGTTTTAAAGTACATGTCACTAGACAAATAGTAGTAGATAATATTTATCAATTTTAAATCTGTATTTTCTTTCAAACAACATGACAGTCATGATATCAGACAGGCAAGTCCGTTGGCTGGCTCCACCACTGCTGCTTGAAAAAGTTTAACCCTTCTGAACTTCACACTGTGTTAGCAAAACAAAACAAACTGATTCAAAATTCAGGTCAGCAGCACAAGACATCATTCAATTCAAAATGAATGAAAAGTAAGACATGTACATGTGAATCTATCTTAAAGCTATGTGGAAGCAAAGCAAATGTATACTTGCTAACATGCTTTTTCTGACATACTAAGTTGTTCAGTGTTTTTGTATGTTTACATTTCAGTTGTTCACATTGTGTTTTATTTGTAATCATGCCAAATAAGAGATATTCTGACACCATGAGTGGTAGGTGTGGATTACAGTAAAGCAGTGTGCAAATTCTTAGGAAGCTTTGGATATGCAGAAGAAACTTTCCAAATGGTACACTGGCTTCATACAGGTCATAGATATAAAAGTTGCAAATTATATTAGCTTTTGAAAATAAAGTCTAACACATAAATGAACCATAACCAAACATGAAACCTGCTGTCAGTTATTATTAGCTTTGATTATGTACAACTTATCAGGCAGCCAAAGAAAACAACTCTGTTTATGTACTGACCTGGCAACATACCTCTAATATTCCTCACTTTGATTTTTACTTTTACACACTACCATACAAAATTTATGAGCCAAATCTCAGTTCTTCAAATATCACCGGGAAAAGAAGAAATATCTGCAGTCATTTACTGAAATTTTCATTTTTAAAAAAGGAAATACTTGCAGACAAAAACAGAGTAGTACAATTCAAACAATCTTGGAAATATAACATTTGGTTTGACCAATTTTCTTTAGGTTGTCTTCAGAAATAGTTTTCCGACCTCTATGGATGTTGGTTGCCTTTTGTTCGGTTTCCTGTCGGGATGATCCCACACTACTTCAATAATGTTGAGATTGAGTATGGGGAGAATTCATTTCTATAAGACCTGTTGCCACAGATTTTAATTTAATTGCATGTTGCATTTGGTGAGACTCAACCTTTTTTTCCGCATTTCCCTTCCTTAAAAATGGCTTATTGACAGCCACCCCCCTCCCTGGAGAGGATTTCTTAAGAACTTAAAGAGCCAAATGCATCTCTCGTGTCTTGGGTCAGGTCCTTGCTGGATATTTTCCTATTTTTCATGGACATAATTTTCAGATACTGTTAATCTGCAGACAGTTTTTATGGCCTGCTATGTTTTTAACTTTGTTGGTGTTCTGTTTTCCACATGTTCAGTTTCCTTTTTCTTTTTTTTCTTTTTTTAAGGACACACTATACCCCGTGCTGAGAAATTCCTAGTTTAAGACCAACAGCTTTCTGGTAATCACCATGTTGGTGCAAAATTACTCATTTATGCCGTTCAAACATTTATATTTGGCATTTTTCTTAAATGCAACCAAAGGAACAGGTCATCTTTTTTGGTGCCTTTTTTTATGTTTGAGCAATTCATAAACTATAAGTGGCTTAACAAATAAACAAAAGACACATTGCTCTGAAAATGGTTTGGTTAAACAACTGGACTTTTTTTTTTAGAAAGCTGCCAATGCCCAAAGAAAAACTTTGAAAAACCTCCAGAAAGCCAGGGGAACTATTGCTCAAGAGCACAAGATTACAAGAAAGTCTTGCTGCTTGAAAAAAATAAAGAAAAAAAGAAATTGGTTTCATATTGCTCTTGTTTGAGCAAATTGTTTTAAATCTCAGATGGGATGCAGTTGAGTGTGTTGAGTCAGCCCTCGGACCGCTGCCACCAGGATTAGTCAGCACTGTCGCTATTGTTGATGATTCCTCCTCCACCCCAGGAGACTTCCTTAGTTTCTCTTGTATTGTCCACTCATTTCCTATTCTCGGGATGTCATTCTCTCCCATAAAATGGCATAAAGGGTCAGATTCTCACATTTTATGCCTGTCATTTCCATTTCTAATCCTCCAAGGCTCTGGCTTGGCTCACACTGCTGGTGCAGAGCTCACACCCGCATCAGCGTGAGCCACAATAACTGCCAAATACTACCATGCTTTTTGTGAAAGAGAGGTTCCAAAGGTAAATATTAGGATGAAATACATATTTTTTCATTTCCCCCCACTGCATCAATTCTGTACTTGTTGAATTTTCTTGTCATTTGAGTAAATAATATTACAATTTATGTCATATAAAAATGTACATATTTACATGAGAACGTTCTGAAAATCTATGCAGTTTTTAGATAACTTTCTTCTATCATTTATGATACTGAATTGGCTAAAAAGGAGAAATGTTATTTATAAATATAAATATATTGCATAAATATATTACAAAGCATGGCTTTTAGAATAGATTTGCCTAATCGCTGCCGTTTTGAAAATAAAAAGTTGTCCCATTCGTAAAATGCTTAATAGATTAGGTCTGCTTTGTATTTTCATAATGCAATAAATTTTGTAATTGGGTGGCAGGTGTGTGTCTCAGGCAGGCCAGTTTAGCACCTCAACTCTTCTGCCGAGCCTTGCTGATGTGACACTGACAGATGTTATCTTGCTGAAATAAACATGGCTTATTTAATGCTTATTTAACTCTACAAGAGTTTTCTTCTTTTCTTTAGTCAATTGAAAATATCCTCAACCCCAGAGATAATGGGTTCATTTCTTGACCTTGCTTATGTACTTCTTTATTGCTTTTATCAAATGCTCCTTGAGCCCATGTGATGATTTATACTATAGAATTGTGTCTGTTTTTATTGCAAAGGTCCTCGAGGGACTGGAGATGACAACCATCCAATATTTTTTTTGAAGCTGAAATTTATGTGGACTATCTGAATAGTTTTGATATTAATAGTCAAGTAGGAAATCGCCAGTTGTTTTGCCATTTCGTATTGAGTAGAATTATTCTTTCATGGTTGAAGTACCTTCCCAAACATTTCTGCAGCATGGTCAAACTGGCCCATCTGTCCTTCTGAAAGATGCTGCCTCACTTCAAGATGTGTTGTTAAAGAAATAATTGTTGCTAAAAATAGCTGGCAAAGCTCTTATTGTGTTATAACCCTTTAAGACTGTCAGTAGTGACAGTGCTCCGCAAGGGATCACATTGTTCCCGACGGCTAGCACACTGGCAATGTCTTCTGAAGTACCCGACACTGGGAGCAACTTTAAGAACACCCGTCTAAAAGGGTTAATGCCTAATCCTGATGATTTTCTAATCTTAATCAAGAAACTGTTTTTATTGTTCACTAAAGTAATACAGTTGTGGATTGAATGAAGCAAAATCAGAGACAAGAATGAAGCAAAATGAATAATAGGGTCATGGTTGGATTCAAACACGTGTCCATTCAGAGCTCGATGTTTATCTCCTTCCTCCCCTCTGACCTCTTTACTCAATCTGTGTTACTTGCTGATAAGCCAGCAGAATGATCATTTCCTGTCACTATTTACATTTGGTGCTGCTGGCACAACATATACTGCTGCCAATGGATAACTGCGGCTTATGAATTAGATTTTTTTTTTTTAATTTTGTTCTCATTCTGTTTGTTTTTTGTTTTCTTTTTACAATTTACATGTTACCCCACTTAGGCCCTGAATTACTAAGAACTAAAATAGCGAGCACAAAACTGCGTGCGGTGCAAATACATTTTGCCTGTTGTGTTTCCATGACTTGCGGGTGATCTACTAATAATGATTGCACAACTGATAATGGGCACAAACAGCCTTATTTAAATGAGGATTTAGCGTGCGCAATTGATTCGCTATGTAGAAGGAGAGCAAGATAGTCGCAAACGGAAATCAAATGGAGATCGAAATATTCGCAAAGACATCTTAATGTTACCTGAAGGACTGCAATATGGGAGGGTATTTGCCAAAAAGTAAGTGCAATCTGAAAAACAAGAAGAACGCCAGATGAGGCTAAGAAAAGATGGCAAGAAATTAGATAAAGAACAAAAAAAAGAAAAAAAAGCAAAGCTCATCATAAAACCTCTGCAAATAAGACAGGTGGGGGTCGACAAGAGATTCCTCTGACCAATATTTATCAACAGATGCAGCGCACGATAACTGGAACTCCGGGGTATGACACGCTTGAGTCGGTTGTAGAACAAGGTGTGCATAAACTAAAACATGTTCCATTAATGACATCATAGTTGTTATTGACATAACAAATATAAACATGCCTGTTATCAAGTTTGTGTGTGTTTTAAGAGGCGCAAACCTTTAGTCAATCAGGGCCTCAGTGTTTCACTCTTTAAAACTGACGGCAGTGCCAGCGATTAAGGGATTCCACTGAATACATGTCTCTAAATTCAAAATCCACAAAGACATCCTACTTATTAGCCAAGGAAAAAATTGTAGATATTATGCTAAAAGATGAGTTGTGACCCTATGATTGCAACTCTGTCATATTTATGCAATTTTCAGAGAAAGTCAAAATCTTCAAAGAAGGTAAAAGCGGTTATCTTACACCATCTCACTTTCTTTGCTTGTAGGCACACATGAGAAACATGAGGGGGTATTTCTATAGTTTTTCTGTAACCTTTAGCTTTAGTGGCAGCTTAGTGTCAGCAGCTCCATTCAACTGTGCTAAGATATTATCACCCACCCAAAAAACGATCATAGGATTTTGAATCAAATAATAGTAATGAAATGTAAGCTTGTCAGTATTTTATACCATCATGAATTTCACACTGAGGCAATCAGAGTCCATTCAAAATACCACGTGAAAAGGGTCTAAAGTAGCTTAGACACTCAAATCATACAGCACAATTATGCACAATATAACAATAGTTTATAAGGTCTCTCTAGTGCTACATTTACAATCAAGAAATTCTGAAATGCAGAAAAATTATAAACCTAACAAAGAAAAAACCCACCGGCTTGCAGTGAAAGTAGAGTCAGAACACAGAGGTAGTCACATTGGAGCCATTGCTAAGAAGATGTCACATTGATAAGAGTACTTTCATTATGGTATTCAACATAATCAAACTGCACAAATCAAGATTATATATTTATGTTTATTCATATACGGCCATCTCAAATAATCTCTTCTTTTTTTTCTGTTGGACATGCAACATTTAAAAACAATAAATTTTGTAATCCTCTTTCCGAACTTATCAGACATCTTTTTAGAATAAAGAGAAATAAAAATAACCTTTTTGAAATTATCTAAATTCAGTGCATACATTTTTGAATGCAAATGGTTTGAATTTACATGACTAAATGTGCTATCATATGTTGTTAATTGATATATCTATGGCACTATTTCAAGAAACATGACTTATCTAATTTAATCACAATTTTTTTTAATTGAATTGTAAAATCAACTACTTATTAAGACTGATATTGAAGATGGCATTCAACAACATCAACAGCAACAATAAGAAAGGAACCGACACCCCCCAAAAAAAAGGCCAAGCGGGACTGATGAGGACACAAAGGTACACTGAGAGGCAATTTGTGAAGCACTAGCATAACTAATAAAGAAAACATAAAACGGCTTGCTTTCTTAATGGATTCTTGAATTTTAGAAATGAGGTGTTTCTCTTCCACCATCTTTTCTTTTTCACTCTCCACTGTCTGCTGCTGTTTCCTCTTTTTGAAGAAAGCTATCCATATTCCCTTTATCTTGTTGATTGGATGGATGTTGCTAACACTGCAGACCTGTCAGTCATTCATCTCTTGGGGAGGCGGGCTCAGTTGCTTCAGTTGTTGGAAGTGGCTGAGAGGAAAGGTTGATTGGCAGAACTGACGGCGAGAGCTGAGAAAGTGGAGCAGTTGTGCAGAGAGCAGAGAAGGAGGCACAGTGTATAGTCTCTTCAGAAGATAAAAACAAAAGCAGTCAGCATGAAAAACATACTGTACATAAAGTAGGGTTATACTGCCTTGAATTAGCTTTAATATACAGTATAAAATGCCCAAAAGAGAAAGAGAGGGACGTTTTTTATAAAGCAGGGCAACATCTGGATCCAGAGATAAGTATGGACTCCTAAATGCAGTATGTAGTAGGGTTGGTTTCTTTTCTTTTGAAAATAAACTGAGTAGGATGAACTGGTTTCATGTGATTTCAAATACTGGTCTTAGCAGACCAAAAAGTCCTGGTTGAGGTGGGTGAGGAGTGGGTGAATGGATCTGTTTTAGAGGAAGGACGTGTTAAAAATAGCTACTGAGGTGGATGTGTTTTGCTATCAGCCAGTACAGCCATCAGGTCAAAGGAAATCTAGTGGTGGTGAATTGTGCAAGACTACTTCAGTGTGCGTGTGTGGTCTGGGAGAGGATGGTGATTTGTAATGTATGTGTAGTTATCTCTGAGTAATGGACAACGTGAGTGTCATGTTAGTAGGCTGAGAGTGAGAAAGCCTTAGAAA
Organism: Atherinosoma microstoma; assembly: GCA_037177055.1. Lineage (NCBI taxonomy): Eukaryota > Metazoa > Chordata > Actinopteri > Atheriniformes > Atherinidae > Atherinosoma > Atherinosoma microstoma. The sequence continues at coordinate 10,980,762 of JBBBVU010000016.1, forward strand.
ACTTTCTGAAATGTCATATTTGACCCGAAAACATGCCCAGCTCTTTAAATGATGCAGTTATGAATTGTAAAATGATACTTACCAGCTATAGCTAGCGTCTTTCCTAATTACATTTTTTATAGAAGAAAAAGAACTTGCTATAAAAGAGCAAGACTGAGACATTTTCAGTCCATTACAGTACTTGGTGCACGGGGACCAGGGAGCAGTCACTGCCAAGGTCTTTGAGCTCAAGGACAATATAAAAGGGACAAGGAAAGGTGCCATTTAGAAGGGAAGAGATCATGACACCTAAATGAAGCACATTTTACTTATTTTAAAGCTGATGTCATTAGGGAAGCAAATGAAGCAAAAGAGGGGCAGATGTAATCAAGACATGCCAAATTGAAGGCCATCAGGCAGATAATTTCAGGAAGCTGGGTTGAAGGGGTTTTGCACTTCTTTGGCAGTGATTGGGGTGTTGATGGGCACAGAGAGGTGGATCAGCTGTTTGGTCCTAGTTCAAGGCAGGTGTCACCAGGATGGCTCTGACTGCAAGGTGATCAGATAAATAGTTATAATGATACTTTGCTAGCCAAATGTCTGATTGCATTGACATTTTTTTTTCTTTATCCCAATGCAGCTGGAAACAGTGTCATGTTGCAAAATCAGATGAAAAAGCAGGAGTAAAGCACATAAAAGTATTTGCTGAGATATAGTCACTGTATTAGTGCAGTGAAGCCAAGGCAATCACATGCAGAGATTGTAGGTGAGACTATGTTCTATAACATACATTTTAGATTCAAAGAGTCTCAGACTTGAAATAAAGGAGATGGGTTTAATTCATTTTATGAACAGAAATGACCTTGTAGGTACAAAAATGTAGCATTTAGGAGGATGTGGCCTTAGAAAACATTAGTAGATTAGATGACCATGATGTCAATGTCTGAGAGGAGGAAGCAAGTGTCCCTGGTCTTGCAAATACATGTTGATGCTCTGTGTGAACTTTACCATTTCTTTGATTGCCATTCATTTATGCAATATCTGTTTCAGTACCAAATTTTAATCAAAATAAAGCTGTACAAAGGATATAGAAAGGTAATAGTGAGTACAATCATATATCAAGCAATGAGATGGATGTCAGATAAGCATGTACTAAGCATCCAGAGTAAAGAAAGGCAACATTGTGTTTCCACAGTTCATTAAGTTTGGAAATATACAGTTTGTAGTAAGTTGTCCCACAGACAAAATATTTACTTGATCAAATATTTGATCAGCTACTGTATCAAGACAATTTTCAGAATTGTGTTGTTAAGGTATTATGTGGATATAGAATATAAATACACTTTTAAATCGTTTTTATTACATGGTATAGAAAGAAAACCCTGGGAGAGTCTGGCTGTGGATGTACAAACACAACTCTTGGCTAAAGTGTGGAAAAAACATCAACATGGCTACGATGCATTGGAAAATAAATGTGCTGTACTGGTGACAGTGTGCAACTCTCTCCAAAGGTGCCAAAGAGGTGAATGCAAGTGGGAAGACATTTACAGTGCGGAGCTCTCTGCAGCTGCACGTGGACAGAAATGATGATGGAGTGGCCTACACCTGCAGAGTGGACCATGTGGCCCTCACACAGACACCACAGCAGGCTACTGAAGTACTGGAGGTCCACTGTGAGTGTATACTCAAACGACATGCACTCAAACACATACATAAAACATGTGCATAAGGGAAAAAGTTAAATGACAAAAAGAATATGTGACAAATAGAGATGCCTAAGGTTAAGAGTGCTCTTATGACTGCTGAAAACACGTAGGTGGCATTCAACTGACTGAGAACCCTGCTCAAGATTGTCTTTGTCAGTGTCCATTTATGGCGTAAACTTGCATTTCAAACTTCTGAAATGATTATATTTTGATTTTCTTTACAAAAACAGCCAAATGGGGGTGAACCACTGTTATATTGAATAAATGATGTCAGGAAAATAATGGGATAATTTATAATGATTGATGTGTTCTATGGTATATCCCATGAAACTGCATCCTTTTTGTCATTCCCAGATGCTCCCCGTGTAGAGATCGTTCACTCCCATGCAGTCCCTCAGGAAGGCCAGTATTTAAAGCTGGAGTGTGTTTCCAAAGGAAACCCATCGTAAGTAACCTAAATAAAACATGATAGGTGCATGTTTTGCGTCTTTATCTTACACATGCTCCTAAATCCCAGGCCAGATCCTGTGATGTGGACAAAGGATGGAGGTGAACTTCCCGACCTGGACAGAATGATTGTAGAGGGGAGGGAGCTCACCTTTACCTCACTCAACAAGACAGACAATGGCACCTACCGTTGTGAAGCTAGCAACCACCTAGGGACCAGCAGTGCTGAATATGTACTCTACGTCTACGGTGAGTTCAGAGGCAAGGCTGATGTGTGAGTAATTCCGTTTCATGTAACGATGGCCCAAAGTACAGAAAGAGATATTTTCCCCTGTTACTTATTAAACATCACTGGCAGATGAAAGGGCTGAAAGAGGACACTTTGGACCCCAATTATGCTACATAGAAATAGTGAGAAACTGAGCATCACAACCGGCAAACTCCACAGCAAAACCCAGGATTTTAATGCCTTGTAATCTGCATACTGTATCAGTGCAAAGAGTGATTAGTGGTGCCATCTTTCTCCCGGAAAATATGGGCCTCAGGTGACACAAATGCCACCAACGCCTTTCCTTAAATAAACCTGTGTCCCAGATCTTACACACACAGAGACACACACCAGGAGGGAAATGTGTGAGAAAGGCAGAATTTAGTGCTGCGTTGTCAGAAATATCAGGATAAGTAATTCCTAGTAACGCCAGAGGAGGTGGAGGATAAAGGGACTCACTGTCAGAGAAAACAGATAGTTCTTTCTCCCTTCTGATTCTCCTCTGCCATTTGTCTCTTGGCATTAAGTAATAATGCAAAAAAAGGACAGCAGAGCAGTGAAGCATCTCTGTTTTACAGAGCTTAGACAGTTTGTAATGATGGACTAAATAAATAAATAAATTGATCAATAAAATATTACATTAATATGTATGTGTGCACTTTGGGGGGCTGTTTTATTAGCTCTTTTATTCAAAAGCAGATTCAATCCAAGGAAAAACATAAGAGAATATCAACAACCTTCAGCTATGCCAGAGCTAGAAAGAATTCTGGATCCTGGTTATTCATGGCTCACGTATTAACCAGATAAGAAAAAGTAACAAACAAGGCAGCTAAGACTCCTATCAGTAGGTTATGAAATGCTGTGAAATGCATGGAAAATTAGGAATAGTTTCAAAAATACAGACACTTAAATAAATAATCAATAATCAAAGGATAAATAATGGTACCATGCAGTTAGATTTAGTTATTTGATAATGTTGCTTTGCTTAGGTGGCTAATGATTATACTTTCTAGCTACTGCTAGCTAGAAAAGTAAAATACCATATGCTCAGTACGAAAATACAACATGTCATCGATAATTGGATACATACTTAAAACCGGCCTTCTTCTTTCAATAAACCTAAAGTGATGTTTGAATTACAAAGAAAAGATTACCTAGAGTCGTAAATAAATTGGGATAGATCAAAGGAAAAGCCGTTATAAGCTGATCACGTGGTTGAGCACATGGTGAATCAGTAAAATGTTCAACTTAAAAGTTGTAGCTCAGATGCAATACTTACAGTGTCCCTTAAGTTGCAGGAGTAACCACGGTAACATAAGTAATTTCATACCAAACTATTGGAAGTAGATTGTTTTTAAAGATATTCACAAAATGTCATTAACCCACACCGACATGGTAAATAGTAGGAATGGTATTTTCGAGGTTTGACTTGTTTTTGTTCCCCCATTTGACACAGCCAAACTGAAATATCCCTTTAGAGAGAACAATGTCCATTCTCAGAAGCCATACCAATAGGCTATTAATTTCTCCAGGCAGAGACTTTATTCAACTCATTGCACAAATGACAAAAACTTTAAGAGAGCCATGAATCAAGCTGAGACTGTAAATGTCATAGAAATATACTGTAATGTCATCCTCCAAATGAACAGCATGTTAATGGCTTGTGACTTGATCTTTGGGTGCTCAGTAATGTGTGCTTACAGAAAATGGGCAAATCAAAGCAAACACAGTGAAATTCCAGCATTTTATAACTAAATAATGTTTCTAAGTCTGACTTTAATAGTAAGTGTGACTCATTGATTAGAATGAAGCAAACTAACTACACTTATGTGTGCTATATGATGTTTTACTGATGCATTACTGATGTAGTCTTACTGTTTCCAAGTCTGTTATTGAGGTAACTGTTATAGTTACAGCTTCCATTTTAAAAACTAAAAAACAGGATCAGGACTGGCTTATTATGTGTGCCATCTAAATCAAATCCTTTATAAGGACATTACCAAAGTGGAAGGACATGCACATTCAAAAAACAGAGTTAAAATTCAAGTGTGCAGGGGAGCAGTGCTCACATATGATCTTCCTGTTAGATGACACAGTCTGTAACAGACATAATGCAGCATATTGGATAGAATCGCCAAGTCACTTAAAAAGTATTGTTCTTTGATTTTACATTCTTTTTTTAATCAACCCCTTGGATTCATCAATAAATGAATTCTCTTTTCCCTTATTGACTAATTGTTACAGTTCTACTTCAATTGTTGCACCTTTTACCCATGCTGTGGTATATGTTTGGACCTAACAATTCCTTCAAATGCGAGCTGAAGTGAACAGCAAGAAAAACCAATGCACATAATGACAGCGATGATATTAAACTGACAAATTCTGTACCACAAAAAAAGACTTCTGCGTATGGGAGGGTCAGAGTCCTATTCAGATTCATTACTTGTTCGCCTGAAATGGCACCAAGTCTGTTTCTACCCTTCATTAGTGATTAGCACACCTTTTAGCCTTTTACAACTGCCTCCATAATTCTTGAAAAATACCTTTTTAATGGTCCCCCTCCAACAGGGAGACGTTTTCTCTCTTCCCTATTTCCTGCAGACACGCAGTAAGCTGCTCTGTGAGTCACACTGAAATGTCACCAAGACACAGAGGACAGTTAGCCTTGAGAAAGACTACCACAGCCAATTAAAAGCCTCTAGCTCACTATAAAATGCCGAGTGACATAAACATTAAAGCCAAGGTGGTAGTGTAACCTCATTAACTTGGTCACACAATGTTTCAATCTTCTTCTTTTTTTCCCTTTTGCTTTAACCTGTGACAGTGAGAAACACTCCCTAGCATGAAGTACTACCATTATCCTCTAGTGAGAAGTCTAAAACAGAGGATGGTATGATGGTTTGACTTCCTTTACTAAAACCAACTATTGGAAAAGTGTGTAACTGCCATAGCTGATTTGTCAAATTACTTCCTTCATTTGGTGTAGTTCCACTTCCTGTCTTCACACACAATAGCCGATATGTGTTCAATTAATTATGTTTTTTACCTCAGAAAGCCCCTTGCATTCAAGATTGAGAAATCTATATTTTAATGTTATCATCTCAACACTATGATTAATTATGCCTTTACCTGGAAATAACACAGCTCATATACCATTAATAACAGGCTAGTTATATACTAATCTCAAGGTAGCAGGGATTGTTTAGTTGTCCATGTGCTGTAAGTGCATGCAAGCAGTTATAACTTATAATTACATTCAAATATACAACCTCAACCGCTCATGAGAGCAACTGTGAAAAGGAACGATTTGTATCCCCCACTATGGTCAGCTTCAAGCATGAACCAAGTGATGATACTGCTTAAATCCAACCAGGAGACAACAACAATTTTTTTTATGTCCTATTATATTTAAATGTAACCATGGCAACTTGTAAAATGACATCCATGAAGATGATATTGTAAAAAGACCTCTCAACTGTACAAGTGAGAAAAGTGTTCTTGTGAAGTGTTGTGTTGGCCTCCATCTCACAAAGGCCCATGGTTGGAAGTTCAGCATTTAACAGCTCTATCCAGCCACGTCTCCTATCCTCCTTTGGTGGACATTGTGGCCCCTTAATCAGTCCGTTGCCATGTGGAAACACTTAAATAAGTCATATTTCCTTCCTGCTGCTTTAAGAGATGGTTCTTTATAGGACACGATTAAGATCGCTTCACTAGGAGGACTTGGTGATATCACAAAAACCAGTCCGTTCAATCTCACCATAATCTTTTTTTTTTCAAGAGAACAGAAGTTTCATTTGTCAAGATAACGCCATAAATTAATGGATTCGTTTTCCTCAAGATTACAGAATATTCAACGCATGATCTTGAGATAATGGCATGAAAATATATAAGCTGTTCTTGACTTCTGCAGGAAGGTCTTTCATTTAGAAATGAGGATTTTTTTTCCCTGTCAGATTGTATTACTAAATTTCAATTTCCAATATTTTCCTCAAATGTATTGAAAACTTTATGATGTGTACAACTTACAGACTACTTCAAGAGGTTGTTGACCTGCCAAAGCAGCAGTCTGAAGTTAAACATATTAAACAGCAAAGAACGGTTCGAAAGTGTTATGAAAACATCACAAATCATTAACATTTTTCACGGATGTTGTTCAGTGCATCACTTTTCTGTGTAAATTCTTTCTTTTTTTTGTTATTGTTGTTTTATTATTTTTGTGTATATATGTTTATCTGTGCCCTCCACCAGACGTCCCCACCACCCTGCCTCCATCCACCACTCCCCCCCTACATCCCATCCTTCCAGGTCCTACAGCTCAATTAAGCACCCACGCCTCAGACCCCACAGTCACTGGCAGCAGAGGTACAGTAACCCCCCACGCATTTCTACAACCCCCCCCCAGCATGCTACTCTGTGTTCCAACTTCCCTCTGACTTTTACATCTCCTTCTCTTTCAGCTGTTTCAAATTCCCGCCTTGATACTTGTGTAAACTTTCTATAAATGTTTACCTCTTAAGGGCTGTCAACAAACTGTGTGTATGTCGCATCAGTAACGACATACACATTAATGACATTATTTAGATTTTCTTACAATTTCCAAGTTATTAAGTAGTCTGTTTGCTTAATCTGTCTACGGTTCTTTTGGTATTTCAAAGATTCCTAAGCTTACATGCCCCACAGCATCAAAGAAGCAAATGCCATGTCCACCTGAAAATGTTTGGCTACCGGAGATGACTCTAGTAAATCTTAGAGAATACTCAACTTCTGTACACGTGGACTCATTACTGTCATGGCTACGTATATGCCGTATTTAAATAATCATTGTCATCAAAGCTGCTTTTATGTACGTATTATTATTGTGTTTTTAAATATTAATACTGGAATGATAAATTTGACAGGAAAGTGTGATGATTCATAAAAGTTCTGAGGTTGTGTCAAATTTCAAGGTTCCGCTCTTGCAATGGCTGATGACATGCACAGAGTTATTGTTGTTGATTTAAAGTTCAAATTAACTGATGTGCAGTGGGGATTTAATTGCTGTCATCCTCCAGTAAAACCCACTGCCAAGCAAACTTTTTATCTTTCCTTTCTGAACGCCAAAACCACTTTTATAGAGATCGTGTTTAAACCAAATGTAGAACATTTTGCTGGGCTTTGTTTATACTTGCTGGTGAAGCTTTTTGAACTTCATTGAAGTTCAGATGACATAATGCTGCTTTCATCCTGGTTATTAAAAAGTGGGCCAGCTCTTTAATCTAGTATACGACAAGGTTTCTGGTAGTTTGTGCATCCAGCCGTGCATGAACACAAATGAACATGAGACTGTGCCTCCCTTGGGATTTTATGAGCTGGCACTATGGGAATGTATGTGCTTGTGTGGTTGCTATTTTCTTTCAAGTTGAACTGAAAGTTATCTGCATTATCAGCAAAAGCCCAAGCAAGGTGTGAGTGTGAACAAGTTTCTGGATGCTGTATGTCTGTTTTGGTGACTTAATGATTCCGTTGTCCTCCATCTCATGCAGCTTTTGATTTGCCAGTCTATCTTTTCCCCAGCTACGCCCAGGTTCACTACTTTGTGGTATTGAAATGGCTGACATGCTTTGCAGAGTGTGCGTTTGCATTAAAATAAATCAGACCCTTTAGAGGTCTTTCAGCATGTCCAGATGAACTAGTTGTGCATTTAAAGGAGCCTCATGAGTTGTTTTGGGCATCTTACCAATATCCCTATTGGAAGACTCTCTGTGGAGGCACTCTGATATATCCAGCTGGGAGGAGACCATGGGGCACACCCAGTAAATGCTGGAGGGATTCCATTTCCCACCTGATTCATGAAAGCTTTAGGATCCCTCAAGAGGAGCTGGAGAATGTGGTTGGGTATAAGGATGTTTTGGCACCTCTACATCCTAGATTAATTGCATTAGAAATACAAAAGAGTATTGCAAATCCCTGGGAAGGTATTGCTGTATTAGCTTATTTGCTTAGGCAAATGCTGACATGAAATCATGCCATACAGCAGAGTGATACGTCAGCATTTAAGTGGCATGCCAATTTAAAACGAATGTGCTGCAATGGGCTCAATATGAAAGACCTTGCAAACTCATATATTATTGTCAGTGTGTTTTTTAAAGCAGCACATGTATGTAGCCTTTTTCTTTTTAAAAAAAAGATTGAGTGGACGGATAATATATGCATAAATAAGCAAAATCATTTTAACATGCCTAACCCTATATTTTCTCACTAAATGTTTAGTTAAGCTTCAAATAAATAACTGTAAAGATATTGATATTAGAAATGGAAGACACATCCATTTTTCTTTGATCTGTTCTTTTTTCCTGTTCTCCTAAGCAACTTTACTCATTTTCAAATAAAATGTTTCTCACCGTATGGATGTAACTTAGACTACCTTCAGTCTTCTTCTGTTCTTTCACTCTTTTCTTCGCTGCTCTCAACTTAATGGTGTTCCAGAGTCCCCCTCTCAGAATAATTTCCCCTCATCACTGCTGCTTTTTGTAAATTACCATCTTTAAAGTCCCACAGGAGTCCTGACTCCCCCACTACTTTCCCTTTGCTTTGTCTTTGTTTCACTTTTCTCTCTCCTCTTCGCTTCCTCTCTTCTGCCCTCACATCTCTCTGAAGACCCTGTTAGATAACAGGCTTCCACACACTGTTGGATGTTCCTCATCAGTGTGCCTCAGTTCTTCTCTGATGTCTGTTTGTGTAATGCAGGGACACAAGAGGAGCTGAGCCTCTCAGTGTATCTTCAGGGAATCTAAATATCAGACTCCTTCGCTGCATCCCCACTCACAGGATGCCACACTATCTGTTTTCATGTGTCTGCTTGATTTATTACCAGGATTTTTCACAAGCTCGGGATGAAAGCAAACAACTGTGGAGCTACACCGGCCCCCGTGATGTTTTTGTCTTCTTAATAAAATTGTCTGCCTGTGTAGAGGAAATGCATAGTATGACTTCAGCACCATAGTATGTATGAGTAGAACATTAGCATATTACGACACGCTCTTTTATGTATACAGTTCTCTATGTCGCTGTCTTGCTTATACTGGACTTGCATCTTCACCAAAAAGCACAAGATGAACCTAAATGAAGCTCAGACATTTTCAAGTAAATTAAGTTTTGGAAGAGAGGAGATCGACACTAAAAAGGAATCTTCTTTTCATCTCAGAGGGAAAAGCAGTGACTGGTGTCTCCGTTGTTTCCCAGCTGAAACACAAACTATCAACAGTTTCCTGTTTAAAGTTTGTTTTCTGTCTCTTTACACTTTCATGTAAAGAGGACCCACAACTGTTAGATTACTGTCATGATATTATGAGTTATATTACAGATTATATATTGTTATATTGCAATATACATGCCATTAGTAAAAGATAACAGATGATGATAGAATCCTCACTTTATGTTATCTGAACTTTAGCTTCTAAGCTATCTGTAAATAAAAATATTAATACATTCATGTCGGCACAGAGTCTATGGAAAAAGAAGGTTTTGGTGAATGTGTTTTGTAGCAGGGTTTTCTTCTGAGGAGACTGGATTTAGACTCCCACATGAAGTCTGTCATTTGTATTTTTAGACTCACAGTAGTTATTTTTTTCTTTTCTTAAGAGTTAGACTCCTTATGTTCAGTTTGGTTTAGAAAAAGATGTTTTAGGGCCGGCCACTGCTATTGCCCAAAGTTCACACGAAGTCACCTGTGGTGAAAGATGTTCCCTGACCCAAATACGTTTCTCAGGTTTTTAAATATGTTTCTCTTACTCTTCCAGGCTGTTATATTTTGTTATAAAATCTCAATGAATGCTGTTTTATTTTCAGCCATGGTGGTAAACCAAGTGTTGCTATTTCTTCCACTAAGACAACTTAAGAGTTGTTTACTCCAGGCTATAGCTGGGAGTGCTTTATCCCTTTTGACAGTTATAAATCATATCATTATCTTTAACTTTCCAACTCCTTGATGTTAAAACTAAAGTCATTACTGAGCCCCTTTCACATGAGTACTTTTTCAGATTCAAGAGGAAAAGCCCTGTTAGATACTAGCTATGGGCCAAAGGGAATATGTTGCTGCAAGAAAAATATACAAAGGCACTATCATTAGGCTGTCACAGTGTGGACATTTCATTTGACAATCAAGTGTCACACAAATAATTGTAATTAACAATTTTAGTATCTTTCCCAATACATGTTACACTGTCATTAGTTTTAGACTACCAGCATTAGGCATTCAGATATTTTTATTTATTATTGAGATGTGAATCTCAATCACAAACATTTATGTCTGAATTTTTAGACTTTTTTACTTGTTTTCCGGAAAGCTAAAAATATTGTCTTATTCACCAACAGATACCGTAAGATAATCTGAAAGTGAGAGAAAAACTGTATTTGCTTTCCAGGCATAACAAAAGAAAAGTGAAGAAGAAAGCTTGCAATTTTCCTCTCTACTCACAATGAAAGGTTGTTATCCATGTTAAAGGAATTAATATGTTTTGTGTGATTTACACCATCTTGTTTGGCTAACATGGTAACAGATAGTTTGATGAGCCTATATAGTTCTGAACCATTTAATAGAAACATTTATTCATCCTTGTTGGAATATAAGTGAATAAATATTTAATACTGTAGACTCACCAGCTCGAATGGGAAATGTAAAATTCACAAAAACCTGTGCTTCTAATTCTTGCACTTGTTGACCTTTGGTGTGCAGCTAGTGTATAAGATTTCAAAGGATTCCTGTTTTTCATCCATTTTGTATACTGCCTGGACTGATGCATAACTGCAGTCTGTGATTCACTTTATTAATGAGGTGCTGGCAGGTATGCTCAACACTCACACTGCTTCAATAGCCCGGCCAGCCTTAATGGCTATAATAACTCTTTCCCTAAGTATCACAGGTCTACGTAATGGCATCAGACCTTCCTTTGCACGAACACACACACACATACACTCATTCTCTCCCCCCTATCAGCACTGGGTTCTCTGAAATTTGCCAAGTCTATTTTCCTTGCTTGCAAATTAGCTTTGACCTTGTGATGCTTAAAGGTTGAACTGTGCACAAGGGTTTCTCTGGTGTTTAAAATATTTACCATTCGCTCCTCATGATCAGCATTCGTGTGGCCAACCCCGGCCCCCGTAGCCTGTTATTGCTGCAGAAAAAGGACCCACTGCTGAGAAGCCAGCAATTATTCATGCCTAGTGTCTGTGCCTGTGAAGAGGAACAGAAAAAAGCTCAAATAATACCCATCTACTTCCTTACAGGGTAAAACTTCTCTTTTCTAAGGCCCAGTAGTTATTCCCCAAAAGGAACTCAAGATAGAAGTATAGAAATCCTTCAGACCTTTAATCAAAGAGTAGACCGTAACGTGGAAGATATTGCCACTTTGTCTTAAATTGATACCAAGAAGCTAGTTCCTGCTAAACATTTAAACTGTATAAGAAGGTCATCTTCTTTAGTCAAAACAAAATACAAAAAGGATCATTCATCTCCTCTGGAAGTTGATAGTAGTGACAACATTTCAGCAGCAGAGCAAGGGGCTGCGGGTTCAGAATTTGGGATTAGCCTTTAAAGGGGACATATTATGCAAAAATCACTTTCATAGGTCCTTGGAATAGTCTCTTACAATGTTCTAAGTCACGAACAGACCCAAAACTCTCATAAAAAACAACCGCGGGACACAAGTAGGCCGTTCATGCTACGTGGCTAAGTTTGTTTGCTTTTTTTAATTCACTGATTTGTAGTTTAATAGTCGAGTCTGTGGTCTGTCTGTTGCAAAAAATGTAGTGTTACCATGGGAACCGAAGACATGTTGTTAAACTCAGCAAAGCCTTCAGGAACACGGAGGGGTGGGCGGAGTTATCGTCTGCTCGGCTCCCCATCCCCCCTCTATCCTACTCCCCCCCCATCCTACTCCGCCCCCTGCAAAAGAAACTTAGCCTGGAGAGATGTTCTCGGTAGGTGAGAGAGAAGCGGCTGCAGTCAAACTAAGAGCCGATTCGACCAA
>JBBBVU010000016.1:10998936-11042187 GCA_037177055.1 Atherinosoma microstoma
TCCAGTGTTTTCCTTATGGGGATCCTCCACGCTGGGGGCTTTGCCTGCCCTGTCTGGGGGTTGTTGCTGTGGCGATCACCCCTATCTGGGTAGCGGGGGGTCCAGTGCTGCAGCCATAAGGCTGTGGTGTGGATCCGGCCCGGTCGGGGTGGTTGCTGTGGCGGCGACCACTCTGGACATGGGTGGCCTGGCCCCCGGTGTGGAGGATCCTAAAGATATCGTTTCCTCACTACAGCATCAAGCCAGATGTTTTGCTTTTATTCTGCTTATTGATTTTATCGGACTTTTAGTTAAGAGACAGAGGTTAAGGAGTTGTGTTTGTGTGTGTGTGTGCGGGGGGATGCGCTTTATTGCGGTGTGTATGTGTATGTTTATGCGTGCGAAAGAGAATATAATGAGAGATATTTGTGTAGCATGAAGGCTTGTTTTATTCTATATGCATTTTTTTCTTCTTTTTTTTTTTCTTTTATGTAAAGCACTTTGTGTTGCCTCTGGCATGAAAAAAGCGCTTTATAAATTAAGTTTGATTTGATTTGATTTGATTCAGCATTAATGGTACCCATACAAGTGTGCAAGTGCCCACTATTTTTTCTAAATAATTTGTATTTTGGATTTGTCAGACAACAGGACTTTTACACTTCATCCCTGTCCATCTTAGATTATATCAGTCCCAAAGAAACAAGCAGTGTTTCTGGGTATTGTTTGTGTGTTTTATTTTCTTTACAAAGTAAAACTGAAGTCGTATGCACAGGTCTGAACTGTGTTCTAGCCAAAGTAGTGAGTTCCTCAGAATCATTTCTTCTTTTAATACAGTGCTACCCCAGGGCCCCAAAATCATGGCTGTTCAGTGCTGCTTCTTGGCTTGTGAACAAAGATTTGTCTAAATCTTTTAAAGATGTTTATCTGGCTGTGGTGGCCTTTATTCAACAGTAGCTTGACGAGAATTTCGGATGATGTGCAGAGAAGGACCACTGGCCAGGATTTTAACCTGGATCTGTAGCCCTGCTCAACCAGTTATGTACAGTTTCAAATTAAATTGTCTGAATTTGCAATTTGACTCTGAGCATCTGGGGCACCAGAAAAATACTGTGGGACAAAAAAGAAAAAAACAAATGAAAAATTCCATCATAAAAATACAGTTTATACCTTTACTTTTACCTGAGATTCTTGTTTTATTTGGGGTCTTTTATGTTAATATTAATTCAGTCTTTTGCCAGTGTAATGACTTAAACCTGAGACCTCCAGACCCAGCCCCAAGCCTCCACCTTTTTAACCTCTGGGCCAACATCATATGTATATATGTATACAATAAAAACAGTATAAATAAATCCACAGTAGAATAACAGAGGATAAAAATGTATTACAGTCTTTTTTATGTTAAATTATAATAAAATAATAAAATTCCTTTTTAATATATGGAAATTGTATGTATTTTCACAGTTAAAGTTTTTTCATGCTATTTTACATTAGACGTGTCAATTTGCAGTCTAATTTTGTAATCTTATGGATATTTCCATCCATCTAATAAATACAAGAAAAAACTGTTACATTAATAATTTTTTATAGTATTCAAGTAAGCAGCATCTTCACTTCTGATACACAGCCTCTGAGGAAAACTGTTTTTTTTTTTGCCCATTGTATCATTTTTGCTGACACGTTTCTATTCAGCCCCATAAGCCGTGAGGGAAAGAGAATGAGCCACCAAGAAGTTTGTGTGTACTCCATATGTCTGCATGGATTTTTTCAAGAGTTACCAATCTTCTTTTACTATCTAAAGACGTACACATTAGGATAATTCGTCATAAGCCTAAACTGGCCACAAGGGTGAAAGTTGGTGTGCTTGGTTTTCTGTTTCTTTGTCTCAGTCATGTGATGGACTTACCAACAGCATGAGACAGGTTTGCAACATGTTTTTTGTTTTTTTCAGCTTTTTGTTGCCACTGTCCAATGCAGTCATACCAGCAGTGTTTTCTCTAACATGAGAGTCAGAGCAATGTTTATGGAGGGAATTCAGAGAGTGATAATTGGTTTTCTTGTCTTATATGTGCTCACAGTGATGGCCACTGCTAAATTTTCTGTGAATTTTCCCTAAACAATTATAATAAAGTTTGTCACATATTCCACAAGAAGCGAGAACTTTGTTCTTGTTCTCGAGGCCGCAAGAACAAGTAAAAAGTTAGTTTTGGTTAGGGCATTTCATAGAAGCGTTGTGCAAGACGGGGCATGGTGTCTTTATGTGCAATGAGCCAGTTGACCCGGTAATTTTTTTATTTTACGTGAAACTTGGTCCATGACAGTGCAGGGTTGTACACGGCCGTATCCGTGTCTTTATTTACCGTGTGTTGGATACATTTTAGTACTTTCTCACCACCTCCATCAGCTGTTGATTAAAGCTGTCTGTTCATTCTCGCATCAGTGGAAATGCGGAAGTGACTACGTCCACATGCTTTCTCACATTATCTACGCCCACCTCAAATGTCCAAGCAATCACGCAATACTTCTTGGAGCCCCATGAGAAGAAAGTTCTGCCAGCGTCGAGAAGTGTCCTCTAACACATCAGCGAGAACAAAATGACGTCATTTTGATCTCGTGGCCTCGAGAACAAGAACAAAGTTTTCGCTTCTCGTGGAGTTTGTAGGAGCCTTAACTTGCTTTATCCCTGACCCCTTTTACAAATGACTAAAAGTTATTCTTTTTGTATATATATCTTCAGGAGATGCTTTTAGCTAAAGTAGCAAACAAGAGAAGAACAATATTCAAGCTTTAGTCATTAGGTAGCAGAACAGGAAAAGGAGAGCAAGTGGTTGTAAGTGAGTTGTGTTCGCTTGCGAAAGGCATAAAGAGAGGATGATTTTTCTCGGAAGCGATTAATCTTCAAGAGATTCCTGGAAGTAAAGAGGGATGTTTGTGCTCTGTATGTTTGGATGAAAATACGAAAAGACAGTCTTGAGAGGAATGTTGTAGTAAAGAAGACGCATTAGTCTGCATAATTGAGTTTGATTAACTGGGTGCAGACCAGGAAGTTGCTATGTTATAGAGGACTGACACTGCCAAGATAAATAAATATAATAACAGATTGATATGGGAATAAATTATACCAAAAAAATAAAAAATAAATTGTTTTTCAATTAAGAAATTGATGAAATGTGACATAAATGTATATTTCTAGTCATTTTCAACTGTTTTAATTTAATCTTGTATTAAGACTCCTATTTACTTCATTTTCCATGTAATTTTTAGTTGGATTTATTTATTCATTTGGTGATTTGTAAAATGTCTTTCCTCCTTTATTGTTATGCCTGTTTTTATTTCTTTATAATTTCCTTTTACATTTTCTCATGCCATAAATGATTTATTTATGGTCTTTCAAGACGTGTCGTTTGGGAAAATCCACGCCTATTGCTGTTTCACAGACTGTAAGTGCAGCCTAGCCTGGCTAGCACTGCCACCGTGGCCTCGGAAAGAAGGTGGAAGTTTTGAGTGGGTAGAACCCCTTCAGAAATGGCTGACAAGAACTTGTACCTTCAGCACGTCGCTTTCTTAGCTGAAAGTCACACAATCACTGATTACAATTTGAAAATAGATTTTAGAAGTCAGTAAGAACTATGTGTGTCACATACTTGAAAAGTATATACTCTAGTTTGATGCACAGAGAATAATGAAGTAAAGTGGAGCGGGAGAGAAACAGTCACCTATTCTATAACCCTCATGACACCTTTTTTTAAATTTACCGGCAGCTTCAATGATCTTTACAAAAAAAAAAAAATCATTGCACACTATACTGATTCAAGAAATTTAGGTTGGCAGCTTAATTTCCAGGGTTTTTTACAGTTTCTTCAGAATGAAAAAGATCTGAGCTTTGCTAATGCAGACTCTCTGTTCAAACTTAATGATGTGCTTACAGACACGTTCAAAAATTCTACAGACACAAGGGCACTGTAGCTTTATAAGCCTATGCCTAGATTAGCCACTACTTTATTGATCTGAACAACTAAACCTATTGCTCCACACAGCTACATCTAAAACAGTGAATGGAAAGAACACAATCCAAAAGAAGAAAGGGATGCCTGTATGGGATGAATTTCAATGTTTAAAAAATGTAAAGTCAAGGGGAAAAGAGATAGAATGGCTGAGATGTGCAGTGTGTTAAGTAGCGGTGTGGGCATTTGAGTATCATACTAATATGATGAATTAAAGGATTCTGTGGCAGATCATTTCTGACTTGTAATGTAACAGATCAGTTTAGGTGAAAGGAATTGTTGAGAATTCTATATTGTTAGGCTCTGGGAATCCCATAGTCAATGGCAAAAATCTCTTGTGAAGATTGTCAGACTCTTATAGTGGGCAGTGTTTTTTTGTATACATACGCTTTATTTACTAGATTCTGAAGTGAAAAAAATATAGTATTTAATATGGAATGGATTGAAAAAGCAAGGGGATTTTTTTATAGGCAGGTTTTTATTGTTTTTTTGTCCACCAAGGACCAGTTGGAGTATGGTTTTAGCTGTAGTTCTATAGCTATTATAGCTTTCAGCTTTGGGCTGCATGGTGGTGTGGTGGTTAGTGCTGTAGCCCCATAGCAAGAGGGTTGCTGGTTCTCCCCGTGTGTGTGCATGGGTTCTCTCCAGGGACTCTGACATCCTCCCACCATCCAAAGACATGCATGTTTAGTCAAGTTAATAGGTCTCTTGTAAATGAGACGCCATGTCTCTATGGGACTACCTGTATAAAAAAAGGTTAAATCAAATTTTGCTGAAACCATCCAAAAGCTAAAGAATGTTAAGGCCCCCACTTTTTTTCCCTTCACTATTGGCTACGGTTCGATTTTTGTTGAATTACATTTCCTATCAAATCAAAAGGACGGTTTAAAAGGCCACCTAAAAGTCTTTTCCTAATAAGGGGTATAAGTCCATAAAAGGTACTTCAAATTATATTGTTTCCATCTTCAGCCATTATACAACCTTTTAAAAACAGTATCACAGTCGCATTTCCCGTCAGAGTAAGTCCACATGGAGTCAGCAAGATAAGATGAGGAGTCAGTGAGGCAGTTTAAGAGGAAGACTTTTGGCTCTGTTCAACCTAGCAGTGGCTCACAGAACACCTTAACCCCTTTTAATTTATTAAACAAGCCCAGCTCACAAGGCCAGGTGACAGGGAGGGTGTTATAAATATTAAAGGAAGAGTTTGCTCTGCCACGCTCTCATATTAAATCATACAGAGAAGAATGTATATGCCCTTATTAAAAGATAATGTGTTCAGGAGTCATAAAAATTTTAAACTTACCAGGAAGGATCCCTCTCTGTTTTTTTCTTACCGCTCTTGGTCCAAATGAAATGTCTGCCTTTTTGTATCCATCAGTTTCTGTTGTTTTCCCTCCCCTGTCTGACTTTGTAAACACTTGCAATATATCATTCTTCCACAATACACAAGAAGGATAATAGAAGAACTGTTTTGTTTTTAAAGCACTTGCATGAAAAGTATTTACACATTGTAAGCTGTGTGTAATGTTGCGTTGTCTCTGGTTTTTAGAGTTGCATATAATCATAAAGTTAAAAGAATGTTTCTCTGACAAATATCTTCATTTGGCTTGAAACATGCTTAAAAAGGTTAATCCATCACTTTGGTATGATATTCCTATGACATTGTTTCATCATTGTCCGTTTTCAACCTTTAAATCAGCACTTCTGAGCTTTGGCAGACTTTTACCCTTTGGCATCCACTAATGACAGTTAATTCAGCATTTTTCTTGCATCCTGTCTCTTCTCTGAGCTCTCTCCTGCTAGTTAAAAAGCAATCTGATGTTGACTCTTGTCTTAGCTCTTGTTTTGTCACTTTCTCTTTCGTTTCCTCGCTTCCTCCGATAATGTCCTCTTGCGTTTCTTTGCTGAATCAGCCATGGTACATGTTCAAAACAGCCAGTGTGTTGATATCCAACTGCTGGCATGTGACAGTGCCACAAAGCAAAATCAGCTGCAACTTGATGCCCCGGGCTGGAAAAATAAAGATGTGAAGGGTGGTTTCTCAGCCTTGGGATGCTGCAGGGCAACAATAGCTCCAGGAATGAGCTTTATCAATGTCAGTGGGCCATCGAAATGATTCAGAAGCAGAGTGTTATGGTTGGAAAGTTATGCAATGTTGCTTTAAATGGTCAATCTTGGTTTTTAAGTGATACTGATTTGCTTGTTATACCTTATAATATCATATAGACAGTAAATGATAATATAGACTCCATTAAACAATATGTTAAGACAGAATTAGGTCAAATTCCTAATGGGCTTTTTATAAAATAATTTTTTCAACATTAGTTTTTAGTTTGTATGCTACAAGTGACGTCTCAAGTCCTTATAAATTCCTTGTCTTCTATTAAGCTCAAGATATTTTCCATTAAAGTCAAGAAAAAGTATATTTTGTATTATATCTTGGGTAGCTACTTGAGTTTTTTAACAACTTATTAGGGTATGCAAAATACTTCTCCAACTAATCGCCAAGATATCAATGAATATTTTACTCTTTGAAAAGGTTTGGAACTATAAGGTCACTGCATTTAGGAAGCAATGGAGTACCTGTGAGCATTTGGAATTAATCAAACATACAAATAAACATCAAGTGGATTATCTCTGACTTTTTAAAACTTTTTGCAAATATTTTGCCATGATTTTACATGCACATTGTAATATGTAAAAGGATCAGACATGTTCTAGAAAAAGTCAACAGCTTTGACTCACGGTTCACCGTTTTACACATCTAACAAGCAGCAGAAGAGGAGCAGCTGAGTGTGTATGATGGTTAACGAAAACACAGGCACACACAATCCTGACAGATAGAGGTGAGAAGACACAGCCGTGTGTAACTAAACGCCCCGGTCCTCACCCTGCTGGGTCCTGCAAAGGGAACATTCCTCTACTCTCTGCTCCACTGACCAAGCAGAACTGCAGCACAGTGAAACTACGTTACTCACATCTGTGTCTATGAGCATGCCTGTCGGTGTGACCGTGTGTTTGTCCACTGGGATGCATTGAAGTGTGACGGTCTGGTCACTCACACCATGGAGACTTATGAAGCAAGAGCAAACCAGCTGTTCAATTTGGCCTCATGGGCAGACAGAAAGAAAAGGAGAATACTGAAGAGAAACTGAGTCAATATATGACATGTGCTGTATGCATAACCCATCCTCCTATCTATGCTTTTCCCTGCTTTTCCGACATTGTCGGATTAGCACACATAGAATCAAGTGCACATGCAGAAAGTAGCAGGGTTGTATATGGCATGCCATGACACTTGAAAAATGATAATTAGATTGCACTCTTGTAATTTCTCAGCTGTCGTGGGCTGATATGAATAATACAGGCTATTCCATTGCCCATCTCCTCACTCCTGTCACTGTCGACTTGCAGATTTGCACACAGCGGGTCCTTACGCCATAAATGCATCTGTGTCCTTTCCTTTTTCTTACCTTGAAAAATCTGACTTTGAGGAAAAATAAGTCGCTGTGAAAAACTGCAAATATCCTCTTCTTAAAAGAAAAGAAAACCTTTTAAAGTTTTTTTCATGAAGCACGAACAAGCAGATCCTTCAGTCTTTCATGACTCTACTATCATCTATACTGCATTTCAAGCAGCTGGGGACCTGTAGCAACTCTCCAACATCTAATTCATTTTCCTAACAATAATTCTTTCTCTCGAAGAATCAGAGAAAGACTGATTTTTCCTTTTTTAGTTTCCATATGATGATTTATTTACTGTGTACAACTCTTCCTCTACTGCCCTGGTTTGCATGTTGGGGACTCCTGCGGCACTGTGGGGGTGGTCCTGAATTATTCACTTCTCTCCCCCCCCCCCCCCCCAAGTCCCTCTTGCATTCTCTTTTCCCTTCATTTTGCAGGGCGAATGCGTGTCTGGCTGTCTCTTTGTGTCAATGTGGTGTCCGTCTCTCTTCTTCTCTTTCTATCTCTGTTTTATTATTCGCAGAGAGTTGTGCAGCTCTGTTCTGACTGCATGATGTGAAAGGAGAGAGGAATGACAGCAGCTCAAAACAATCGTTAAAATAGGAACAATCTGGAAATAATCTGTCCTCTCCTCCATGCTCTATTTTGTCTTTCTTTTTCTGTTCCTCTGCCCTCACTCCTTACCTCACTAACCAACACTTTGATCGTCTCTTTTTGTCTCTCCTCAGATCCCAATGCACTGGGGCAGCACGGCACTGACCACGCCTTGATCGGCGGAGTGGTGGCTGTAGTGGTCTTCGTCACCTTGTGTTTAATCATTGTTCTGGGAAGATACCTCGCCAGGCATAAAGGTAAAAGCCCAATGGACCAAAACACTGGAGAATCTCCTTCTTTTCTTATTAGCTGCGTGAAAAGAAAAACACATTGTGTTAGGAAGGGTTGCTCATGTGCCTTTACATGCAGGTCACATTATTAAGTCATTGGGTTATTGCGGTCTAGCAGACATGGGCATCTGTATGTTACTAAATTTCTTCCATCATCTTTTCTCTTGGCACTAATAATCTGTAGCCACATGGCTGCCGCTAATGGGGATCTAAATAAAAATGAAAATTAAATGAAATATGATAAAAAGTGACAATCTGTTGATTCATCTCACCAAGTTTTTCTGTATAGCCCTCAAATACTCTCCTATGACCATTGGGTCAAAGTTAGAGGTATATTTATTATGTAGAATTTAAGTTTGACTAATTTTAGAAAATTGAGGTACATCTGAATTCCGTAGATTAAACTAAGTTTGAAGAATTTTCTTCAATTCAAATACATTGGCACAAATGGGTTCTGACCAAGTTTTACAAAATGTGGTCAAAAAGCAGTCACTGCTTTAAGTAAAACAAAATAAAACCAAACATGTTTGGAGTCCACCAAATGGTATTAGAGTTCCCAAACGTATGAAAGCAGGTACTCTCAGTTGAAACCAAGAATTAACTTTTTGGCCATAAAAGAAAATGTCACATGTGGCATAGACGCATTACTCTAAGAGCACAGTAAAACATGGTAGTGGCAGCGTCATGCTCTGAGGTTTTTGTCCTCAACAGGACCTGAAAAACTCTCGGAACTGAAGGGATGGTGAATGATTATGAATACAGATAAATTCTTAATGAAATCCAGTCCCAACTACCCAAGATAATTTAAGGGGGTCGCCAGATCATTGTAAAAAAAAAAAAGATAGCCTACATTTATCAAAAAAATTGGGGGGGTTTATTAGTTCTGTCAAAATTAACGCGTTAATGCAAACAGATTAGTCTGTGAAATAAATGTGTTAAATTTTTAACACATTAATGCATAAGCAATAAAGTTATTTCTCATGCCTTATTAAAGATTTGAATTTTGAATTATCTCAGCGAGAGACGCTGATTTGTGGCATGTAGGTGCTTTATTACAACCATGAACCAAATCCACCAAAAACTACTTAATCCTCCTTATTGATTAAGTTTCTGGTAGTTTTCAAGCTTTACATTTAGTATTCTTATTATCAGGTGTCCAGAAACAAAGTTATCACGGATGCTATTTTAAAAATCTGAATTTGGCATTATCACGTCGAGAGAAGCAGATTTATGGCATATGTGTGCTTTGTCATAGATTTTAATATAATTCACCAAAAACCCCTTTATCGTCGTTATTCATGAAGTTTCTGACAGTTTTGGGGTTGGGATGTTGATTTTAATCGTTTCTACTAGCATTACGATGCGGACGTGGATGATTCTGCATCGATGCATCGACAAAAAAATAATAGATTATAATTTAAGTTTATGTTGTTACAATGAACAACATGGAAGTTATAAGTTTATTTTGTTTGTATGCTGTAGGCTTATGTAAAATGGTATTGTGTTTGAATAAAGTTTTACAATACAATAATGTAATGTATAGAAATTATGTTTCTTGATTTTCCAGCAGTGGAAAAATAAAGTTCTCAAGTTAATAATAACAACGTCATTGTTTACACGTTAATGATGTTTGTCCTATTATGGAACTAAAATTAAAAATTAATTAAAAAGGGAGTTCATAATTATCTGACTGCTTGTATTCATTGATGAAAAAAGTAGCAATGTGCAGAAATAAATAAAATTGATGATCCAACACATAGTAATGCATCACAGAATCGAATCAAATCAAATTGTTGACAAGATAATCATAATTGAACTCAATTGTGAGACCAGGGAAGATGCACAGCCTTAGCGAACATCAAAGTATGCCATCTTGCAGGTTGTGGCTCAAAAAGTTTGGGAATCACTGGTTTAGAGAAATGAGACAGTCAGTCCTCGAGGGCCACTGTCCTGCAGGTTTGGGATATTTCCTGCCGCAGCGCAACTGAATCGGGTTAATGGGTCAACATACTTGGGCAGAACTTGACAAGCTGTTGAGGAGATTCATTTAATTTGAATCAGGTGTGTCGGAACAGGGAGACATCTAAAACCTGCAGCCCACAAGGGATGTCAACACTGTAGTCAGATGTACCAAGCTTATATAAAGACATTCAACCTATACCCAAGAGACTTGCAGTCTTCCCAGTAGCTCTGCACACTAATGTAACTTGTGGGGGCGTATAGGTTACTTATTAACGCTTAGGTTTTCTGTTCTTTTGTCTTATTTATTGTTTCTTCTTATTAGAAAATACTTTGTACCATTTCTTTGATAGGCATGTTTTGTTGATCAAATGAGCACAGAAAAACTGATTTTGGAAAAACCTTGTATCATTTACTCCATTGACGAATGAGGAAATAACACACCATGAATCCACACAACATGAGTTCACCTGTGAATTGATTTACTTAAACCTGTTCTGTTCATATACCTTGTCAATTATTACCACTGGCTTGAAAACATCTCAGTGAACCCACTCATAATGGCAAAAATGGATCTTTGATGATACAATAGTGACTTGTGGGGGGGGGGGGACTTTTTTGGGGGAAATCTAAGATAAAATTCTGAATGATATGTGACTTGAAGCCCTGATGCAAGCCAATTAACCATCAATAACCCACTTTAAATTAATTTTAACCTTCACGTTTTCAAGCTTTCATCTATGTCAAAATAATCCAATGTTAGTTTTATGGACAGTTAAATCAACATAGTTTGTTTTTTGGTTAGTGTGTCGTACTCGTAAGCAAATATAAGCTGAAATAAACTTAAGCAAATTATAGCCCTCAGCAGCATAACCCACTTAACCAGTTGCTCCATTATGTCTGCAATATGAATAATTAAAGGATAGTCGATCCAAAATGTAGATTTTTTTTTTTTTTTTATCTTGGAAAAATTCAACATTGTGGACATATTTTGTTGTGGCAATGTTGATATTGTTTTTGACAATATTAAGACAACACTGACATGGCTCCAGGTTTTCATGCTGTAAAAACAAAACAATGCAAATTAATGACACCAGCCATGTCTATCAAATTATTCTGGAAACAAAAAAAAAAAACATGTAAGGCCATATCTGGCCAGGGGGACTGAACAAAGACCAAAAAACTAAAGTTTCAGCAGAATCAAACTCTGATGCTACCAAAGAAAGCTGCATCAAATTACCTGCAAGTGCACCTTGAAGCATTGCCTGCAATCCTTGATAATAATGAAGAATTATTGATGTTCTTCTGCTAAATCTTTCGGTGGTTTTACACACTTACTCTACTCTATTTACATATACCACACTATCCCAGCTTCTCATCTTTCTGTTTATGAATAATGTAGCATCACTGATGTTGTCTTCAGATGTGTTTTTTGCCTCTGGCAGCCAACACCATGCAGAGCTGCTCGGTATTTGTTTTCCTTGAAATGGGTTTGTTTTTTCATCCCACAGGAACATACTTGACGAACGAAGCCAAAGGAGCTGATGATGCGCCCGATGCCGACACAGCCATCATCAATGCTGAGGGCAACCATGCACACGCAGAAGAAAAGAAAGAATACTTCATTTAGACTGCAGAGGGAGCAGGCAGCTCTCTCCCTCTCCTTTTCACCTTTCAATCTGTTATTCTTGCTTTCAGTCTCCCACTTTCCTTCTTCACCTCTGGCCACTGCCCGCTTTGAGTCAACAGGGAGCCAACAGGCAGAGAAGTTCTTCATGTATATTCCTATTATTTTCTCTTTTTCAGTCCATTTCTCTTGGTCACGTTCTCCTCTTTTTAATTATTATTTAATTTCCGGCTGATGTTTTTCAGCTGGCAGCTTGCTGTTGCTGCTGGAGTTGTCCCTCTTCTCACTCTTTTTTTATTTTTTCGTCTCTTGTCATGAACACTTGGAAATCTGTATCTCTACCATGACTGCTTCTTACATGACCCCTTGTTAGTCTTTTTCTCCTGTTTCCCACCAAGCAGACACGTAAACACATATTAAATCCCCTGTGTTCACAAACACATATCATATTTCACATCAACACGGTGCCTAAAAATACAGACGCCATTGAACTTCTGTCAATGCCTTCATGTATCGTCTGTCGGTAGCAATGTAAATGCTTTGTAGATCATTTCATTGCTTAGCTCACAGCTTTTTGATTATGCATTCTGTCTCTTTTATTTGAATGAAGATCTGTGCTGTTTACGCCTTATACATGTCTATCACACTGAATATGGTACTTTTAGATTGTCCACCTCCCCCAGCCCCATCCCCCCTCTAAATAGACCTGTAATTAAACAGTTGACCCCGTGTAAGATAAGAAGAAGGTTTTGTGTAACACTGTAGCAAGGTTTGTCAGATAAGTGTATAATATGATTTTCACTATTACGGTAGGAGTAATAAAGGGTAGTGTGGTTTTGTTTAGAGCAGAGAATACACACCAAAAACATACAAATGCTAGATAAAGCATTCCATCAAGTCCACTCCAGCAAATATATTAAACCATTTGCCAAATCTACTGTTCCTGTGTATTAAAATCTGCTTATTTCTGCACTGTGCAGGCAAAACGCCTTCACCATCATCTGGACAGCTTACAATAGATTGCATTTTATCTAAAGGGTTCAGGTGTACAGAAAGAGGCATTTTCCTCTGTCTAAAAGTTGTATAAATTGTATTGAAATTAGTTCAATGTGTCACTTTTGAAGATTAGTTTTTGTTTGTCACACTGAAGTCATTTCAAGGTTTAACGACCTCATGAAATGTGTATCAAACCATTGGGTGTTACTACAAGACGAAATCAAGAACGGTTACAGTATGTAAAAAAAAAGTGTTGAATTTTTTTATACATCTTTCAGTAATTTTGATTGAAACCTCATGAAAGGTTGAGGTGTAGGCAGCTTTCAGCCGTTACTTGTTCATAGGCAAGATTACAAAGACTGATGACATCAGTTTGACTGCCACCTTTAGATTTATGTGTAACTAGTTCAACAGTTTAGTTAAACTGTTGTGTTTCCATTTAGTAAAAGTCATTTTCTATAAACCACACTTCCATTTCATGGGATTGTCAAGTGAAAAAAAAATTTAAGCAAAGAAAGAAAGAAATGCTGCGAGTGCTGGGTCATACATCTGCAGGGGCCTCATTTCCAAATCTAAAAACTGGAGACAAATAGAGAAGCACAAAAAAATGACTGAATGAGTTACTGTGTTCCTTTGCCAACAACTAGATTGCCTTGGGAACGGTTCTTCTATTCAAATGGGTAGCAGAAAGATGACAAAGCTGTCTTTGATTCACATTCTGGGAGAAAAAGAGCTGCAGTGCATCTTTTTGAAAATGTAAGCTTAAACATGTTTTTATATGGAAAAGAAGTTTATAATTTTTTTTAATTTTTCCTTTTTTTCATTTAAAATGGTTAAACCTCCCTGCTGTATATCGTGTCTGCTAAAATGTGGTTGATTGTGAAAATTGCTGTTAAATTTTGGACTCCTGTATTGCTTCAAATTTGTATATTAGCCACCTTATCTATTTACTTTTGATCATTTTTCACTGCATAAATCTTATTAGAAGGCTTTAAAATCAATATGTTTTGTTTTGTGCAAAGCATGTACATAATGTGTCAGAACTAAACTTTGGTAATACACATTAGCATGTTTTTGTTTGGTTCTTTTTCATGTTTATTTATTTTAACTGAATTTATTGAAGAGAGAGCCACAATGGGGGTATATTCATTTTGGAAAACAATGGCTACTTGTGTTTGTGGTGTGCTGTCAGGTGCTACACATTCGAAGGATGAAAAGAATATATATCTACATATATATATATTTTAAAAAAAGAAAAAAACAGGCAATTCTGTGGGATATCTTTGGGAGAAAAATGGTGTACATTTGCTGCTTGTCAACAGAAATTAAATAAATTGTGCATTTTTCTTCACAGAATTCTTAAAATAATGAAACTACAATGAACATTAAGAAACTTAAAAACAAGAAGCATTACCTCCATGATGGTGGCTATAAAGTCTTGGCAAATTAAGTGAACCATAAGATAGTAAACAATTTTTTATTTTCATACATGCCCGCTATTCCTCTTTCATCCCTTTGCAGGAATTTGGCTGACTTACTCCCCTGCGAGAGAGCATAAACACCTAAAGACTTAAAAGCAATGCACTAATTCACTTAAAGGCAGCAAATTATTACCAAGGGCAATAAAAAAAACTAGGCCCAGCTGTCCCCAATTCGGTGGCCAATTTGCAGCATTATGCAAATAAGGTCAGCAAGCAAGGTCTTTTTCCTGATTTTATAACTCAAAAACTGCAGGAGTGAATCACAAGTTGGGAATTATTGGGTCGATATCAGCTCAGTTTTTACCCGTCAGTGCTTATGAAGGATGTAGGCTATATACTGCAATCTAAATACACTGATTTTCTATTTTTCTTTCTTTTTTTTACACTACATATTTTACTCTTTTTGTGCACTTAGGTTTTACTGTATACAGGTTGAATTTTAGCATCATCACAAACCTATAGATCCAGATTAAATCATTCCAGATGAGCTCTGGTCTATATAGACCTCATCTTTTATGTGTGTGTAGATACATTTGTCACAGTAATGTTATGAGGTTCTTTTTTTTTTTCTATCTCAATTCATTGTGTCTTAAATCATTGCTGGTGTCACATTTTCTGTTGCTTTTTAACAATGTATCCATCGTAGAAATAAGATAAGTTGGGATTCTGGAGACAGAGAAAAAGGTCGGGATATTATATGTTAAATGAACTTTCAGAGTGAACTGCTTCTGCAGTGATGATTTGGTGTTGGCATTACAAATGAAAAAAGGTGCCATTTACTGAATTATGCACTCTAACCAGTGTAATGGATTTCCTATCAAATGTTAAAATGTGTGATTTGTTTTTCTCTCTGAAAATCACATGTAAATATTTGTTTTGACATTGTTGACATGACAGTGATGAGTCATTGCAATAGCTTTTTATAATCACTAGACCAAACCTAAATCTTGTTCAGTTTATTTTAACATCTTGGCTCATATTACCATGCTCTATTTTACTATACAGACTGAACTGTAGCTTTGTTTTATCTTATCTTTATTTGTTGTCAGTTGAAACTAAGCTTTAAAACTTTGCCTCCTTTATTTACAGTATATATTGGCTTGGTTAATATTCACATGATCATGGGCCTCTAATTTCACTCAATTCAGTAATAGTACTGACATATTTGCACTGCCATTTTCATTGGGCATGGTTCCATTTTCTGGGATTGTGTGTATCTTATTTTCCTGGCTCCAGTAAAACCCCTTTTCTTCCGCTAAAGGCGCACATGGTGCAGCTGAGGTTGTGCATTTATGCAGATTAAGCAGTCCAATGCTGACAGTAATTTTGGCATGAAATTGCTGACAATTTTTTGAACAATTTTCATGCTGGCAGAGGCACATACACCCTGTTACAAAATTACAAAACCCCATTTGTCCCCCTCCTTTCACTGTTAGTTTTTTGTTAACCTAAAACAGATTTAAAGACACATCTCTTGATTTGTTACCCAAGAAGATAAAGTCATATCAGATTTCTGTTTCTGGGAAATTTAATTCATTACAAAGAGGGATATCTGATCTCATTAAGGAGCTCTTTATTTGTTTATTTATCTGGACCCTCTACCTATGTGCTCATTAAGGCATCCTTATGCTGCACTCATTCCAAGTACATGTTTTTTATTGCATTATACTAGTCTTGGAGCAAATCTGGTCACAATATATCCCCATGAGTGGAAACATATGTGCTTTTGTGGATTAGGCTTGTTACCTGTTTCAGGAAATTAGAGGCCCATATAAACTAAAGGTATCAACCCCTGATTATAAGAGAACAGGTATGAAAGTAATGGTTGTTGTGGGTTACCATCTGTATACTTCTTCTTAACTGCACTGGTTTACATTATATTTTAACAAGGGATTTTACTGGTTATACCCTCCATTGCTTAGATGATAACACAACATGGCCTGTTCTAGTCCCACCTGTCCTCATCTGGCCCCCCCATATGTCTTTGCTGTACAGAGTGGCTTCAGTGCAATTCTTTGTTCCGCTGCAATATTGACACAAGCATCAATCAGCCCAATTTCTATATTGTCACATTAATGACAACCAGTGACACAATCGCATGTAGTGAAGTGCTGTTTTGTTTTTTGTAGGTTTTTTTTTAAATCTTTTTTTTTTCTTTTGCATCTCAGGAATATGTTTCATTTAGATTTTCTTTTGTTTGTTTCCTGTTTTAAATCTGGGACTTGTAAGCACTTATCACTCAGCTAGTCCCTGTATGCTGACACCATGTATTTGTTGAGTTTTAAAATTACCATAATGTTAATAAAAAATGATTCAGTGATTCTTTAGTAATTCTGTCACCTTGCTGTCACTGGAATGTTAAACATACAATACACTTTTTTTTTTATATATGATCACTGACTTGAAACACTGAGATTTAGAAATATGCTGCAAATGATTATTAGATCTAAACATTGTGTTTTTGTTTGTTTGTTGTTTTTTTTTTTTTTTTTTCAACTGAAAGAATTTCATCTTATGGTATGAAACCATTTCAATGCCTGCCTCTGTTGTTTTTTTAGTGCAGAAACACCCATCTTTATGTCTATCAGTCTTTAGATGGAGGGTGTTTCAAGGCACTATTGCTCACTAAATACAAAATATCCACAGTAAAGCTCAGTAAAGACCAGGATTAGAGCTAGACATATGTTAGTTCAGACTCTGGTGAAATAAGCCGTTTCATATCAAGCTGTACAAAGAGAGCTTGATTTGTTACATAGCCCCGTAATGGAGGTGTTTCTCTCCCATTGTCTGTGGGATTTATTATTCGATTTAGAGGTTTGTATGTATGAAATTAAAATTGTTGAATAAATAGCTGCCAAAACATTTGTATAAGCCTGATTTTATTATCAAACTAGTTCTGATTTTGGGAAGGAAGCAGTGATGATTCATTCTAAATGCTTTTACATTACAAATATTTGAATTTGTTTTCACAAGGATGCATGCACACGACCACACAAACACATGCACAGATAAATGTTCATGAATTTTTTTAATCGACAAGAATAATTTGCGTTTTCTTTTTTTTTCCCCTTACTACATCTTCAGTTTGTCATGAGGAGTCTTTCAGCTATCTCAGCCCATATTTGTCAACCATCTGACACTATCTTCCTACAATCACCAGCCACTTTGTTAGGGTCATGAAAACTCACTCAAGCCTTTTCCAAAATTGAAGCAAGAGTAGTCAGAGACTGCTGTGTCGTGGCTGAGAAAAATAGATCCTGGAAGAAGCTTTGAATGTGTGTGAACAACCTCTAAGAGGGGCCTCAAAATTTCATGGTAAACAATCTACAGCTATTAAACTGTTTGTTGTCAAATAATTTGTTCAGGATTTTTAGGCCGAGCTCTGAAATCAAGTAGGTGTTCGAAGCAAGCAAAAGACCACCCTGCCCCTAACACTGCATCCTCTCAGGATTTTGAAACATAATAGTATGTACTTCATATTTCATTGTTGTTTTAATTTATTCATGTTTGGCTGAGTAGTTAAAAGTAGGCCATAAACTTTTATCATGTGACAAAGTTAGAGTGCATATCTATTTCTACCCTCATTTAGATTTTAAGTCCTTGCTATCATTTGTACCCTAACTGCATCAGGAGACTGAAAATTGTGCATAAATAGATGGAAAAATTGATCTGATAAAGAAGGATATAAGCATATGAAAAAGGAGAGACTGAGAAAGGTGTGGACGCAGCCAAGCCTGAAAGACAGAAGGGAGAGCATTTTCAATGAGTCAGAGGATGATGACTGAGGGGGGAATTAGGTAATGGCAATAAGATGTCATGTTAGACTGAAGAAAGCAGCTGCAATCAGCCCATCTGTCAGGAATAAATACAGCCTGGAGAGGGTTGCATTTTTGCAGCCCAGGTATGATTCTTCCGCTGATGGAAAGTGAGGGGTCATTGAAAAACTCAATTACCTCTCAATCAATCGGAGCAGTTTTGTGAACTGGCACTGCTGGAACCGGGGAGACGGACAAAAATTGCTTTTCATGCAAAATGTTAGTTTGCATAAATGATTTTTTGCCCACCTCATTTCAAGCAGGTTTTCCTGCCAGCATTTGCCAAAGGATTTGCATTACCTTGAGAAAATGATGTTCAAACTTCCCGAAATGTGTATGAAGTTTTTCATCTGCAGTGTAGTGTAGAGGAATAACTGGATGTATGTAAGAGAGGAGTAAGATGACAAGCACGATGCAACAAGTGAACTGGCCTGTCACAAAATCCAAAACTAGCACTGTATTTTTATGCTGTTTTTCTGTTGACGGCAGTCTGTCATCCTCTCGTCAGATTACCATATATACAGTATAATATAAAAGCGAATGTGTAAAAATATTACAGAAATACTTTTTTCTTTCTTTTTTGTGTGACACATTTATTTATTTATTAGTCTCAGATAAAAAAAAACAGCACTTAAATGCTCAATTGTACCCACAGTTTTAAAAATCTGGAAGCTGTACAGCCTCCAGAGGAAGTTTCTTTTTTTTATATTTTAAAAAATATATATACTTCCAGTAATGAATATGTCAATATGTTTTGAGTAAAAAGAGGACAAATAGGATTTCGCAAAAATTCTTTACCCATTTTTCTTATTCTATTCAGATTAAAGAATTAATTATAGCAAACCTGACAGCTACATGAAAAGCCCTTGAGCAAAAAAAAAGAAAACTCAGAAATGAATTATCACACTGGATTAATTATCACAATAATTACAGTTAATAAAGCAAAACTTGAGAATCTAGCTATGATTTTACCCTGCACATGTCTAACCATACGCATTTACTTTCATGCTACCAGTGAAGGTAGCAACAAGGTGATATCTTACCGCTGATAAATAACATAAAAGATGAAGATGCTGCTGTTTCTAATGCTGTCTATCTCCTATTAATTGTGACACAGAGTGCAGTCTGAGCAATTTCTGGAGTAGCCTATGTTAATATATAATGTTTAATTAATATTAGGATGAAATCAACCACTGCCTCAATCTCTTATTTACAACCTATAGAGCAGATGATGAAACAATCCTGATCATATTATTTTTATAATTATAAGATACACATCAGTAACTTCACAGTAGAGCCAAGCAAAGCAAATTCAACACAATACAGAACAAAAGAGTTAATCAGTTATTAGTTACCAATCGTAACAACAAAGCTAGCTCTACATCCGTTGTGCATCCAGCCTTTACCATGCTTAAAGTATGTTGTTATCTAGTTAGTGTGTGACATGGTACCATAAATCAATACAGTGATGTTCCAGGCTGGAAACCAGAGTTGGGAAAAGTGGGTTGCTCCAGAGCAGTTTGAGTTTGGTTGTTTATAATGAATGTCAGCGAACTTCAAAATTAATCAGAAGCACATACATTCAAGATTCGCACACTTATAACTTTAATAAGCTGGGTAGCTAGTCCCTCTGGAATATCTCACGAACATTGTACATAAATAAGGTAGCTCATTTCTACAGGGTTTGGCAGCCCTACTTGGACTATCTTGGACGTCATTTCTCTTCCATTATTATGGAAGGGAATTCATGAACATGGACCCTGCTTGTATTTCTGTATATTGCTGGTCTGAGCTGTATTTTGTTTCATTCTGTTTTTGTTATGTCTTTTGAGTTACTGCTAAAAAATCTTAAGATTGAAAAAAAAAAGAAGAAAAAGCTGGGTAGCTTATTAAAAAAATACTTCTTTGTTGCCACTGGTAAAGTGAATAAAGCAGGGTGTTGGGAAATAAATGGTCACTTTTCAAATGTGCCGCAGTGCCGTGCCTCACATCTGTCCAGTGCTGTCAGTCTGAGAGCTGCATCTGTATCTGAGGTATCAGACACTCCATATGCAAACACACACCTATTCTTTATGAAGAAGATCCAGTCCCTTCAGTCAGAGCCACGTCACTCTCTATGCCCCGATGAAGATTTTGTTGGGGTTTTTTTCTCTGCTGCTTTTCTCTGCTGTATCATGTGGTTTCAATACATCTCAATTTCATTCCCCTTCCCCGCTTCTTGCCTCCATTTCCTACAGTGTCCTGGCCAGAGAGATCTTCATTTCCTTTTAGGTGGACTCAGTTTGGAGGCTGACAGAAGGGATATGTTAGTGGGCTTTGATGTTCAATAAATTGCTGACCACTTGTGGCCACATCCTCGCTCCAACATGACACAGACACGCAGACAGTATAAGCTGTTTGCTGTGCTTCAAGATGCCATCAGGGAGAAAAATTGACTTTGATGTCTATAAACTTTACTTTGCAGGAACTTTTCCCGCATCAGCCACTGATATCCTCAAGCACCTTTTTTTTTTTTTTTACTTTTGTGAAGTTCAAACCATAGTCTAGAGGAGATCAGGGAGGTGATCTCCAGTCAAGACATTTAACAGATACAGTGCTCCATGTCAGAGAGCCATGCTGTGAATACAGATGTATTTTAAAGGTGGTCAAAGCAAACAGTGATGTGAAGAATGTGTGCCTCAACGCTGCAAGTGGGTGTGATGTCAAAATACCATTTGGAGAGTTATTTATCTTTGCAGATGTTGAACATAACGTTAACATTTGAAGGCAGATGTAATAAGAGTAAATAGCTGTACAATTGACAAGATGTATTTCTGTAACCAAGCAATAGAACAAGATTAAAAAGAAACATTTTAAAGCTAATGATAACACAAAAAGCTTCTCTTAGTTTTCCGCTTCCGTATCGGTTTAGCTGCTGGTTAGCTGTTTCTTTTTGTTTGTATTTTTTTATTTTGTTTTGATCGAACAGCTGGTGCGGTTGCTTTCTATCTGGTGCATCTTTATCTCCTTTTTCTTATCTTCACTTTCCTTTTCTCTTCTAATCACTTTCTTTTGCACCCACTGCTTGGCATAAAGAACTAAAACCTTTGGGTTTTGAATAAATTAAACATCATTTTGTGACAGGGAAAACAAAATTAAAAAAGAACCTAAAAAAAAAAAAAGAAAAGTAAACGAGAGCCGTGGCTCTAGTGCAAAGTTGACAAACTGAGGGAGTTTTCTTGCTGCTTATTTCTTGTTAGAGAACATATCCATTAAAGTTGGCAGTCTGGACATGAAACACAGCTGTGCTTTTTCACAACTAAAGTAATACCAACGCTGAGCCAAAACATTGCTGTTCGGCTGTCCAAAGCAGCTCATTTTATGTGAGACATCAGTGTAGTAGTCCATCATGGAATGTGAGCGTTATGGAGGATTGCAAAGAATAAGTCTCCCTTTGGCAGCATGGTGCCATGGTTGCAGTGATACTACTAATTTATATCTGCTGCACAACTAATGGAGGATATAAAAGGCCTTGGGTCTGTACATTCTACACAGTGTGTTTTAGGGGCCAGCTCCAAATTATAAGAAAGCTCAGAGGTTATTATGTACGTGTGTGTCCAGGGATGTGGGGGGGGGGATTGGAGAGTTGTAAATGGTTTTGCTTCATTAAATTACTGTGGTGTTATGGGTTACAGTTCATCAGAACAAATTTGTGCCTTCTATGCATTTTTTCATGCTCATAGATGAAGATGGTAAAGTTAAATACAGACGAGCACGGATCCTATGGAAGGAACAAAACAAGTTGTTTTTTGAGAAAATGAGATGCATTAAAACACCTGGTGGACCAGACCCATCGAAAACCGTTTGAACTTGTACTTAATTCAATCACAGAGCAGGTTTTCAGTTTTACTGAAAAGGCCAAGCTACATCACAACATAAGAGGAGTAAGAAACTATAACAGCATACGTTCCAGACTCAAGAACTTAGAGACATTATTCTGAGAACTTCCAAAGATATGACGACCTTTAGTAATAACAACCTTGCAGAGGTAGAAACCGAGAAACAAGGATGAAGTGAGAGATGTTCACAAGTCCTTTTTTGCAAGTCCAAGTCAAGTCACAAGCCAATTTTTTTGCCATGTGACGCATGCCGTCTGATCTGCTTAAAACACTGCATAATCAAAATCCTGGATTTTTATGCCACAGATGTTCAAGTTTGCTGGTCTTCAGCGTATTTATTTGTTCAATTCTTAGAAGAGGTGAACATATAAATACACTGGACATGACTTGTATTCATTCATATTAGCATGAGCCAAAAAATAAGAAATGTTGCAATTGAGTTCCAAATGATTAGATTTGGCTGTTAAAAAATCCACGATTAGATTAAATTAGATAAAGTTTTATATTCACTGCTGGTGGTTCCTGTAATATAATGTGCCGCTACCTGGCACAAAACAATAGCCTTAAAAAATAGTAATTCTAATTATGTATCATAGCTGGTTAGGTAAATCTAATGGGAATACTGTCAACATTCTGCCACTTTTAACTGCTTCATGACTGGTGAATATCCAAGTTAGAAGATAGCAGTGACAGTTTCTTTGGTGGGAGGGTTGAATGGGCTTTGTTAATACTTATTAAGCAGGAAGGAACAATTAAGTATTGAGGGATAAGCTCTCTAAGCAAAGTCCTTGCTCTGATTAACAACAACAACAAAATTCCCCCAGAAACAGCAGATACCTTTTTGCCCATTCACTGATAAGGTCAGTTAAGCCTGTCTCTGACTGAAACACTTAAGTATGACAATCAATGCACTCCTCTGAAACCCAGACTATCTATTCGGTTTGTTCTGAACCTAATTTCATTGCACAATACTCTCTCACTTCAGAGAATCATTGTACTTGTGTAGTATCTATAAGAAAATGTTTGTGTATTTGGTTCATGTACGTAATCTATTTCCATCTATAGTTTCACTGTACATCTTAGCTTTGGTTTAGTTACACAGTTGCCCATTGTCACCCCCAGGGGGCAGAGCAAGCAGTTTTGTGGGTCAGTATTGCTAAACTTACACAGAGGAAGAGTGCTGAGAAAAATGTGAGAGGTGTAATGAAAGCATGCGCCCGGTGCTGTATGTATGAAGTCTGCACATTCTGCCCATCTTCGTCGGTGAGAAATAAAGAGAAGTTTTCTACATCCAGTGCCGTCAGTCTAAATGATGTAATACATGCATAGTTTAAAGGTAAAGCCAGTTTCTTAACTGAGCAAACATCAAAGTTAACATCTTGTGTTTTCAGACTTTAACAAAATGGTTTTCAGATTTTTTTCACCACTTTATTAAAAAAAATCTTTAATCAACTCTGCATCATGCTTTATAATTGCCATATGAGTTATACTTTACCTACTTTCTTATTGCATGCAAAACATTTTTATTGCATTCATTTCTACTACATTAAATCAAATGTCAAAGCTAATTTTGTCAAATAATTTAATCATTATCAGGTAGATTAAGTCTGTTTTTTTGTCTTCAAAACACAAATATTGACCTCTGCAAAATGTTTCTCAGTACTTTTGGCAAACTTCCTAAAGTCCATTCTTTAAAGTAATTGAATATGCATCACGACAAGAAGTTCAAACAGGGAAATGGCAAACACACACAATATGCCGCTGTAAGAATGAAAAAGAACTGGAAAAGTTGTAACTGTATCAGAGGTTGCAAAAAGGTCAGGAAGAAGCAGGTGTTTATCACTGAGCTCCAACTCCTCATGAGTCTCTGCTCACACATACTACCCCTCTGGTTTGGGCCGAGGTAATGATCTATGCAGAGAGAAAGGTACAACTTTACACCTAAGTACTACACAGGGGTCAGGGTCACCTTTAAACAGATGTTATGGCAGGGACTTCTGCCAGTGCATCAGGACATGGGTCAGTATAAGGCAGATGTTGCAGACCAGGAGGGATTTGTATGTCACATCAGCTCTGAGGTGACTAAATGCTGCTGTCTTTCTGAAGAAGCCCCCTGCTTGCAAGTGAGAAAGGAGCCCAGCTTTTGTGCTGTTGCCATGGTGTTGCTAAGGAAGTATTGTTAAGGTCACATATCGCAAAAAAGCTCTATTAGACCCAGACTGTCTGTTGACATGTCTTTCAACCACTATTGTTCTTTTGTTAGATAATATTCCTCTGTGAAAAGCTTTATTCTCGTCTTATTTCCAACAGAGTGGAATTACAGCAACTCAGAGACATATGGTTCAGAGTTCTCAAAGGTAAATTTGCTGTGAGTGAATAAGCTGAATCTTACTGGAACATGTTACCCACAAACTTTAAAAGTGGATAATCATTTCCGTCTGCTTGTTGAGCAAAGACTAAAATTATATTTCAAGTTGGATTCCATCAAGTCAAGTCCCTGTCAACTCAATAAAATTGTGGCAGTGACAGCTACTTAAAATATTCATTGTTTTAATTATTTGAGCCAAGAGGTTACTCATTTAAAATAGATTTGCATCTAAAGTATTAAAACTTAATTCAAATTAACCCCATAGATAACCTCCTGCTCTGAAACAAAATAAGCATTAAATGTTAGTTAGAAAGTAGGAAAACATAAATAAGTGACTAAGTAGAAGCATTGATGGGGATAGACAGACTTTTTATTGGGAAAATCTAGCATCTTTCAACACTTTGACCTCATACAGACATATTTAACAGCAAATGAGAAAATGTTTTCACAAACCTGCTGTTCCGAAATATAGCCCTTTATACATCCATAATAACACTGAACTCTTGAATAAATAACAAGCTTCTTTCTCCTGAGAGATGGGTCATAAGGTTCCTGGATGAATGTAAATGATTTGTTTGCTGACCATGATGCCTTTTCCCAGCGTTGTGAGATGTCATTTAAATTTTTTATTATGAATATTCAACACCTTTGCAGCTTGTATATTTCTACCAAAGCTTGGGTTATTTTCTTCTCAAGGACATAGCTGATGTATAGGATACAAAGAAAGTAATGTTTGCCTGTCTTCATTTGCCTTTTTTGAAAATCTTTTTCTTTTCTTCTTTTTTTGTCTCTTGGGGCAAAACAGTCCTCAGCTGCAATATTTTCATTGTATCATGGTCACTTCACCATGTCTCAGCAAATATACTCTCAAACATTCAGCAGACATTGCACAGAATTAGCATTCACTGGGAGTGTTTATAATCACATTAACTTTGGTGTCATCACACCCAACTCTGCAGAGAAATATCTGGCTCTTTAGTTACTAAATGCTCTGCCATGTTTCCAAGAAAGCCTCAACCCGGGTCTGTCATTTAAATAATAGTTGCTTTAAGTTGGAAAACACACAGCAAAGTAAATTCTTTAGAAATCATTTATGCTTTTAAGGACTTCACTTTTCACAGAGAGTTCATTTAAAAAGGTCTTAATAGAAGGTTGTGTAAAAGTCGACACCAAGGAGGGACGGGCCATCTGGCATACTGGCTATTTTCGATGTCTTGTACCTGAGTAATTCATTCATCCAAATAGTCAGTACAGAACTTTCTTTCCTGACCACCGGCCCATGAAACATGCTGATCTGCGGCCCATTGATTCTGTTCTTTACTGACACGATGAACCGATCGATCTTTAAACTAATACTTTAAACCCCTTTTGGTTCTGTACCAGTGGATGCTGCTACCTGTGAGAATCAAGGAGAGAAAACAGAGAGGAGGTGCAGAAAATGTGTGATAAAAAGACAAAACAAACCCAGCACTGCCAAATTTCTGAAAATGATTGACATTTCGATTGCAGCAGGACCTTCATCAGCTGCTGTGGATGATGATGATGGCAGAAGTTGTGGTAAGCTGAACTGCTTTCAAATCACTATAGTTTTGTTCTGAGTGAAGAGACCCATTAGAACTTTAGAACATGTGTGCGGGTGTGTGTAAATGAGGAGTGAATAAGTGAGACAGCAGCATTTTCTTTCTTATCTTCCTCTATAATCAACTCAAATATTGAAATCTGTTATTTTGCTATTTAATATATTCTGGTATTTGACTGTTTTGCTAGTTTTTTAATGTCTCCAGTATAACTATATATATATATATATATATGGAAATGAACAACTTCGCTGCACCTTTGCATCTCAGACGTTGCATCAGGGGGTGGTAAAAATTACCAGTCTCGGCGGTTCTAGGAATTTTGGGAAGTTGGCTGTTCTAGTGTTAAACCCAGTAAGTCGGATCCATCCAGTCAGTTAGCTAATTGCAAAGTTATAACATCAACAACTTAGCTGTTGTATTACCACATTAGTTTGTCGAATTACATTTATGAAATTAGTCGATGACGTCAATGTTTCCAGCAGGAAGCAGCTGGTTAATTGGTTGTGTTAACTGGTTAAGACATCATATCTTAAATTCAGTTCTTTTATGTTTTCCTGGACTGAATAATCTGATTGAAAGTGAGAACATAGTTTTTAACCACCATTCATCAACATTAACAGTGAGTCAGCAGCTTTCTGAATTTCTTTATCTATTTGTTGTTGGTTGTGGGCAGCTATTCGTCTACTTTTAGGGCAAAATGGAGGCAGCTTCTGTGTAAGTGTTTAACTTACACTGATGAGAATTTCCTGTTTTTACAGCTACTTACAAGCTATCACGTGATTAACAGTACATTGTACTTTGCAAGTTTTTTTATTTAATCTCCTTAAAGCAGAATTATCTTTAAATAACAACCAGTACAGACAGCAGTGCACCATTTCCATTATAACATTCTCTTCAGGCCAGAAATAATTTGAGATGATAGTTGGAGTTATTTGATAATAACTTAAAGCTTAAATATGGAACATTTTTATTAAAAGCTATATATATATATATATATATTTTTTTTTTTTTTTAAACTTTCACGAGGCATTTAGAAGGGTGCTGAAGGAAAATACAGCATTTCCTTAAAAAATTATATTTAGCCTGAAAATATCAATTTTGACAGGTTCGACAATGGCGTTATGTTTACATCTACCAGCCAATAGGGGCCGCCATTGCGGGTTTCTAAATACGGTCTCTATGTTCCAAAAGTATGTTTGCCACAGCTTGGCTGGCACTGGGAGAAATGGTGGAGTCGGCAAGTCAAGCAGCTGCTTTTGAGTCCTGGAGATACGATATCTGTCTCAGAAGAGGAGAGACCGAAGAATAGCAAAAAGTAGAGTAAATTTAGGTGAAGCCTACACTACATGGACCCACAAAAAAATGTCCACAGCATCAAAACACACGAGGAAATGGCTACTTTTCTACTGGATCGGTAAGCTAACTCTCTTGCTAACTTGGCGAACGTTAGCTGCCAGTTAAACTCCTCTGCAATACTTGTTTTCATTTTATGACGTTGGTCCTAGTTATGAGAAGACCGATGTCGCTATTGTGGCCGTATTCCATATCCAATCTTTAAGTTGATATCAAAGGCAACATGTACACTATCACTGAGATACTCTGCGTTTATCTTGAAAGGAAAAGATATGAATTAAAGTTAGGGTAAGATATTCTGAAAAAACAGTTTGAGAAGTCCCTGCACCACCCATGCCCCACAACCCACCCGGACCTCCTCTGACACCCAGGCCCATGGAACTTCCTGTCCTCCTACTCGCCCAACCTCACTTA
Source organism: Atherinosoma microstoma (assembly GCA_037177055.1). Lineage (NCBI taxonomy): Eukaryota > Metazoa > Chordata > Actinopteri > Atheriniformes > Atherinidae > Atherinosoma > Atherinosoma microstoma. Next base: position 11,026,736 of record JBBBVU010000016.1, read on the forward strand.
CCAATGTATGAAGGGTGTGACTTTTTGAGGAAACAACTTTTAAGGATATTGCTGTTATGGGAGGTTATTGGAAAACACAATTTACTGGTAACACTTAGTAGATCAAACCATAAAACTTCGCCAGTTTAAGAAAATTACATTCTGTTTGTTTATAAAGCAATTTGGACATAATTTAAATAAGTATGCAATGATTTGCATAAACACCCATTAGACAAAGTACAGTATAATAAACACCTAAAAGTGTATTTTTGAATCATTCCTGTACACTAGTGTGGAAATTGACCAGAACTAGAAGCAAAATAGCTTAAAATTAGGTTTTGCCTGTAGCGTGTTTAATGTTTAAACTCAATGAGCACAAAGAAAGTTTACTCTGAGAACAAAAGAAATACTTACATGCAATTGTAAATTCATCTTTCTGCCTAGTGAAGGGCAAATGTCTTTTGTGAAGTACAAACAGCAAAACACTTCTGCCTGAAAACAGACTTTTGATAAGAACACATCACTGTGAAACAAACACAAAAGCTCAAAGACTTCAATAGAAATTACAAATGTCAGCAAGCTGCATACATCTTTGTACAGGACTTTATTTTGAGAAATTAAAAAAAAAGTCCTATGAACCATTTCTTTTATTTTCTTTAATTGAATGAGTTCAGAATTTCACTCTATTCGCTTTACCTTGCAGAGTGCAGAACTGTGCTTTTATCTGTGGGAATAATTGTTCATGAGGTCTTTCATCATTTTCTCTTGCTGTTCCTTCCCAGTAGCATAATAAAAAGTTGTCCCTCTCATTCTTCTGTTGTTAATTTAAAATTTTAAATGTGTTAATATTCTTAATCCACTGAGACATTAATCCAATTTTTCAATTTGTTCTCTTCACTTTACATATTAAAACCAAGAATTCTTTTGTTCTTGCCTGACTTCTTTCATGCCCTGATAACACACACACACACAAACAGTCACTGTGATATGATTTTGCTCAGCAGTGTACTGTTTATTAAAAAATGGGCAGACCGCTGAGCTCAACACCTCCCCAGTGTTTTTCAAGAATAAGTATTAACACTGAACTAGCTCCTCAATAAAAAATTGGCACAACAACAGTGATGGTTTCTTTTTCTTTGCGTGGTTAGTGTGTAGTTAGTGTGTTGTACATGTTCAACTTCTTGCAAACAAATGCAGATGAGTTATGGCCTTATTTGGATTAACCGGAAGGCTTTGTTGTATAGCAAGTGCTTTATTAATTCATGAAACTATCATGCTGTCACTCTTCCTTCTGAGATGATTAATATGTCTGACAGAAGAGAGGAGAAGTGAATTCCCTCTGGAAAAATATGCACTATGAATCCTCTTTATCATTTATCTATGCTGTGTATTTGTATAGCATGATAAATCAGTTTTCATTATACTTCTAGTCACATCATGTGCTACGCCGCCGTATACCGGACATGCCCTTTCACATTAATGCATACAAGGCATACTCTTACATGAAAAATTAAATAGATCCCATGTAAATGTATGACTACTGTATTTGGACAAGCAAATATTGGATCCTCTCTGGGAAAGTTCTGTGTGTTACACCAAAGTTGTTTAAAATGTTTTATTCTGAATTATGAAGTTATGCTATTTTTGATGGATTTTCCGCTCAGGATTTGTACAGCATGCTTGAAATCAGGGCTCCATGAGGCAGCAAGTAGCCAAGGTATTTCACCCTAATAGGTGGGTTAAATTGACCCACATTCATTTCTTATGGAATTTCATTGGGACCCTTTGATTCTTATCAAATGTGACTGTCAGGAATATGTATTTTGTGGACCACACAGATATAGCGTAAACACATTAAATAATAGAATAAAACCACCAGGCTACACCCAAGATAGAGGGAAAAATTATACATATTTATTATTAAACAATTCAGTTTCACAGCTTAGAGTTCTTGTGTGAATTGATCTTAGGACCACATGAGGAAACCACAGACAACACCCAGTTAAAATAGTACAATACTGTATATTCATTTGCTATATTATAAACTACATAAGATAAAATATGAACATGTAAAGTGTTGGATAAAAATCACTCAGTCTGTAAATTCAGGAACGACAGACCAGCGGAATCTTGGTAGAGAAAGTTTTCCTTTTAGCAAGGAGCTTGTATCAGTACAGACAAGATACGAACTGAAGAAACAATTGTCTGGGAGTAGCATTAAAACTGTGTTATCTCCTTTGCAAGGTCATTTCAGCATTGCATGAGCTGTGAATGTTTTTACAAGTATCTTTGACAGAGTAGAGAGTTCTTCATGTAACTCCTGATAATATGCATACACAGTTTAAGATACACAAAATATCCTTGAATAGTCAGACAGAAAAATAATCATAACAATGCAGCTTTATTTTCTTCTAACATAAAGCATAAACTGAAAATATGAAATAATGATGTTCAACCAAAGGTTGTATTGGGAAGAAGAGTAAAAATGTAGGAAAAGGAAGCATGACTTAATTTAAGTGATAACTAATCAACATTCAAGAGAATGAAGAAAGGATTTCTGAATCCAACTAAATTTGATAGGCTAAAAGGTAGGCCTAGATCATGGGTGTCTAACATATGACCCAGGGTCCAAAACCAGCCCACCAGAGGATCCAATCTGTCCTATAGAATGAATTTGGTAAATGTGAAAATGACACAGAAGACAATAAGTTTATATTTTCTTTATACAAGTAATTGTAATTGCTAATGTGTTCAGGTGAGGTTTACATGTAAACTCTTCCCAAGGCAGGATGATAATTTCTTGTCTTTTCTAGCTTTCTGACTTAATAGATGTGACTTCAGTTTATATTATGAGGTGAGTCAGTTTATTGGGATCTGCTCTAATGCACGTAGAATGAATAAAACATGTAAATAAATACAAACAAAACCATATAAATGAAAAATCAAGTGAATATTTTTCAGATAAAAATATACAATATGTTTTATATCTGAACTTAATCAAATTTATTTATTTTGATTGAATTTATTATTTAAAATAATTTTACATATGTTAAAAAGTCAAATATTAAATGGTTAATGTTCAAATTCATACAATTTATTGAAAAAATGTATCTTCACAAATTTTATACATTTGCATGTATATTACATAAATATATATAAATCTATTTTGACATGTAAAATATTTTTGTACACATATAAAAAAAATTACATTTAGTTTTTTTTTTTACATAAAATACATATCAAGAATATTAAATAAAACATATAATTATTATCTAAGGTAAACTACTGCTTTAACTTTTCTCAAGTAATTTCAGGTCTCTCATAATGTTTTCTAAAAAGGATAGTTCACGAAGGGAAAAATGTGGAGTTTTTATTTATTTCTATCATGCTGTTATTTTACAGGAGAAGCCCACTGGAGATTGAATTGTGCTCTATGTGGCCCCTGAGCTAAAATGGGTTTGACAGATTAATGACTAATAAAGGAAGACTAATTCATGTTCACCAATCTTTGTGACACTCATCATGTTCATAGCAGCTTATGATGGGGGATCTGTCCTCGTCAGAGGATTTAGTGTTTGACTGAGGTGCTACACTCATGCCTGGTTCAGTTGGACTGCTTTATTCAAAGGGAAGCAGAGTTGGGTGGGTGGGTCCCGATGCTGCAAGATATCCTGAAAGTTCGTGCACAACTCTTTGTGTGTTCATATCACTCAAAGACGCTGCTTCAGGACTGATGTCACAAGACAGCAAATAGCAAAAATAACGGCAAATACTCACAAGAGTGATAAGCATAATCACTAAATCCACATATACAGAACCAACAAACTCTCTGTTCATCAAACTGAAAATATTGAAATTCAAAGACCTAATCTATTTCAAAATTGTTCAAATCATGTACAGAGTTAAAAATCATCAATTTTCAGACAGTATACAAAAGTTTTTCCAATTAAGAGAGTTTATTCAGTCTGAGCGTTACATACTTTTTTTTTTTTAAAAACAGCTGTGATAAAAAACGTTAAACTTGACTGTATTTCTACAAGATGGGTTCAATTATGGAATAGCTGCAGTGAAGATATAAAAACAATCTATAGGATGATTTAAACAAATGATGATAAAAAATGAAATGATTAAAAGATATGAAACAATTAATCAGACCCATTTAAAGCCATGTGTATTGTGTATTATGATTTAATATGAGAGGGTTTATTATCATTGTGTATTATGCTATGTGCAGATGAAATGCTGTTTAAGTGTCAATATTTAAGCTATTAGTAACAAATGGGTTTTGGGCTAGATAAGTATTTAACTTGAATTTATTTAACTTTATTTAGCATACATGAGCTCACTTTGATAAGAATATAAAACCCTTTTTCAGTGTTTTAGAGTACATCTGAAATAATAGTTGAGGAGACCATCTTTTGTCAGAATACAGGATTATTTTTTTTAAATATGTTGCTAACAGACAGACAGAAAAACCGACGCTGCCAAAGACATGACCTCCACCTTGGCTGAGGTAATTATACTTGTGCATTGGGTTTTGAAAATATTTGTTCATATTTTCTGCTTCTGTATTTTGCATTTTTTTCTATGTAAGTATAGATTATAAAACAATTTGTGAGCATTTGTCTCTTTTTCTATTAATGTTGTGAGCAATTGTCATGGAATCCAGTGTGATGCAAGAGGTCAGAGTAGTTGCAGTCAGCCTCCTCTAGATTTCTGAAGAAATCTAGAACAGGCGATTATCATCGCTCCATCCATTATTTCGTTCATTTTCCCCATTAATATCTGCTGGTGTATACTGCAGTGGAAGTCGGGGAAAGCATTGTCCTCCCTGAACTCGGCAATGAATCCATCTGAGCGGCCCAGCGTTGCAGGTGCACAGTCTGTAGAGAATGACATCAATTTACTCAGTGGGAGCTGAGTTTTGTCAAAGTTTTTTTGAAAGACTGAAAAATGTCCTCTCCCTGTGTGTGTTCTTTCACGGGCAGTATTGTTAACAGCTTCTCTTTTGCATCCATATCTATCAACACCATCCGAATAGAAGTATACAACTGGGCAATGTCAATTTGGTCCATTTAATTGCAGTTAGAAAAACTCATTCTGCAATGTCCTTCCAAAGCTGCTGTGCCAAATCATCTGCCATTTCATCACAGCGCCGTGTAACTGTAGGCCTCCTTCTTAATAACTGAAAAACTTTGATTGAAGATAACATTTCAGGTTTGTTTCTAAAATCTCAAAACAACAAATCAGCAACCTCAATGAAAACCTCTTTTATTGTTTCTCCATCTTATAAGGGTACCTTATGCTTAATGATAGAGTGACTCACTCGGAACAATGCTTTGGTGGCTGCCTTTGCCTTTGAATTTCGCATGAAAATGCCTGCTATTCGATTGATTAAGATTTAAGTTCCCTCACACCTCTTTTTCTCAGTTCACATTTCAGAGAAAAGTCAGTATTGTAGATTTTATAAACAGTTTGAAAGTGTCTCTCCCCATTTCCCTACTTCTACCCTCATTAACTTAGCAGTTTACTTCTCAATTTTGGCAGGTGTACAACGTATTGTCTACCATTGAACTTAAGTACTGTGACCACATGCTTAAAAATCCAGAGCGAGTGTAGAATTTAAATTGCTTTATGCAGGAGAGAACAATGAAAAACTGAACATCAACACACAGTAGACGTGAATTTAAAGCAGCAGAGGGAGAAAATAAGACCAGAGTACCTTTCATTTCCCTGCTGCGTAATATTTCTGTTGCCAGTCATATTTGGGAACACTGGTCACTGTGTAGGGCTGCACGGTGGTGTGTTGGTTAGCACCACAGCCTCACAGCAAGAAGGTCACTGGTTCAAGTCCCGGGCAGAGTTTGAGCCAGGTTGCTGGTTCGAGCTGGGGAGGGGTTTGAAACAGTGGCCTTTCTGTGTGGAGTTTGCATGTTCTCCTCGCGTATGCGTTGGTTCTCACCGGGCACTCCGGCTTCCTCCCACTGTCCAAAAACATGCATGATAGGTTAATTGGTCACTCAAAATTCTCCCTAGGAGTGTGTGTGAGTGGTTGTCTGTCTCTCTGTGTTGGCCCTGTGATAGACTAGTGACCTGTCCAGGGTGTACCCTGCCTCTCGCCTGATAATTGCTGGGATAGGCTCCAGCCCACCCGCAACCCTGGATGGATTAAGCAGTACAGAAAATGGATGGATGGATGGTCACTGTGTAGCAAAGAGCATCTTTCACAATCTCCATGTATAACTGAATTTTTAAACAGTATTTATGAATTATAAGCAGTGTTGAGTGTTTAAATAGAACCATCTGACATGTAAAGACCCTGTTGGAAACAGTGTGTTTCAAACACAGTGCTTAAAAAAACAATGAGACTGGTGATACTAAGACATCTGTTGACAGGAAAAAAATTAGCAAACCCTGATCTGTGAAGATAAACAGTTTATCTGCACTGCAAGCCTTCAAATCAAACATGTATTGGAAGAGACTTTTAAAAAGATGTGATGCAGCTCTGTGGTGCCTCTGGTTTTTGAAAATCAAACCAGTTCTTAGGTTAACCAACTTAGAATTGGCAGTAGCACTAGCCCTGAACCAGTACTGGAGCTGATACTGGTTCAGTACAATTTGCCCAGTACAATTCGAATTGTGCAATTCATGCCAATAAGTAAATCCACACAATCTTTAGTCACTAAAGAGAAGCACCTTTTCCCTTCTTTACTATCAGTAAAAGAGGGTTCGTGTCCTTCATGTTCTCGTCACAGGTCTAAGATTTGCACTTTAAAATAACCCTGTTTGGGAACTAAATAGATGCTCATGCAAAATATAGATAGCAAGGACGAGAATAAATAAGTGAAGGAGACATATAGATGGAGATGAATGAATGAGGTGAAAGACTATGAAATTTCTTTCCCTGATGGGGTGTCAAAATCACTTTCCACTAATGTCCCTCTTAACCCTGAATAAGTCACTGCACAAACTCTCACACATTCACATACACCTACACAGGCACAGCAATTCATTTTCCTCAGCCATCTGGATGGAGCTTTTAAAGCTAGTTTAGTGGCACTGTGAGCAGAAAGAGACAGAGCCAGAGAGGGGGAAGCAAGGTACATGGCGCGCATGAAAGATGGATGTATACACCCTTACATCACCTGCTGGTTTACATTTAGATTACTGTTGTGAAGCCTTGCATTTTTCATTTGGCTGTCACGAATTACAGTTGGCTAAGTGTTTGGTTTTAAACAAAGCAAACATCACCCTGTAACCTGTTAATAACAATCTTTTATGTGCTCCTTAGCATCTGTGAATCTGTGCACAAACTGGCCATTTATTTATTTATTTATCTATTTATTGTCTTTACACAAGTCAATTAGTTTCCGATTAGTTAGTGTAATTATAGCCTAAAATATTTACATTGTAGCTGATATATCCCCACTACTACAAGGTATGATTTAATTCTCCTTTTCTTATGGGATAAATAAAATAACCAAAGTTTTTTTTTTCTATTTAAATGATAGATGAATAAGTAAATAAACCAATGGCTGGGAAATATTGGCAACAGCCCTCTATTTTTAATCAATAGGTGTCCCTTTAGATTTGACAAAGATTTGGATAACTATTCAGGTCTACTCATGTCTTTTAGCTGAAACAACTCTATCTACTATCCAAACTTTGTTAAATTTGAGATTCTACTTTGAGTTATCTTCTTAATTTAGGTTAACACAACACCAGAACCCCTTACTTAAGTTTACTCAAAAAAGGTTTTGCACCTGGTTGCCTTACTTTTTTAAGTTCACTCAACTTTTTCAACAACTTTTTTATTTCTTTTTTATTGCAAATGTGTTACAAAAAATCAATAACAGAGACATGAAACACTAGCAGGTTGGATAAGGTTAAAAATATAAGCAGGGTTTCTTCTATTCAAAGCACAGGCTGTGCAACGATTGGAAAAACCATGAACTAATGACATGCAACATGACTTGTGACATGAGATGTGTGTTAACAAAGTTTGGGCCTTATCTCTCTGCCTCAGTCATGTCATTCATAACTGAACTTGCGTCTTATATACATTTCACTACAATAATAAGTAAAAAGTGTTAGTTATACATTTACTTTAAGTGAATGTAATAAGCTACATAGTGGTTTATTGGTTACCAATGTCATGTTACTGCAAGAAAGTTCCTGTTTTGAATCCTGGCTGGGGCCTTTCTGTGTGGAGTTAGTATGTCCTCCAAGTACTCCAACTTCCCCCAGAGATTAAAAAAAATATATGAATGTTTGGTCTCCATAAATTAGTGATTCTAAATTGAACTGAACCCTTGTAATGAGTGTCTGTGATGGACAGTGGACCTGCCTCTCACCTAGTAGCTGCTGGGATGGGCTCCAGTCTCCCCGTGACCCTGCACTGGATGGATGGATAATGGATGGATGGACTGGCCACCTGTCCAGGGTGTGCTTTGCCTCTTGCCCAAGGTCAACTAGGATCGACTCCACCTTCCCTATGACCTTGAGTTGGATAAAGTGGGTATGGAAAATGGATGGATCATCAGTTTAGCAATTCTCTCTTTCATGTCCAGCCCATCACATTCAATCTTGGAGTGAATTTAAACTGCATGGTAAACCACAAATTAACTAAATATCTTGTGCTCAACCTTTGGAGAAACAAATAAGGCACAGATGCTCTATAAACCTGCAAGTGGGTTACGGTTCATTTTTTAGAGTGCAGCTATAATGATCAGACTAATATCTATGTCAGCCTTCTTTCAGATCAGACAAAGAATGAAATGGCACATTTTGAATTGATGTAAAAGAGTTATCGATCACTGGGCTGTGTTCCCCTCAAGAAACACACACAAATGAGCAGCTTTATCATGAGGCCTTTCAGGAAACGTCCAATATCCCTTCACAAGTCATTGATAAACATTCTCTTTGCTGTCACTCGGACTTGACTGATTCTCTCTCAGCCTATAAGCCTAGTTTAGTCTTCGTAAGAATCTATCACCCAGCGATGTTATCTGCACGTTACCTACTCTCCCCATCATCCTGTCATCTGTCTTTCCTTTTCTGTTCTTTTCTGTTCCTCTCTTCCTTTGGCTGGTGTTACCTTGTCTCTACTGTTAATTCCGCTTCTATCTTTTGTTTCTACATTTTTTTAGTCATTGCTCTTTCTCTCTTGAGGACCTCACAAAATAAGTGAAGAGAATCTTACTTTGCATGTAGATCATATACCAAGCTGACAAGAAAAATGTCTACATCCCTTACATGTGAAGCCTCTCAGTAATGTGATAGATGAGTCGCATTTAGCTTCAGCAAACTTTTGAGACATTTCTCTGATATGATTTGATTAATGACCAAGCGGAGACGTCCACTACAAGAGAGAAACTATCAGCGAGAGAAATTCCCCTCAGAAGATATCTGATAAACCATTTAACTGCTGGTTCTTTCAGATAGCCCTCCATACCTGTCTCACAGCATGTGAATGACTTTATGTGCTTTCTTTTACACAGAGTACATCTTTTAGAGGAAATTTTAAAAAAAAACTTTAGTGTTCAAATTTAAGATGTCTTCAGAAGAGGGATAAAACGGGTAGTACCATAAATGATGATTGGCTGGTGGCCTACAGGCTCATATACTGCTCTTGTAATGGGTTCTAGAGATATAGGAAATAATAGAGGAGATAAAAAGCAACCCTTAAGAGAGTTAAGGGAAGCCTGGAGACTCTGAGCCTGAACAAGCATGCATCAGCTGTCACTACTAAACTGTAGACGGGATATTAAAATTCTCAATTATGAAAATCAGTTGTTATTTAAACTTGAACGTTTGGTGAAGACCTTAATTAATCCATCTATGATGATCCAATGTCCTCTTAATGTCAAGGGAGAGCATATCCTCAGGGGTTTGTGACCGAGCAAATCTTCTAACTTGAAGCAGATGTTGAATATAATCAGAGCTGCATCTTAATTTTATGGAATCCTGCAGGGCTATAATAAGTGCCATTTAACACCATAGAGCAGTACAGAATCTCAAAAAACCAAAGCTGCTCCAAATGTTGGGTCAATATGGACTGAAATGAATAAATAAGCAGTGAGTATAGGATGTTTTTGTCTACCGGTCTATGCTACATTAAGTTTCTTGGCACACACACGACCACTGTTTCTACATATATAATCATAATTTGGGGATTAAACAAGGTCCTTTCTGAATACGTAGATATTCAGGTTTGCCCTAAACAATTTAATCACTATGACAAACAAAAGAATCAATTGAAATAGACAGATAATGTGCATGTACATCAACATTGTGTGAATTTTAGATATTTGAAAATTAGTCTCAGTAATTCACTTAATGCAAAAACTACACTGTTGCAATGACAATAGAGTAGAGAGAACAGATTAAGAACAGCGTGTCCTGAGTCAAAGCTGTTGATGGAGGGTAGACATAAAAGAAAACTCTGAATCATGCACATAATTAAAGCTCTACTCTGCTCAGCCCGGCACATTTAGTGTGGTGTGGTTTGACATCAGGTTTGCTGTTATACTGCAGCTGTGATCCTATGAATGGAAAAGCTGCTGCAACATTTTTCCTATTTGTTGTTGAAGTTGTCCAACATTTAGCTTACAATAATGTTGATTCCAGACTAATAATCACTTTGTTTGCAATTTTTCATCATTACGTCGTAGAAAATGGGACTACTAATCTGACTTTGTACTCTACCTCTATGTTAACGATTTTAAAGATTTCAGTCATGGTTCTAGGGTTTTGGTTTGTGTCTGTCATGTTTAGTTTAGTTTACTGTTTTATTTTGTAGCTTCCTCCCCTTGACTAATGTATTTTGTTTTGTTTCCTGTCCGTTTAGTTCACCTGGTTTTGATTTTTGCTCATGCACTTCACCTGTTCCTCTATATCTATTCTCCCCTGGTTTTCGGTTTCCTTGTAGTTTGGTATCAGTCGTCTCTTACTTTGGATTATAAACAATTTTCATTACATTTAATCTGCCTCATCGTTCTGCATTTTGGGTCCATTCTTCCACACTCACCATGACAATTTCTGTTGGTTAAAGAAAATGAGTATGTATTTATTGAATAGTTAGTGATGTAAAAGCTCAGTCCTTGTCTATGCAATTCTGTTCAGCAGCTTTACATTTTCTAGAGTTCTTTAGAATGTTTCTCTAAATTTTAACAGCAGTTAATAAACATTGAGATTGTTTCAGTTACGTGGATTGAATGACTGAATTATCTGCTGTAATATTCATATCGTCTTTTCTTGCAATTGGATCATGTGATTCTATGTACTTATATAAAATTTATCATCATAAATCTTTAACAACACACCTTTACATATATTTCCATTAGAAAAGTGGAGCAAAAATCTTCTGCTTATGACAAATGTGCATCTGTCAGTAAAGGTTATGAACCAACAAACCACCTGGGAATCACTGAACTGATATAAACTTTGTGAATTATTTATACATCATAAAGCCAGGTTAAATTTAGCAACGCACCCAACTGAGAATCATTCCGAGTTGACACGAATCCCCAACATAGGCTGTATTTAAAAGACGGACGCAGCCTTCAGGTCTAAGAAGTTAATCTGTTGAGCAAGTACTTTAAACCTACATTGTGCTGTACTTGACAAACCGGTGGCGATGCATCATTTGAAAAATTGTCAGATTTCACCCTGCTCCTTCTACTTAGCCATATCTTTCTGTAACAGCAATCCTGTTTGGGATAGAGGGCTATGGCACTGAAAGGACTAACAGATATTTTTCAAAGGCGCACAGCAGACTGAATCTAAATGTCAGTATCAGTGTAACATTGTAATATATCAGTATAAAAAAGATTAAAATCATGAACCACATGGTCCTCAGTTTCAGACACAGCAGCAGCAGGTCCATCATGTCCATATAATAGCATTGCAGATGTGAGACAAAGTCAGCTCATGGAAGCTGTGAAGGTATCGATATCTGTAGCTGATTCAGATTAAAGAATTTTAGTCAGACCAATATCAAGTTGCATTTATTCTGTTGTATTTATTGCTATAAGCAGGTTCAGATAATCTTGTATCTATAGCTTGAATGGGATCTGGCCTCCTTGTAGCAGAGAGAGAGAGAATAAAGATGCAATTGAAGAAATGGGAAGGGAAAGTTGCACTGAAGGTAGTGAGGAGGAAAGAAGAGGAACAGGAAGACAGAGAGAAGCTGAGCAATGCAGAACAGTATCTGCTGGATGATCCAAGATGCCATTTTGCTATTTAGAGGTTAGAGGTTTTATACCATGGGAAAAGTATGCATGAGAACTATTGATTAAGTCTGCATAGGGGCCCACTAACAAGGTTTGCACATAGGGCCCAGAATTTCATGTTACACCCCTGTCAATGGGTTAAGGCAGGGCTACCTTGTGATCAAAAAGTTGCTACCGATGGGTGCATGGTTTTCACATATTTTTAGTAGGTGATGATGGATCTACCCTTCCTTTGTAACACTGGGCTTGAATTAAAAAAAGGTGATGACCAAAATGCAAAACTCAAGCCTGCAAAACACAAACTACTGAGTTACATCACAGGTCTACAACTTTAAATTTGTTAGCTGGTAAACTTGAACATTGTAGATGATTATTGCTCATATAGGAACATTTGTATGTTTGATTACTTATAAACTCATACATGCGCCTGCCATCTCTGGATATCTGCTCCTCTATAATAGGCAGCAGTGATTGTATTGGCCTTAGGGTTGTTGCATTCATAGTTTACACATAAACTGTGTAGCAGGCATCTATCAAACATGTCCTTGTAAGAGTCATCTGTTGGCCTGTCACCAGCAAACAAATGACTGCCTTGCCTCTTTCTCTCACCTTGCTTCCTTTTCTAACTCTACACAGATCTCTATCTCCATGGGAATAAAGCCCACCTTAGCATGTCATGTTTTTTAATATTCCCCAGTGCCCCATATAAATATTTATTAAAGATGTGCCATTAAGATGGGCCAGAGAGGACCCTGAGCTACACCATAAGCAAACACCTTATGTTTAACTTCTGTAACACATTTCTGATGTGCACGGCAAACTGCAAATGCTGTTAGAAAGCAGACATGCTGCAGCATCATGAAAGGACATTTGCACTTCTCTGCAGCCAGAAGTCCACACATGACCATCTTCAATTTATCATTTCAATGCTCCAAATCCTTATTTCAACCCAGACAATACTCAGACATAAGGATTGAATGTTCATGAATACATGCTATTCATTTTGTTCTTCTTTTTCTTTTCTTTTTTTAAAAAAAGGTCTTAATTTTATTAAGGCTCCTTGAGCATATGACATGATAAATGATGATAAACACACTTCTAAGGTTGATGTGTTTTTAAGCTACAGCAGCAGCAAAAACTTTACCCTCATTCTCTACTCTGTCAAATCTTTCTTTTTCACACCTCTTGGCCTTTTCCTATTTCTCACCTTTTCCCACTCACACCGGGCCTCATGCCTTTAACATCTCTGATCGGCGGCCGCACTTTCTGTCGTCCTTCGCTCTTCCTCCAAGGCCTGCTTGGCCCAGTTTAGGGCAGCTGCCAAAGGAACAAATATGTTTGCACTTTTAGAGCATGTCTGTATTTTTGTGCATGTATTCATTATATTCAGAAAGAAGAATAAATCAATTTGTCAGGTAAACACAATTTGCACACATAATAGTAGCGGAATTTCTCTGTGAAAATGTATTCTCTCTCTGTAGCAAATATGGCCAAACTAAGGCCACAAATGTGTTTCACTCATCTAACTTTGCTATTATCAAGAGGAGCAATGCCTATGTTAAGAATGAAAAGGAGGTGACATTTCCTGCAGTGATGGTGAAAGTAATCATTTCACAAAAAAGAAAAGCATGTAACATACAAAAAGTGTGGCAAAAAGCAGGTTGGTTTCTGGTGTGTGTCACCTTGATTTCATAAACCATTAAAAGGCTCACCAAACATATCAAATATGACCTTTTTGGTAATTATGAAATTAATGATTGCATCTTTCATAGTGATACTGCATCTGTAGCATCTATTATTCAGCTCATTTACTGATTCTTTCTTGAAAAAATGGTTGTACTACAAAATATGTTCCTTCTGAATCAGAGTGCGGTATTTCCCTCAGGCACCAAAAAAACATGTAGAGGTAATTTTATTGTCTGGATCAAAGTCCTTACCTTCTTTTAAAGAGATTAATACTAATGAGAAAACCGCAGGCAAGTCTTAGATGGATTTTATGACTCTCCCAATGCCTGCAAAAATAGTTGGAGAAAAAAAATTATCACCTCATTCTCCATCTTTCTGAGGGACATGCAAATCAGAGAGGTCAACTGAGGGTCAAAGAAGATGATCAAAAACATTGTAGGATCATGAAGTGATTTATTTTTTTCAGCGATCATGCCCACAGAAACACATAAAGGTTATCTTTTAAGTACAGTTTTAAATCTGGGCCAGAACCAGAGAAAGGGTTTACTGCCTTTTAAATATGTATCCACATGTCAGATGTCAGTTCAATCCCTTTTATAATCTATTTATCTGGATTTGTGACTTTTGTTCCTCTCAAACATTTCAATTCTTTGATTGATGTGGAAGAAAAAGAAAGCTAAGTGTTAAAAATACTATTATTATTTGACTACATTTGTCTATGATAAATCGTACATTTATAACATTCTGAAGATGTATTTAGAAAAAAATAAGAGTAAGTTTCATGGATCACCAGTGTCCCTACACCAGTTTGAAGTTCCTCTTAAAGCAATTTCCTAATGAGTCACCCTTTCAAAATATTGAATTTTGGCTACACATTTCTAGAAGGGATTTTGTCCCTGTACAAATATAACTACTAATTTTATGTAAGGCTATTAACTTAATGTTAGCATGAAGCTACATGGGAAAACCATGTCATATTTAGTTTTTAGTGAGTCTATTAGAGGACTACACAACTCTGTTAATCGCGATTTTTACTTTGGAGCTGAAAATGAACTATAAAGCTGGATACTGAGCTATAAAGCTCAGCATCCAAGTTACTTAGCCCTGATTAAGCTAAAGCTACATGATCCAGTTTAATAAAATAAAAAAAGAGACTAGCAAGGCTGCTATCTTAAAGTGATTTTGTATAGGAAGATATTGTAGCGTTAATAGGGGTTCTGGATATGGGGATATTAATATAAACATTAATATGCGTGATATGAATATTTACCTTAACATTCAAATTGATAGGGGCACCACCGAAACCTTTTTCCCTTTGTTATAAGATGGTAGGATTCGGAAAACCGTTCATTATTTAGCTACAAAGTACAGTCTCATAATCTTAAGGGTACCGGGGTTTATGAGTTGACCAAAATCTTGTCAGGAAACACTCAACAATGACAGATTAAAATAAACCAAAATTTATTAAATCGATGCACCCCGAAAAAGACAAACAGTTCACATGTAAGTCAAACATTTCTGTAGTAAAGTAATCTCGTGATACTTTAATATAAC
>JBBBVU010000016.1:11058358-11081197 GCA_037177055.1 Atherinosoma microstoma
ACATGTAGTGTCAAAGCGCTTTGAGTGGTCACATGACTAGAAAAGCGCTATACAAGTACAGTCCATTTACCATTTATGTAGAAAATTAATATTATTATTATTATTAATAATAAACAGCAGTTGATGTAGAAAGGCTGTTGCTGCAGAGTATCTTATATTACATCCTCTATAGTTGTAGAATCTGGAAGTGGGTATCCAGTGGAGCCAGATGAATCTCCAAACAAAGATGAGGTAATTTATTATTCTGTTTACAATATAGGCTTGCATTGCTACTATGAATACAACTGAGTAACCCAGCTAACTGTCTGATAAACCAAAGAAGATCGGTATGTGTCATGCACATGTCTGTTTTCTATTATGGATATTTTGACAGATTGATTTGGGAGGAGGGGTGTGGATCCGCAAGAACATCTGGGCGAAAATAAAGGGGAATGGAAGAGACTCCCTTTTTGTGAAGGAGTTGGCAGTGGCAATATGGGGAACAAAGACCCTGGGTGACGAGAGCCTCACCGGGAAGACCTGCCCTACCACCAAAACTAACAGACAGCCTCTGACCCCACAGAAGCTACAAACGTTGAAAGGTATTGCATTTTTGACATCAGTAGCCACAAGGTCTTTGTAGGATCCAAAGACTGACTTATTTATTTATTCCTGTTCAGTAGTTTCCATCATTCTTTCATAATAAGATATGGCTAAACCCCTTAACATCCTTATCATCTGCTATTGGAGTACAGTATGGCTTCAAAGATAAATTCTATTGGAGACAGGTCAGAAATAAATGTTAACTGAATCTGATGTTATGTTTGTAGCCTGGAATAGTATACATCATTCACATCTCAAGAATCTCAGTTTCCAATGGTGTATTACATGTGTAGGTACTTGGAAGGTAGACTGAGTAAAATCCATATTTATTTGTCACGTCCCGCTCACAGGACATCTGGTACGAATAAGTTAAGATGAAAATTAGTTTTTTCCCAATTGGTGATTCAAAGGGAAGTTCATTAGTCTACCATTTGCAGAGGAATTAAATTAAAAATCCTGATGGCTTAGATATGAAGAATCTTCTGAATTACTCTATCCTGAGGTAAAGTGACAGGTGACGTCCACCACCACTGTTTTTGCTCCATCAAGTAGAGTTTCAGTAAACAATCAGACCTAGGAGACTTTGCCGCTACCTATGGAAGCGCATGTTTTAGAAATAATGGAATTTTTTTTCTTAATATGTGGTAATACAAATTTTAAATATTTGAATGAATCCCTTACTGTAAATCTTTTGATATAATGCATTATATTGATAGTTTTTTTTTTTTTATCTTTTCAGTCTGTTTCAGGAAGTGGCTCCAGTCCAAAAATGTGGATGACACCGAGTTGCAGGCACGGTGTGGAAAGGCTGGACGCTACATCACAGAAAAAATAATGGACATTAACCGACAAAAAACAAAGACCGCAAACTGAATGTTATCATTTATTTAATAAACTGTTCTAATCTGTCAAGTCTATATTTTGTTTAATATTTTCTATGTATTATAGTTTTTAACTGAAGACAGAAAATTGTGAAACCCTTACATTGTGTTCTCTTATTTGAAAATTATTATTTCTAGTAAAGCTTGAGATGCTAGTTATGCTGGTGACCCCGTGCTGGTTATGCTGATCAGCATAGGATGTTGGACCAGCATAACCAGCATCCTATGCTGGACCAGCATAACCAGCATAGGATGCTGGTCACCAGCACCAAAACACAACATATGCTGGTATTGCTGGTATAACCAGCATACCCCATGCTGGTTTTGCTGGTCACCAGCCTTGCTGGTCTATGCTGGTTTTTCTAGCAGGGTAACCCTTTAGTCAAAACCAACGGCTTTCAATAGCCAACTATGTCGCAAAATAAGCTAATGTTAATTACAGCCCGTGCAAACTAAATTTAACTTTTAGACCGTGTGCCACCGAATTATGGCCTCACTTTCGTAGAAAAAGCTTTTCTGACCTTAGCTACGATTTGGTTGTCTTGGAGATGCACAATTTCCCTCATTTTTGTCAAAATCAAAAACTTCTTGTCGGTCAACGAACAGACAAACTAAACCAGAGAAGGTAGGAACCTTGCCAACGGTTGTTGGCCCATAAATTCAATTGGATGAACACGATGTCAGTCAAAATAGTTAAGGTGTCTGATTGGCTGGGAGTAACTTAGATTTTAACTAGAATACATTTTAACTCACAAAAAAGTCTCTGTGGAAACTGTTGACTGTGGAGACAAATAAAACCTTTTTGTTTCACGCAGGCCTGAATGAAGGAGTTTTTTTTTCTTTTCTTTTTTTTAAAATATGCTCACAAACAACAAAAATAAGAAAAATAGGACAGGGATCAGTACAACTTTGATCTGTACATTCAAAGTGGACATATATAAAGAAAAAATAAAGAGAGAAAGGAGGTCCACAATCTGATATATCTATTTGCCTTTAGGCTTAGCGATGGAAGCACCAGCCTCTCTGAAACAGTGCGGCCATTTAAATAGTACAGTAAATCAAATTTTGCCACAGGGAATGGAAGCCCATTTTCTTAGCTTCTAAAACAAAATATAGAGCATTGGTGCAATATATGGACATGCCTGTGGGTTTTCTTCATTTAGTGAATGGGGCATGATAGAGATCTGTCTCAAGTTAACTTTCACAGATTAATTGCTGCCTCGGGACTGAGTCATTAAGGGTGAATTAAGTTGTATTTTAAGTCAAACTACTTTTGGAAACAACACTGAGTGAATTGAACTGTTGCCCATCTAGCTCACATGCAGGAATAAACCCATACAACCTAAAATATTCAGGAAGCACAATTCAAGCATTAGTCGAGTTGCCGCTCAAAGAATCAGGACATGCTTAGATTACCTTCACAGTTCTCATATGCTGTTGTTCCCATGAGGACTAGAACCACCATTTGGATTTAGTTGATTGAAACTACCTGAAGGTTTTCTGCTTGGGGAAATGGCTGAATGTTGCAGCTGGTGTCTGAATGTAAACCTGGGTAAAACACATGAATACTTGTGAAGGGTTGGTTCATTTGGCATAAATTTAACTCATTGAAAGCAGGGGTGTCAAACATATGGCCCAGGGACCAAATCTGGCCCATGGGCTGAATTTGGTAAATGTAATTTTTTTTATTTATTTTTTTTAGGTAAAATCTGAAGCATTTCCAAGGCAGGGAGATAACTTGTTCTATTGATAAATGTTTTGCTATTTTGTAGTTTTGTAAGTTGTTTTGCATGGATAAATGTTTAAAAATAAATATTTAATATTTAAACAAATACAAAAAAATTAAGTAGATAAAGATACATGTAAAAATATAATACATACAATAAAATACTATCAACTATTCTGAATATAAAGTTTTTCAAGAGATTATAAATGTATTTTTAAAAAGATCACATTTATCTGATTTTATGGACATAAAACTATGAATAAAAATAATTCCGTGAATAGCATTTCATTAATGAACTTCTAAAATTTAAAACTGAAAAACAAAATTTGTTTAAAATAAATTATATATACTTATATACAAAATAAATATAGATTTAAAAGACAGGTATATTTTATATTCTAAAATATATAGAATAAAAACAATAGATAAATTAAATAAAATATGTAAATGAATGAAATATATTCATGTATAACTGAGGCAAAATATTGTTGAAACTTCAATTATTTTTCTCCAGAAATTTCAGGTTGTTAATGTTATCTTAAAGGAAAGTTCACTTAATGTAAATATCTTGAAAATATACTTATTTGCATAAAAAAGGGAGAAATATATAGTTTCATTATTCATAAGTTGCTATGCTTTTTATATTACTCGTCCAGCCCATTGACATCAGATTGAACTGAATATGGCTCCTGAATTAAAATCAGTCTAACACTCCTGCCTTAAATGTTCAGTCTCATTGCAGTGTGATAAAACATCTTTTTTAGTCAAACAGAATTATTTCTAAACCAAATCAAACATTTTTTCTGTTGACTGTGATGTCATGTGCAAAATCGCCTCACCATCTTGCTCTTTTCTTTGTTGTTCTCCCCTACTCCCCCCTCCCTCCATTTACCCACAGCAAGAATCTTTTGAAAACAACCCACTCAGTCACCTGATTTTGGTGTCCTCCACTGCCACATGGCAGCCATAATAGAAAACTATAAAAGACCCCTACTTGATGACAGACTAATAACAGTTGATTTAAACTGTGGCAGACCGGGCAGCCTTTCCAAGTCATAATGGCTAATACAAATGCATGTCTAGGAGCCAATAGACTGGGGTCAATAATCATTGTTTATTGCTTTCATTATATGAAAACAGCAAATGTTAATAAAATTGATCCTTTAGCATGTGAGTTGAATGCAGTTGAGGAAATAGCCCACGTTGTAAAGTTCTCTGTTTTGCTTTAGGATAAATGAACCTGATAAATTCCCACGATCACATTTAAATTCTGATATTGATTATAAGCTGTGTGAATTTGCAGCTTGCTTTATGATAGGGAAGATTGCAGAGGCACAGAGAGAGATGGAGGAGTTGAGGTGAGGGAGGCCAGCTACAAAGAAGGAAACAAAACAACTGTGTGGGATTCATTTCAGTAGAACTAATATCTGCAGTTATCCTGATGGGTATATTCTATTGTATATGCACAGAACAGGCACATACACTTTCACTAAATCTAAGCTATTTTCCAGGCAGAGCAGTAGCCTGCAGTGTTGCAGAACGATGTGAGCAGGATGGGACTAGCCTGTTGCAAATGGCTTGGAATGCTAATAGCCTTGCAAATGGGTCAGAGGGAGCTAAATGAGAGCTAACTAGGCCTGGCTAATTATGAAGTACCCAAGTTTTTCACCAATCAGGCTCTAAGACTACAGAGGCCAGTGATCTGACTGGTTGTTGACAGGATGGTGGCTAATTAGCTTGTAGTAGATCAGACGTTTCATGCAAGTGGGTCAGTGTGAGAGGACAGTAAATGGATGGGGAGTACCTTAAACATTTTCCGTATATAAAAATAAAAGACAAATCAAGATTCCTTGTCTCAGTCTATCTCTCTGTAGTTTCTCATCTATGACAGAATTCATTCATCATATTATTTTAAATAAAAACCCTTGTGAAATAAATTGTTGATTCATGTCTGTTCCAAATCATTTATTTAGATATACTGAACAAATATTCTTTTAAAAGCAAGATGAGACTAAACTTTTTACAATAAAATTTGATCCTTGAAGTTAACTCCTCCCAGATAGTCAATAACATTAGGCTACTGCATTTTCTTTTAAATTAACACATATACATCCACTTGTACAGAGGTTGGTTTTTTTTTTTTTAACAAGCCGTCAGCCAGTCATTGTGCCAACACTGCCATCTTTTGGTAAGGACTCACTGATGTTGTGTAAAGAATAAGCTTCACACAGGAATGTACTGTAGTTCATAACATTTGCACCACTGCTTAATCAAGCAGATAATGAGCAATAAGACTCGAGGCTGTCGGTGTGAGTGTTTCTGTCAAAACCCGTGAGAGGGGGAGGTTTCAGTATAAATATTTATGTCTGGCAAACAGATCAATGGCGATTAAAAAGGTCAAGGGCAAACGATGATGGATGCTGGCTGTATGTATTGATAAATTCTGACCGCAGTAATGAATTACAAATACACACGCGCTCGTGCACACACACACACACGTAAGACAGCAGACCAAATGATAGGGACTAATTCATTGATCATGCTTAATCTGTCATAATTAATTCCATAGGAACAACTGTGATGAGAGCAAGTCTCCATTAAACAGATAAATTATTCAACATGAGGAAGAGGTGGACCCAAGATAAATGAGCTTGGGAGACTGGTGCAGCAGTCAAGGGCTGAGGCTAATTACAACCGTTTCTTGGAAACCAGCACAGGTTACTTACAGTTAAGAATGTTTCCAAGCAAGTCTTAAGTGTAATTGGAGGCTCAAGTTAACACAACAGTTCATGGAAGCACAGGAGAATTGTTTCCAAGGACTTAAGACTCATGAAGAAACTGCATGCTTATTGAGCTGTGTTTGTAATGTGGTCATTTTTTCCTTTTTAGGAGGAAGGTAGCAGAGTAACAATAGAATGGAATTTCATGTCCCTTAATTTTGTCTTCATTTTTTCCTCGTTTTTGAGGGAAAAAAAATCTACAATACCTCATATTACAATTCTTATTAACAGATGGAAGAAACTACGTTGGACAAATGGATTTTATGTCATGAGTGCAAAGTGACCAATTGCAGTCTTTGAACCAAATTTATGGATTGTTGCATGCAAACGCTGTTTTGCACTCTATTTTTTATTTGAAACATGGCTTGAACTTTTTGTGTAAATTTTGCTATGTTGAAACAAAGACATTTTATTTTTCAATATTGCTGAATGAGTTGTAATTTCATTACTTTTTAATATCGTTTATAGATGTATGCAGGCAAAGGGTAAGACACATACTGTCAGACAGATAATTGATATTTGGGAGCATTTGCATTTTGACATTAAAAAAACATCTCCACAAAATTTTTGGCAGATTAAATACATGTCACAAATCCGAAATAAACCCTTTACACTCCTAAATATTAGGAATATTAGTCAAAACCAGTCCTATATATTGCAATATTTCAAATATGTTTTCTTTTTCTAGGTTTGTAAAATGTCTCAATTCAAAAGTTTTTTTCTCAGCAACTCAAGAACACAATCATTTCTGATTTGTCAACTTTGCAAAAAGCCTCTTCTGCCCACATGTGGGTTTAATTTAAAAAAAAGAAAAGAAAGATTAAGCAAAGGAAAAGAGAAAGAAAAAAAAATATCAGCAGGGGGCCACTGATGCTGGGTATGTGCAATACAGTAAAGCACTGGTATATACAAACCTCTGGGAGCTTATTAACCCTCACAAGTGAGGATGGGAATTTGAGTTGCAAAAGCTTAACAAGCTCTACATTTTGTTGTACTTCTGATCAGACTTTAAAAATACTTTTAGACAAAACAATGCCTTTCACTTCAGTGTTGCTACTGATTTAGACTGCATTCCAGTGAGTTTAATAATGATGTTCCTTGTGAAATCACCACAGACACAGTCCTGGTTCCTTTAAAACAGCCGTCATGCTTTGAGCCCACGCTGACACAAAAGTTATCAGAAGAAAGTTTCTCTGCAAAGTGGGCAGGTGGACTTGTTACTGGAAGTGAACCATTTGTACTGTAAAGAGAAGAGAAAAATGATCAATCAACAACTCGCATCTGAATGTTGTGATGACTAAATCAAAGATTGAGAAACATTCTCAAAGAATGTGAAATGTACTAGTAGTTTATTTTGACATAGAAAGATAGTATATATGCATATCTCACCAAACATGCTGAGTGGAATTTTTTCTTGCAGGTGCGACAAGCCTTCTTTGGAAGAGAGTAGTTGGAGCCATGGATAACGGAGAAGCAGATCATACAGTCCTCTATTCCTTCAAAGCGCTTATCAACATTGTTCTTCCACAGAGCTAGGCCTTCCATGATACTGCCATTCTGCACACACAAAAACATGGTTACAAGCTTTCTGAATTGTTTCAATCGCTATCTCTTCACAACCCCTTGATAATCAGAACAACCGATTTGTGTCTCTACCTGATGTGTGAGATAGGTGCTCAGCTGCAGCATCCAGTTCCTCCACTGCTGTACAGCAACGCCCACACGCCTCCCACTCTCTACAGTTATGGAGCCTAGAGGGTAGTTCTGTGGCAACTGAATCACCAACTCAATGTAGATGTCATCCACGGAGTAGGTAGCAATCACTTCTCGTGCTGCTGAACGGGCCTTGACCTGGGCCAACAAGACAAATTGTTTTACTGATGTCACATGGGGGTCTTTAAACCAAATAATCTCACACCCACTTTACAATTAATGCCAGGATTGAACTTGATTAACTGAATCCTTTCCTCCACAAATGAGAGTCCGTCAGGCTCAATCTAACAGAATATATTGTTGTTGCAGATGTAAAGCAGGTGTTGTACAATTGTAGAATTTGCTTCCATTCAATGTTTATTATTGCACATTTTCGCTGTTTGTCACCGACAAGAATTAAATAAACAACATTTCTATTTTCTAAATAACTGCAACAGGTTCAGAGAGGATAACATATTGAAGAATCTTTTTTAGAGTAAAACAAAACGGCACTATATCTGCTAACTTACAGTCATGCTGTCAAACATCTGAGTGCTGGTGTGGACCGAGGAGATCTCCTGGGCTGAGAGGACAGGACTGACATATTTAATAGTGAACCTTTCTACGGCTGCGCTCACTCTCTTCTCCTGGCTGTTCCACCACAATCGCACCATGGCAGGCAGGTCTTGCACTGTGCTGTAGTACACACTGCAAGCCAGGTGAGGGAGCTCCCACTCAACACTGTCACTCTCTAGCAAAAAAAAAGAACAAAAAAAAGAACAAAAACATTTTAAAACCAGAACATTTTGGTTTCTGGGCACAAAAACTGTGTAGGTTTGTGTGCATTACTTACTGTCAACTGTCAGAAACAGGCTTTCTGTAAAGAAAGTTTTGGTCTCCTTTGTCTCCGACCCCTGGCCTGGGTAGGCTGGGTTCTCAGGCATCAGTTTGAAAAGATGAAGGAGCAGCTTGTTGAGGCTGCAGCTTCTCTTAAGATACTGAGCATAATGGGCACGCAACTAGAGATAAATAAGAAGAGCTTTCAGCACTGTGACAACATCAGCATTCCTCCTTTCACAAAAAACCTACTTTTTGTACAGAAGCAGTCAATTTTCTTACTTGTATTAGTAAAATAGAAGAAAAAAAAAAGTTGACTAAATGTGAAAAACTGATTTTGTAGCTGATCATGACTCACATGAGAAGGTGAGGATTTGAAGAAATTGAGAAGCAGCTTCCATGCCAGCAAATATCCAAGGATGCAGGAGTATTCAACACTGAGAGGCTGCACCACTGCAAACTCTCCGACTTGAACCCCTGCCATGATATTATCACACAGCTCTTCACAGGTAGAAAGAATGGCCATGAGCGACGCTGGAGGAGAGCTGAGAGGAAATGTGCAGCTATAAAAACTATTTCAAAACGTGAGCGGTGCAAAATTTGAAAAAACTGATCATGATGACCACGGATGTTCGCACTGTAACTTACAGAGAAGGCTCATCTGTGTCATCATCAGACTTATTGGTGTCTCCTTCTCCATCACACTCGGGCAGCTGAGGCATGACCCTATATTAAAAAAAATTAAAAAGGGACAGTGAGATGTTTATTACTGTGCAGCATCCCCGCTTTTTTTTTTTTTTTAAACAACTGTCTGTAAACATCCAGGAACTGCTGAGACCAGTTACTGGGGGAGAGAAGAATGTTATCCAATTCCTGTCTGATATGGGATACTAGCTGTTCAACAGTCCTGGGTCCTCCTTGATGTTGTAATTTGTTTCATGATGCCTCAAATGTTTCAGTTGATGAAACTTAGGCCAGTCCAGCATCTTTGTTCTGATACTGAATAACATTGTCTGGCTGAAATATGCAAGTATTTCCCTGAAACGGACGTCACTTTAATGAGAGCATAAAAACTTTAACCATCGATGGTGCTTTAATAGATGTGCATGTTGACACTTCCACAGGCACAATGAAAACCCACATTCCATCAGAAATGCAGGCTTTTTCACTGAGAGCTGGGTGTGGATGGTCCAGAGACCTCTGCATCCACGATTCCCAACAATTATTTATACATTTATAAAGCAGAACGGTTTTCTACTTTGCCGTGGTCATTTTGAATGAGTTTTGGTCCAGAGGATACAGCAGTGTTGCTGGATCATGTTCAGATGTTTTCTTCTTTGCATGATACAACTTAAACCTGCATTTGTGGATGAAAGGGTTTAACTGTGTTCACAGAGAATGATTTCTGAATGTTTTTCTGAGTCCTTGACTAATTCATGCCTCTGAAATACCTAAGATCACAAGCATGTAGATTTCAAAGTTCAACATTTCTTCTGAAATTCTGCTTTTCTTTACTTCTGAGAGACTCTGCCCTTTTCTAAAGTGCTATTTTTGTACTCAATTACATTACTGACCTGTGGCCAGTTAACCTCATTGGTTGCAACATGTTTTCCGGCTGTTTCTTGTTGCTTTCTTGTTGTTCACTTGCTTTTTCCGTGTTTTGTTGCCCCTGTTCCAACTTTTTTTTTGGACAAATGATGCTGCTATCAAAATTAAAATGAACTAGTGAATTATAAAATGTCTCACTTTATATTCTATTCCACGACAAATATTGGTTAATTAGATGTACAAATCATTGCATTCTGTTTTATATACATTTTACACAGCATCCTAACTTTCTTTGGAATTATTTTTGTGTCATGATTTCTTAAAATTTCTGTGGCTAATGTTCACACCAGATATAAAATAAGGAAAGATGAACATGCTGTTCATGTGATTAATACAAGTTGCTGCAATCAAATTAATTATTCTTCATTAAGTAGTCAAATGTTGCACTTTAAACATTTGGTAAGTTTTCAGTGTTGTGTTGTGAATAGATATAAAGATATTAACTTTTAAGATTTTCATATCATTACATTTTGTTTTTTTGTTGTTTTTTTATTTAACACAGGGTCCCAACTTTTCTGGAACTGGTGTGGTATGTGTGACACATTTAAAGAGCAATCTATAGCTAAAGCCTCAAACGTTTTCTTCCATATTGATATCAAGAAAATCATGCACTTATAAATATTCTCAAACAAAATCCTTACTTTTCCAACAAGTGGTACACCGTCATTTGTAGAGGCCTGGCCTTAAACAGCAACAAAGGGCACAAAGTATTGAGGAGTGTCTGCAGAGGCTCTGGCAGGTTTGTCTTTTGGTCCGCTATGAACCGTGGTGGCAGAGAATTATGGTTTAGTTGCTGCACTGGCACATATGTGAGAGCCAAACCCACAGACTGCAGTACAGCCATAGGGAACACAGGTTCATCAGGTTCAGCAAAGGCTTCTGTATCAAGACAATAAACAGAAGAACTGACATTAAAAATCAGGACGACTACTTTGATGATTTCTAGAATATTTCACAAAATTCTTCAAGGCTACAATTACATCTTTTAGAACATGGTGAAAAATGGAAAAGTTCAAAAATAAGTAGCTGCTATAACATTTGGTGATAAACGTATTATTTCAAGTTTATGCTCATAAAGTCAGGAAAAAGAAAAAGGAAGAATTACATTGTAATCAAACTGCATTCTCATCTGGTTATCTTACTTCTGCATAGCAGAAAGAGAAAACATCAATACTAGGTCCATCGGATAATGAAGTCATTAGCAAGGAGAGTTTTGCCAGCTGATAAAAGAGCTGTTGGATAATCCTACCACCAACTGTATTTCAATATGACAGTGATCCATTGTACTGGCAATAATCTGTTATCTTTTTGTATGGCAAGAGCTCTTACTTAATTGATCAGGAGTGCAGTGCTTTTCAACAAGAGATCAACATCCACTTTGAGGTCTTGTGTTTAATTAAAATCCTTAAGTAAGATTGGGAAATGGTACATTTAGTAAAATATAGACCAGTCTCGGCAGCATTGCAAAAAAGAGTTGAGGAAATTCTTTAAGAAGAATCTACCATGTGGATAAATTATACCAGGTGATTTATCTGGAATCAAATTAGAACAAGGATCTGCTTTAAATTCTTTACAGATGTGCTCTGTGTGAAACTTTATTGTGTATCATTTTGTTATTTTGATTTCTTAACAACCTAAGCTGTATGTTTGTTCATATAGCTTTCTAAATTTGGGAACCGGAATAAGGTGCGATCTTTGCTCAAATTTTTGAAGAAAGTTGCAACATGAAGCTTTCACCAGAAATCTATGAATTACAAAGGCTATCATTACACAATTAAAACTTAGTAAAGCAAAACCCTCATACATACCAGTGATTTTAACTGGCAGAGGTAACAGCAGGTTATAGATTCCCTCTATGAAGAAATCTGTCCATTCACCGGTCAGTTCTGGTGGCAGCTTCTCCATCACGTCGGTCGGAGATGACGTAAAGAACTGGTTCAGCTTCACGATCAATGAAGTGTTCTCACACACAAACAGCTGCACCCAGGGGTTCCACAGACTGCCCACATTCTCACTGGCAGTCTGAGTTTGGAAGTGGGCAAATACAAATCAAAGACTAAAAAAATCAGCAAAACAAAGCTACAAAAACAAAAAAACAACAACATAGTTTCAAAAGTATTGAAAATAAAAACTGATTATTAAGGGAAAACTGAGAAATCGACAGCAAGAACTTGAAACAGATGAATGATGCAATCCCATGATAAGCACCATAATTTTTTAAAGCCAACCTTTACTTCTATTCTCAAAGCTACTAAACAGCAGAACACATATGAGCCATGTCTCACCTCCAGCCATGCTAACATAGAGCAGAGCAAAAAATCCCACTGGGTTCCTCCAAGAACTGCTGGACAATGAGTCACCAGCCAGGTCAGGAAACGCATCATTTCAACACTTAGGTTCAACTGTTCAGATGTTGCCTCAGACAGATCGCTGAAATACAAACATTCGACTCATTTAGTTATTCCTTAAATAACTCTTAAATCATTACTTGCCCATTTTTCCTGCTTCGAATATTTAACTTTGACAGGTGGTCGTTCGCTTCTAGCCTAATATTTCTCAGGTGGGTTTTATTGTTATGGTTGATCAGCATACAAGTGTAAACTATGGACACATAATTAGTTTGTTTGATTACCAGCTGAAGAGGAACCAATCCTCCCTGCTGTTTCTCCATTCCATCACAGTAGCAAGGATAGCCTGCACAACTTCCTCCTCTACATCTGTGTTGGTATTTAGGCAGCAAAGCAGCACTGCCAGACATCCATACACATCTGCAATACAAAGTCAAAATGATCACTTTCTTATATTATTCCTAAATATGTAGGCATGCATGTGTGTGGGTTGCAATGTTTATCCTCACTTTCAGTCTCTTGCCAGTTGATTAATCCAGCAGTAGCCAAAGCAATGAGAGTTTCTCTGTCATCTTGTGTCATAACTGGGCAGAGCACCTGGAGGGTGCTCAACTTAGTTTGAGACACTGGAAACAGACTATTTAAAGAAACAAATGTCAGCATACAATGGAACAAGAGCAATAATTAGAAACATGGGCTCAGATAAATTACTGACCTATCTGCACTCCCATAAAGCTCCCTCACAGCTGAACTGTGTGTGGCTACCAAGTTGTTGGCTTGGATGTAGTTTTCTAAAGTCAGAGACCACAAACCTCCATCTGTCACTGACCTTAAGGGTGACAAGAACAACATCATCAATTAACGTAATTTAAAATGACTGCCTGGGGGAAAAAAAAAGCAACCTAAGTTTAATGAAGGGTTGAGTCATAGTGACTGACAGACATCACGCACTTGATGACTAAAACGTCTTGTGTGAGGTATCATGGAGTGAACCTTACCTTGAGTAGAGGGTTTCTAGCAGGGCTTTCATTGGGACTTGGGTATGAAGTCCATCTGACAGCTTCCATTCAGTCAGCAGGCTGTGATAGGTAGATACCATTGTAGGACTGTACTTGAGTTCTTTACACCACTGTAGTGCATACAGCAGTTCTGAAACTGTCAAATAAAACATGCATATACAGATATGTTTAGCAGCACAACTGATTTTGGGAATATTTATTAAGGAAAAAGTTAAGAAACAAAAATGGAAAGAAGAACATAGTTCATGTCCTGTCCTACATGTGTACCTACCTGTGTACGTTAGATTTGGTAGAGGTGAAGGACTCTCAACCTCCTTTTGTCTACAAGGTATGACTACAGCAGCAATCTGGGCCACCCTCCCCAAGAGAGCACACACACACAGGTGGGCTGGCAGTCGTTTTGACTCCCTAAACCTCCAGGTGTCCTTGGAGGCTTTTTCACAAACTCCTCTGTAATGGCTGAACAACAAAGGGGTTCGGACCCACTGAAAAACAGAAAAGAAAAAGAGGTGGAACAAATCCATGAATGCCAAACCTTTAAATCCCAAGTGTTAGTCAAAACCAAGTTCTTTTATATCAAGGATTTAACAACCCTTGTGTGGTTGAACTGCCTTTTTTCCAGCAGTGAAGTGTTGACTTACTGACCTGAGGTGGCAGGGCCTGTCTGATTCTTGTCCATTCAGACTGGCTAGGCATCAAGAGGGTAAAGAAGTGGATGAGGATGGGGGAAGCTCGATCGCCAACAGAGATGACAGTCTCCGCTAAACTTTTAACAGCTGCAACTAGAACTTGCAAACTGAACAGAGAAAAAACACAAATCAAACTTAGCTACAGGGAGATATGTTTGCAATGATTTTAGACAGAAAGAAGAGGCCAGGTTAAGTTACCTTTTAATATCTAGAGAGACAGTAAGTAGTTGCTTTGTCACCCAAACAGCTGCACTGTGCAAGAAGCCACCTTCTGTGACCTCATATTCACAGTGTTGCACCAATGACTGCACCCCAGCAACACACACCTTCTTCAGCTTATCTAGAAGTGAGTCTTTTAAAGTAATAAACATACATTAGTTATATAACTCACCAGACAATTATATATACGATTGAGCAAACATTGAATATCGATTACGTACCAGACAGGTGAGTGTGTCTTTGATCTTGGGCAGTGAGCTGGAAGATGGTGAGCAAGAGCTCCTCAGCAGAAAGTAGCAGAATGCAGTCTTGTACGGAAAAGAAGAAAGAGGAGGCCACGTCACATATGAAGGAAATGAGCGGCTCCATGTTGCCTGAATCTGAAAGACTCTTGGTTTCAGACAAAGTGGTGTGGAGCTTCTCCAAGATTTTCTCCATGTATACTTCTCCTATCAGAGAGTCTGCAAGTGTAAGACATCAAAACAATGATTAAATTACTTAGTGGCTGATGAATAATCCCATACAGTTTGCATAATTACAGTCCAGCGAAGACATTTTTACCATTGTTGTGGTTGTGAGAGAGGACAAAGCTGATAAGTGTCCAACTGTGGCTGTTTGACGAAGAAGAGGGAGCACGAGTGCCCCTCCCCATCTTGCAGAGCTCTTCAGTTAATCCCAGGATTTTCTCACCCAGAACTGAACCTTTCAGCCAATCGCTGCAGCTCATTAGGGTCTCGGGATCTTTACACGACTGGAAGGACAAACAGCGGAAAAGCACAGATGTTTTTCAGTGTGTTGATGTAGGCTGGTAACATACTGTGATTAATAATATAAGGGAAACTAAATAATACTTACCCTCTGAATGATTTGCAGGATAATCCCCCACTGTAAACCCATCTGTAAAAAAAAAAAGAGCAAAAGATATTAATGAAAGAAACAAAAGCAACTAAATCCAATAGCTAAATCTAAAACACAGGTCTATGTTACCGTGGTGACGTGGTTGAGGATGCGAGTGGTCTCCTGCTGACTACAGCAATACAGCGAGCTGAAGACCATATCCACGAGATGCTCAGTGTCGCTGCGCCCCGTCTCAGCTAGCCACACCACAACTCGCTCCAGGAGGAAGTGCACGGCTGGGTTTTTCATCGTCGTCTCATTCTTCTGTTTGTCGTCTTCAGTGATTTTGTCATCAAAATCAACCAAAGTCTAACACGAACACGGTTTATGAAAAATTGAGAACACAAGGGAATTTTCAGAGCTAGTAAATATAACTAATTATTTAAATATTTGTGTTTGTTCCACGTTTAAAAACTCCACACACTTTATATTACTGCCTACATTTTTAAAGCATAATACAATGAATTTATCAAATGTGTAGGGTATTATAATTAATCTACAAGCTGACTAGACAACAAACAATAAAGAGGTTTACTAAATAAACCCTGATAGTGAAATACATGAAATACCACTTACACTGAAGACCCTGGGTGTGTGGAACGACTGCAGGAGAAGGGAGAGGAAAACAAGGTGTCTTTCTGAGTTTTTCTCATTCACATGCACCAGGCAGAGCTGTGCCAGCTGGCACACGA
Organism: Atherinosoma microstoma; assembly: GCA_037177055.1. Lineage (NCBI taxonomy): Eukaryota > Metazoa > Chordata > Actinopteri > Atheriniformes > Atherinidae > Atherinosoma > Atherinosoma microstoma. The sequence continues at coordinate 11,074,329 of JBBBVU010000016.1, forward strand.
TGTCTTCAAAATGCTGAGTCTGTAGGGACCCAAACACATTCTCATTGGCAGTTTCTGACACGGCCTGCACAAGCTTCTCGACATCAGCGCCCTCAACTCCAGATTTCTCTTCCTCTTCTGGCTTAGACAAACACATCTTGACAGATTTCTTCTTCTGGATGTGTCTCTTGCTTGTCCGCTCAGGATAACGCATCACCTGGAGAAATACAAGGGAGTACAGAAACATTTGAGCAACATTTTATTTGTTTCGTTGGCCACATTGTTAGGGCATGAACTGCTCTGAGAGCCATTTTGTTTAGCTATACCCTTCCTTTCAAAACAGATCATCAATGAGAAAGTATCTGGAAAAGAGATTCTCTAAATATAAAGCATATAAAAATAAACTTAACGTGTTTCAAAAACAAAGGTACAAAGAGCTTTTTTATTAAAACATACCTGCAGCAAGGTGGCTATCCCTTCCAAAGCCTGTCGATCTGCTTCCTCTTTGTCAATATGTCGCACAAACAGAAGAGCAAGATCCTCCCAGAAGTCCGCCAGAAGTCTTTGAAAGACATCCTTGCTGTCACTTACTTCAGCTTCATCATGTAAACCTGCTCTCCTCTCCCAAGAAATGAGCATTTCAGTGACAATGAGGAAAAGAGGCCCATTCCGAAGAGAAGGATCTGTGAGAGCCTGCTCTAATAACGGTAAAAGCTGCAGCAAAAAATACAACAAAAACACTGTGAGAAAGATCTGGACTTCATCGGTGATGGAAAAATGATGCACTGCTGTATGAACCAACCTGCTGCAACATAAGCATGGTCCTTATTTTCCCCTGGTACTCCTCTTCTCCTGTATTTTGCAGAATGCAGTACCGCAAGCACTCGACAAAAGACGTCACTATTACTGCACTTTCTGATGGGCTTGTTGCTGCACGCTCACTAGACAGGCTGAAAAACAAAGACACAATTATGAGTCTGAACTTGAGCAGTAAGTGTCAAATCTCATTTGAAAGTATCTGTAGGTATAGAAAATGAACAGCTCTAATATCATGAATATCAAGCTAGCAAATACAAATAGGTTACCCTTGTATGAATGCAGAGAAGAAGGTGGTGTAGAAGTCCAGGCTCGGATCGGTGACCTGCTGTGGTAATTTGCTGAGAAGCGGCATTAGATTTGGGTGGAGTGCTTTAGCCATCCCTTTGCCTCCCTCCTTTAATAATGTCCAAACTTTTGGTAAAAATCCTTTCTTGGCATTTACGTGTGTCCAGCAATCCTGAGGTAGTAACATGAAATCCCAATATTAGATGCGACTCAACAACAAAGTAACACAACATAAAAATTAGCCCTCTAAAACAGGGCAGATAATTAGCGCTGATGTTATTCGTCCATCATTCATTAGATGAACACTTACAGGGATCGCAGACACAACGTGAAGAACAGCTTCCCACACGGGAGGCAGCACAACGGGCTCTGTATCATCAATACTGAGGAGAACAGCAGGGCACAGACGTGCTGCTTCAGCTTGGACCAGACCAGGAGTGAACTCGCACAGAGCACACACCATCTCAAAAAAGGCCCCTCTCACCTGTAGAACAACAAGGTTGGAGTAATTACTTGGATGCCCAACTTAAATTGTCACACAATCAACTTCACATTGCAACGGTTTGACCTTCAATTGAAATGCAGCCATATTAAGAGAGAGAACCTGGAAGCTTCTTTACAGTGGGGTAATAGAATGCTAAACAGTATACTTTTCATGTCAAATCACAGCTTATTACTAAATGAAAAATCCATTTAAGATTTTTGCGATGAATAAAAGAAAAACTTGAGCAAACTGCTTCTCAAGGATAATGTTTCATCAGCTCTAGATGAATGCACCTGGATCCTCTCCTGATATTGAAGAGTCTACCAGACCTTACCAAGTCAATCAGATTAATCAAATCTGAGGCAAGTTTGACATAAGACTTTACAGATAAACATCTCTCAGGCACAGCATTAGGTTACTTGTCTCATCTCTGTGATTAGCTGAAGCACTATTCGAAACACATTCAGAGGCATTTTGGTTTGCACCCATCAAGCACACCTCTTTGAAATTGATAATAAACTGTACAGAAACTGGCTAATTCCCATTTGCATGTTTGACAATCAGGGTGATAGAATTTTTAATTCAAGTTTAAATCAACAGCACCTTAAATTTAGCTCAGTTAAACTGCATTATATACATACCTGTGGCATCTTGTGCTTACTGTACTTCCAAAACTTCCCGGAGCTAAGAAGATGTGCTAATCTTTGCTCCAGGGCCACCCTGTCATTCTGAAGCAGCAGGGAAAGCAGTCTTTTAACCCCTAACAGGGAGCTGGTTAGCATGCGCACATACTTGGCTTCTCTCTCCTCCTCCGTCACACTTCTAGAAAACAGGGAAGCATGTCTCAGTAATGTCTCCAACAGATTATACCATTAGTGTGTATACACTGTGAGAGGAATAGAGTTAAAAGCTGAAATAGGTTAAACTCCCAACGTACTGTGGGTCGCTCAGTGTATCGGCTGTTTCTTTTAACAAAATGTCTTGAATTACCTGCAACAGAAACACAGTTTAAATGTTATGTTTACCCATCTTATGTGAAAGAAACTCCACCTGTCTACACTAAAGCCATCACTATTACTCACATTAAGGATTTCTTCCTTGCAGAAGCCAAGAGCCTCCGGCTGTTTGGTGGATGAGAAGGCAGCTTGGAAGGCCTGGCATGCAGCGGAGGCTGCAGGTGTGTAAGTGTCACATTGTGACAGAATCCAGTGGCCCATTAAACTCTTCAGAAAAGGGGCCAAGCTGCGACGAACTTTCAGAACCAGCTGCTCAAAGGCCTGTTGAGTAGCCTCCCTAATGCGGCGATCATGATCCTGACAGACATAAAGATGAAGAGAAAAGTATAAGTGATAATCATAGAATTGGTCGCAGTGTTTATTGTACAGAACAGTTCCAATATGTGTAGTGATTATATTGAATTATTTTTCATGAATGCCTGGAGAAGGACTAGCTCACCACTGATATCTTGCAATATATCCTTGGCCAGTATGGTAAGACTCCTTTTACCTCTTCAGCATCCCGTTCCTGACACATAGAGCCAAAGTCCTGCACAGCCTGAGAATATCAAACACTATTACAAAACGCATCTGGACTAAAAAGCAACCTTTACCATATCAAATGACAGACTGTGATCTTACTATTACTTTTCTATGCTACTGTATAGCATAGAAATGCAAAAGCAGTCGTGTTTGAAATGCATTTGTTTACTATCTTGAATTGTGCATTTCTGGCTGTAAACAGAAGTGAGGGTGCTAAAAGAATATAGATGGAGTTTAAACTTACTTTCAGTCTGGTAACAACATCCCTTTTGGATAGTTTTCTGAGCACCAGGCGGAAATCAGCATCCACTAGGTTGTCAATGTCCTCGGCACCATGGACAGCTGGTACATAACTCAGTTCAGAAGTGCCTGTGGAGCCGAAGCCCACGAAGCCCGGGATAACACCGCCCTCCCGGGTCAGGACGTCAGCAGCTCGGCCGCTACTGGACGGCTAGTTATGAGAGTAAAATGTCGTGTTTAAAATATTATTGCAACAAACAGAAAACGTAAGAGTCCTAACGGTTGCGGTTATCATAGAGAAAGCCACACGTAAACCTAGCCATACGTAAAGTTTAAAGTGTAACTAGCTAGTGGTCTAATTGGCTGTTGACATTCTTTGCTACTTCAACGATGTTACCAATATTGGTAAGAACTTACCCTAACATTTCCTTTTGTTCTTTGTTTATTTTTACCCCCCATTGATACGTCCTTATCTTTCAAATATATATATATTTCCGTGCATACAAGTACGTGTTCACATGCGCTCACACAACTTGATTACGAGTTCCAGTCGAATAACCCGGAAGTGAAAAGTGTTTACTATCTTAGCCCTTCCGAGTTCTACAGAGCAACTTGTCAAAATAAAAGATATTAGTGCCCAAATTCTTCTGCAATAATATTAATAATAGTTGTAGTGGACATTCTTATTGTTGTTTGGTGATCAAAAAGATAACTTAGAGCGCTGATTGTGGTCCTGATTGGTCATCAGTGAACAAGCAGACTTTTTATACAAAATACTTGAAACACAAACATCTACATGTTACTTTGTAGGTGTGCTTGATATTAAATTGAACAAAGTAATTGGATGTAATGGTCAATCAAAAGTAAACTAAGAGCCATCAAATGACTTATGTAGGACTGTGTTGTATTTGAGAACAAAATAACAGTAGGCTATTCCGAAGTCAAAATGTTGACAACAGAAACTTTAAGTAAATTATTCCAAATTATCGACAGAAATATCTAGCTTTTGTTGCTTATAATTCAAACCAAAATATTTCTTTGATTTTACCATTAATTTCAAATCCTTAAGATAATGATGAGAAGAATAAACCTTAATGGAGAAAAGATCCACTAATTATCAGACATTTGGACAACAAAGAGACGAACTAAGGGGCTGTGCTCCATGCTTTCAACTGGCGGCAGACATTTAAAAAGTCCTCTCTTTCAATATGATTTCCATATGTTGATTTGTGGAAAAACTGCAAACACTGCAGACTCACTGTTGCCTGCTTTTAACCTGCTGCAGACAGGAAAGTTATGTTAACTATAAACATGAATCCTGTGTAGTTAAAGGTCAATATTTTCAGGGTTAAGGTATTACAGGAGAAGTGGTCTACACTCTTCTCTGGAGGAATACTTTTAGTGAACTGACAGCTATGTGCAGATTACACCTATTTTTGAAGTGTGAAACTGATATTCTGCTCTATTGATGACTTTTCAAAACTTTATTCATCATTTTAATACATTTCAACATTTAGGGCAGAAGTTAGCAGGGAAAAAAATGGGGGGGGAGCACTTTAAAAATGACATGCAATTTCCAGGTATACGAAATAAGAAATTAACAAATAGTCTAATGCAATTCTGATAAAAAAAATCTTTTAAAAAATGTTTCTGTGCAAAGTTGTCATTAATTAGGCTGTAAATACTAACAAATTAAAAATAAACATAAGAATAAAAAATTAGAATACAATAAAATTTATTCAAAGGGCTTTTTAAAATATTGGTATACGGTTTTCAGGTTATTTGACTAATGTCATGTCACTACAATAAATTAGTTTTTGTACAAGTGGCACCAAAATACAGACATGTTGACAGACATGTTACTTTTAATACTACATCTGATCTTGCGACTTTGAGAAAGGCCACAACAGTTCAGAAATTAAAGGTTGTCTTACTGTGCAAATGCTTCAGAAAATGTCACAAAATCATACACATTGCTGTAGACATAACATCTATTGAGGCACTTTTTTTTTTCTTGCAACTTTCAAATTTAAAAAAGTGCCTTAAACCTTTCTACATCATTGCATGAAAAATATCCCCTTAACATCTCTTCCAAGCAGAAAACAAGCAGGCCATGTAATTGGATTAAAAAATATTTTAATGTAAACCTTCTTTACATTAATAAAATATCCAAACATTTACATAGTAATTATGTACATCAGATTTAGTTATGTATCATATTTTTTAAACATATCTCACTCAGACATGTATTTTGCTGTGTATTTTTGACAACTATAATTTTTGGTATGTAGGTCAGGTGAGCTGAGTAGATCAAATGAATACAAAACTTAAGAGTAAACAAACTGAAAGTTCAAATAACCTTCAGAAATCTGTGCAAAAGGTCAAAAAAGCCCAATTATATGTGGTTATTATTCAAAAGTAATCTAATTAATAATACATCTTCACAATTTCAGAATGTTTGACATGAAGCACAGAAGCAGTCAGAAGAGTCGCTCTTTATAAAGGTGTTAAAAAACACAAGTCACTTCTCTGAGAACAATGTTGTTTTCTTTAGCAGACACCCTCTCTAATCCACAATAATCAAAAAAACAAGTTCATTGCACGGTGTGATTTTTATTCTTGAGGTGACATTGTTTCAGTGTTTGACAGTGAAGTTCAAGTTGGTATCTCTGGTTAGAGTAAATTAAATCGCTAACACAGCAAAGACTGCAGAAAAGATTATTAGAAACAACATCATGTGAGCTGTGTTTGGTTCTACTTTTGGTCGTATATCCAAATAGACAGACTGTTAAATCCCCAAATAAAATTGAAAATAAATGGCTTTAAATAGGTAATACTGCAGTTGTTAGCAGACTATTAGTAAAACGCAGGCATACTCACAGTATGAAGAAACAAAAAGTTCCCTGCCAAAGTCCACTGACAAAATAATCTCTTCAGTTTACATCTCATTCAAAATGTTTACACTTATGATTGACATGACTGAAACTAACCAATCTGTCTGCAAACTGTACGCACAGGTTTTGAAGTTTTCAGTTAAGTGCTCTGAATGTACACTTGATTCCCACAGCTCAAATAAATTTCACCAAGTTCCATGTGCAAGATGGTATTCTCAGTACCTTTTACAAGTAAACAAGCAATGATTTACTTTTTCCTTCGTAGGATTGACCAAATGTATGTATTTGCGAAGAAAAGCCACTGATTTTATAATTAATGGCTTCAAATTAGAACAAAATTACTCTGCTGTGCGAAATGTCCTTGACATATACATTAAGCCCATTAAGTATGTTAAAGTGACTCACTTCATTGAAACATTGATGAAATAAACTCTTATAGGTTATATTACTGATTCGGGGGGGGGGGGGGGGGGGGGGGGGCTTTTCTCCCCCCCCCCACCGGGATGTTAAACCCAAAAAACCCCCCCCCCCACCCCCCTCCCAAACCCTTCTCTCGGGGTTCTTTCTCTTCTTTTGAAAAAGGGGGGGGGGGGGGGGGGGGGGGGGGGGGGGGGGGGGGGGGGGGGGGGG
>JBBBVU010000016.1:11092943-11106247 GCA_037177055.1 Atherinosoma microstoma
GAGCTCTTAGATCCAAAGACTCAGGTCAGCTAGTCCAGACCAGAGTCCAGACTAAACATGGAGAAGCAGCTTTTAACTGTTATGTTGCAAACAAGTGGAACAAACTCCCAGAGATTAAACCAAATGTAGAAACTTTTCAATCCAGGTTAAAAACATTTCTGTTCTCATGCACCTATGCATGAAATCTGCACAGTATCTTTTAACTTTCTTGCTTTCAATCTGTTTAATGATTGTTTTTGTGTGTTTAAATGACTTTATTGTAATTCTAGCTGCTTTTTTTTTAATCTGTAATGCTTTTAATGTTTATGTAAAGCACTTTGAAGTGTCTTGAACCTGAAAATGTGCTATACAAATAAACTTGCCTTACCTTGCCTTTTCTACTTACAGGCAGCAGAATTGTGCCACAATGAAGCATATTTCCAAACAAAATGCAAAACTTGGTCGATACATCTCGAGAGTGAGAAGGCACTGAATGTCTTGTGTTGACCTGCTCAGAAAAATATTCTCTTTCATTTGATGGTCAACATAACTTGAAATGTTTATCCAGGAATCTCAGTTTTATGTCCATTTCTAATATTTTCTAGTATTTTTCTAGAATTTCTAGGGACATATTATTAAGTTCTCTCACTGAAAGGAGAACTAGAGCCGCACAAAAAGAGACTGTGAGGTCCCCAACGGACACACTACTTTTGGACAATCTGTGCTGTCAGTGAGGGGTAGTAAAATCTAGAACGCTATGCCACCTGTAATAAGAAAATTCCCCCCATACAACACTTTTAATTTCCATTTCAAAAACTGGGTTTTAACCAAACCTGTTCTCACAGCTAGACAGATGATCTACAGTGCATAGATATATATGTCACTGTGTACTGTACACATCTGCTTTGCTTTTGTATTTGAATGTTTTATTCCAGTTATATTTTGTTACATGTGACATGTAACATACAGTACATATACTTAATGAATGTATACATGTACCACACTCTCTTTTGTTTGAATACTCATTCTTTGATTGAATGGTAGTTGACTGTTTTTATTGAATAGTGTTTGTATTTTATCTTGTATTTTTAAAAATTACAATCTAACCTCATGCACTGGAAATATGCACTTTAACTCTTGCACTTTGAATCGTGTACTTAATACAATGTTTACTATGACCGGTTTGCACTTTACTTCTTATATCTGTACCTCGCAATTATATATGATTTGTTAAAGTTTGTCTGTGACCTGCTAAGGGACAACAAATGAAAATGAGCATTAATGCTAACTTTGTACACATTTACATTCTGTATTTTCTTACTTCATTAATGTGCATTATGTCACTTATTGAATAAATTAGTTTATAAATAAGTTTTTTTTATACATTGTAGGTTCTAGTAAACTTAATCCACTTTACCTTCAGATCAGTGTTTTTCTATCTTTAAATTCTACACTCATGATAAAACCTAAAAACGTTTTACTTTGATCTGATTTGTCTGATTTTTGTACACACTTTTGATATCAACATGACCTATAGTGAACGGCACAACAGAAATGTTCTTTTTGAAGAGCAGTGGTTATCTCTATGCAGCCCTGACATGCACAGTATTGTTGTTCTGTGTTGCTCCAATTGTGAACTCATGTTCATTAACATTAACTGATGTGGGAGTAGCTTATAATTGCTCAGAAGTTACCCTGGATTCCCTCGTGGGATCTCACAAACTCTTAGACACTTTGCTCTTAGAGTGATTTTCATTGGGCAGCAACTTATGATAAAGGGTAGACGTCCTCCCAAGTTTCCTTTATTTGCACACAGTTTGTTCACAGTAGATCAGTTGAATCAGATTTTTAAACCTTTCCATGTCTTTTGTTCATCAAGAGGTCCATAGAAATCCCCTTTATTTTTGCTTTGACAAATTTATGTTGTTAAGATCATTCGTTGACAGAATCTTATTAATTTACTTAATGTGCACATCAGTACTGTTGACTTCTGGATGGCTACACAGGCGCATAGCAGAACATCAGCTTCAGTACAGGTCATGATTAATTTAAGAGCCAAATAATCCACAACATTTTTGTTATTTTCCTCCTCTTCATCACTGTCGTGATTTGGATGATTGTTGCACTGGATGACTTCACACAATGGCCCTCACCACCACAAACAAGAAATTACATGCTTGCAGTGACTGGAAAAGGCTAATCTGTAAAAAAAATCAAAACAATAATATGGGACTCTACTTTCTTGCTGATTGTAGTGCTTACTTTTGGTCAGCAGATGTCAGCCTCATCTCCTGACTAAAACAAATTTTGCTGCTTTGAAAATGTCAACTTTTCACAAAGGCTGGGATGCTTAAACAGCATTCCAGCATAATTTCATGTGCTATTTCACTCTGTTACATAGTGAGAATAAATCTCAGTCTTCTTGACATGAATGCACATACAAGCAATAATCTGAAAAAAGGAAACATTCTTATCAATATCTTTGATGCAGTATATATACTGAACTAGCCAGAGCAGAACATTTTGTTTACACCTAACAATAAATAGTCTTGAGAAGTAACTTGTGTCATTTCTTTCCTGTTTTGTCCTCCTTCAGCTAAATATTTGCATTAAAGTTTTTTTTAAAATACAATTGAGTATTTCTAAATGTCTCTATCTTTATATTTCTAAATTTCACCTAATCTTCACAATTAGTCTCAGTTCATTTGGAAATGCTGTGCACAGATAATGATCACTCCCCACCTGGTCAGTCTAGTGTAGAAAGCAGACTGACCAGTAAAGTAGAAAGCTTTTTGATTAGATGTTATGTTGCAGTGCTTTAAATGAAGTTTTAGTGTTGTAAGATATAATTGAAGCCTTTTCAAATATGAAAAAGGGGACATTAAAAAGTTTTTTTTTATTCCACGTTACCCGCAGCTAGATTAAATCAAAAAGATTGAACCTATTTATTCTATAGCTAAATAATTTGTAGGGTATACATCTCTAACAAGACATTGTTAATGGCTGCAGATGTTTTATAAAGTAGTGTAAGAATGCGAGTTTAAGATGGAGAGAATCGCGTTTTAAAAAAAATTTAATCAAAATAAATCTTGAGCCACATAAAGATATTCTTGGTGCAGTTAATGTGCTTGATCATCACCTCTGGAAAGGCGAATGTCCCATTAGAATTCAAATAAATGACACCTATGGGTGCTTGAGATTGCATTTTGGCATAATTAGATCGCTTATCTAAATTTCCACCTCTGGGAGTGGTGATTGCAGTCACCAGAAATTGATGCGGGACCATGAGAGGCTACTCCTGCCAGTCTGGTACCACTGGAGGCGGTCATAATCAGTACCCTCCGGCTGAATAGAATAGCTGTTTTCATTTGCTGTTTCGTAAGTGCTGCTCTGAACGCACTTAGTCCTGAGTCAGCCAGCGGGGATCTCCACTCGTGCTTGAGCCTCAACCCGCTAGAAACGCCGTCCCCATCCTCTTAGAGCTTCTTCCAAAAATGGCACGGATTTTGGGGCTGTTTGTGAGCTGTGTGTTATTTGCTCTGTCGTCCGGCACAGGAGAGCAGCGCAGCAGGGAGAGAGTTTACTACGTGGGGATCATTGAGGATTCATGGGATTACGCACCAAGCGGAAAAAACCTGCTTAACGGCAAAACTATTGAAAACGACGAGTAAGTTGTCACAGTTACGTTCAGTCCAGTTATTCGGAAAGTTCTGTTGTGGTAATCACGAGCTGCCATCACCCATTCATTTGACCTGGCGAAAACGAAAGCATGAAATGGGCGTTGATGATTATAAAAACTGTGGGGAGAGAAAGATTTGATCGCTTATGAAAACAAAGTTCAGAGAAGAAGCTACAAAATAGTTTAAGGTCAAACGTTCTTCAGTAGGCTATTTGTAACATCTTATCAGAGAGTGACAGCATTTAGACCTCTGAACGGTTTGTTGTGTAGCCTACTTTCCTGACAGTCTGTCTCAAGGTAGCTTCCTCGTTGTCTGAAGTAAAAAAAGAAAAAGAAAAACAGGAAATTAAAGTTTATGAATTAGAAGATTTAGAATGGCAATGATAGTATTATAGTTACAATCACAAGCCTAGATGTAAGGTAACTCTATAACAATTAAAGAATAAACAGAGATGTAACAATATCCTGTTTAATTTCAGAGGGCTTCAGAAGCTCTAGATTTTCAGTTTTTATTGGCAAGCTTCCTAAATAGTGCTTTTAACCTTTCCTTTGTCAGTCAGACACCTGACAACTTTAACCAGAGCTTTCTTTTCTTTATTATAATGTTTCAGCTGCTGATGCTCAAATCTAAACAGACATCATCATCTATTTCTTTGGAGAAACTGTGATCAAAAGTGACAAACAGGATACGATCTTATGTACTTTGGGGGGAAAAAACATAAGTCTTAACAAATTAGGACAGTCTGAATGTTACACCCACTGTAAAGATTAGATTGACAACTTTTTAGCAGCTAAAATTAAGTAAAAGTGAAAGCACAGCATAATGTAAAGCTACATGATGGACAGATATAATTCTTTCATGAGTTATTATTTAATGACTTTATGAGCGTATTAACCTTTTAAAGTTCACGCTAAGAAAAAGCAAGAGAAAAATAATAAGACAAGAATAATAAGAATAAATGTTTTTTTTTTAGCAAATGGTTGAGATAAAAGTTAATGAAGTAACAATATTGAAAAGGTCCAAATTTGAAACAGCAACGCCATAACAAACACTTTCTTTTTGTATTACATACCCAAACCAATTGGTAGAGATGGTCCAGGCAGGTTTATTTCCAATTTTCTTTTTTACCATTTTATCTTAGAATACACTGAAGAACTTTTATCCTCTTTTGATATCACGTAGTCTGCTTCATGCAGCTGCACAGTGCTAGATTAACATCATCAATAGATTGCTTCCTTGAAATAAATGAAGAGGAATCACATTAGCTCCACACTGTTGTTTAAAGAAAGTGCAATGCAGGGAATTTTCATTGTTCAAGCTTATTTTAAATGTTGATGACCAGTATGGCCACTGAAATCCTAACTTAATCCAGCAGGCGCTTTGTAACTTTTGCACATCAGTTTTGGTAAATACAACATTTATGGCTGAAATGTGGTCAGCATTTCCTTAAGTTTAGCATTTTTAAATGGAAATCAAGAGAAACCATTTCACATTCCGCTCCGAGAAACCATTCCACATCCTTCGCATTGCTTTAGTTTGGAAGCAAAAGGGTATTTGTCAAAGGTTTAGAAACAGCTTATTAACCTTCATAAACATGTAATCATTATAAAAAGATGTCTGATTGTTAAAGATCTGCAGCCATTTACACTTTGTGGTTCAGAATTACATCAGCATTGACATAATTTCTGACCTGCCAAAAGGAAATTTGGTCTGTTGGATGATACGTTGCATAATCTCAAAGCCAAATAGAATCTCTTTTGAAATTTTACAGTGTTTAACACAATGGAATCATTTCTTTCATCACACTGGGCCACCTGCATGTTATTTCATCCCTTAGAGTAGAATGTGATAGTAACCTGACTTCGACCTCAGGAGATAACAAATTAGGATTCAAAATCTCTCATTGTCATGGTTCTCACACTCTTTCTGTCATTGGTGTAAACTCTGCTCTGTCTTTATCTTTCGTAGGCATGCATCTATATTCCTGGAAAGAGGGCCCCACCGCATTGGTAGTGTTTACAAGAAGGCTATGTTCCGAGAGTATACGGATGCATCCTACAGCCGTTTGGCTCCTCGACCTAAATGGCTGGGCTTCCTAGGACCCATCCTGCGAGCGGAGGTTGATGATGTCATCATGGTCCACTTGAAGAATTTTGCAAGCAGAAACTATTCCATGCATCCCCATGGGGTTTTCTATGAGAAGAATGCAGAAGGTAAGTTATGCTCACCAGATACACTGAAAGAGTCATCACTAAGGACAGGTTGTTTAGTTGTGTACTGGGTAATAACAAGTATTCATGCAATACGGCACCTTTGCTGTAAGCAATAGAGAGGATGAGTTGGGTTGTTGAGGATGGATTGTAGTTTGGACAGATTCCTCTTCTCCACTACATTAGCAAATAAAATCCAACTAGAATGTTCTACTCATGTCTGTGCTCAAGTTACATTAAATAATCTGGACAATTTCAGTTTGTTATTGGCTGTTATGGGAGATGGCCATTCATCCATTAGTTCTTCATTTTCCCTGCAGATAATTTTGGCAGGCAGTCTGTCCCAGCTGTCACTGGATGAGAGCCAGGTTACACACTACACAGGTCACCAATTGTTTTCTAGCATATCCTGTCAGATAGGTCTCCTATGTGTTCTTTCCAGCACTTTGTTATGTAACACAACATCCCATCCAACTCCCACTTGCACTCCCCCTCCATCCTGCCAAAGGAATTTTAGAGCCTTTCTAGAAAACTCAGATTAATTGTGTCCCTTTTTATCTCTCTTTCTCTCAATTATGTTTTTGATTTCACTCTGATATTTCTACAGATCTTTACAGAGTATTTCTGTTATGTAACAGCAGATTTCAAGTCAAGCAATTTTATTGTCCCCAAAGGGGAAACTTTGTTTAGAAACAGGCCTTTAACGATAAAACGATAAAATAAAATAAAATCACTTTAAACATGAAACATGACGGTATGATAAAATCAACAATAAAAACCACTAAAGAAATACGAACCAATAAAAAATAAAAATGATTGTTCAATACTTTAAAAAAAAAATCTGAAATTAAAACACTAAAAAAGAATAAAAAACACAACACAAAATATGATCATCCAGTAAAATCATAAAAAGAAATAAGATCAACTGCAGCTGTGAAAAATGCTATAACACTGGGAACAAAGGAGTTTTTTAGTGTGTTACTTTTAACTTTGACAGGTAGATAGAGAAATGTGGGAAATGAAAAGGTTAGAATCATCAAATTCTTTATAAAAACATGTTGTGATGAAAAAAAGAGTTGATAATAAGATAAATGTTAAGACCAAATAATAAAAAACCGAGAAGTGATGCATGCTTATGTATTACACCCAACAAGCTCTGGTGCAGAGTTACCTTCATAAATCACATTATTAGTTAAATAAGGTCCTCCTGTGTGCAGTCTAAGTGTTACATGATCTCAGTACATATAAATCTTTTCTGAAAAAAACACAGAATCTGCAACACCATTAATTGAAATGTACCACCAACTGTGGGACACTATGAAGACTATGGAGCTCTTCAAACAGGTCAGAAACAAAGTAAATCACAGTTGGGTTATAAAAAAAATATCCAAAACTTGATAATCCCACTGAATCTAATTCAAACCTTTATCACAAAATGGAAAGAATATTGCTCCAAAATAAACCTGCCTAGACTGGGTTGGCCACCAAAACCTTTTAATGGTAAGCTTTTCAAATATTGTCAACAACAACAAAAATGCCACAGTGTGATCATGTCGCCTGAATTTACTAATAGATCATGGTTTTACCACTTATAAAAGCTAAACAATGTGATTTCAGGTCATATTTAAAAAAAAATTAAGACAATTCAACAGAGCACCAGAGATGTAACTATATAAAAATCCTCAACAAAACTCAAAACAAGATAATTGCCATGAATCCTCAAATTCTACTTTGATAGTTCTTTATGTTATCAGAACACTTCAAATCCTGAATCATGAGTGGTAAGGAGAAATTAATTGGGAGAATGCTGTAGGGGTTGCTTTGGATTGTGGAAAAATCTGCACAAAAACATGTAAAGAGCCACAAGAAAGGCCAAGAAGAATGCTGCTGTGGGAAAAAAGTCAAGGCAGGACTAATACGTAAAATATACCGTGTACTCGATGAGCTACATTCTTCTTGGGAGTATATTTCATAATGAAGGCAACTAAAGAAGAGCACTTTGGGCTGAAAGTGTTGTAATACTGAGTGTTTTAAGTAGGCTAGCAGTGTATCCTGACTTGAATCCAAATCCCCTCACAAGAGAGCGGAAATATTTTCTAGTGGTTCTCTGAAAAGTATTAGTTACAGTCTTTGCTTTCTTTGAGCACAGCGTCAAGTGAAAGGCTCAGCTGTTGTCTAAACTTAATAAGATACAAAATGATCTCGGCATAAACATTGTGTTTATCTCTGCCAGGTGCAATCTACCCAGATGGGACATCAAACAACTTAAAGAAAGATGACTTGGTCCCTCCGGGAGGAAGTTACACTTACCGCTGGGAAGTCAAACCAGAATTTGCTCCCACTGATGATGATGCCAATTGCCTGACCTGGGTCTACCACTCCCACACAGATGCCCCCAAGGACATTGCCTCAGGACTCATTGGAGCACTTCTCACATGTAAAAAAGGTAGAAAACAAAAATTAAAATAGACTTTACATACAGTAAGCAACGTTTATGCTTATATTTATTGTATGTTTGAATCAAGTCAGAACATGTTTGTTTCTCCATTAATCATAGGAATAGCTGGTTTATTTAAACCAGTAAACATTCCTTAACCTTTAGCCCTTAAAACTATGAAAAATTGCCAAAGGAAGTCTCACAGAGAAAACAAAGATGGTGTGCAACATATTAAATGCTATTCTTATCTGTTTTTCACATTTCTCTGAGTGCAGGAATCTTAAAGGAGGCCAATGGACAGGAGCCAGTTGGTTTAGACTCAGTCACAGAGTCAGTCCGCATTGACGTGGACCAGGATGTATTCCTGATGTTCACTGTGGTGGACGAAGGTCTAAGCTGGTATCTAGAAGACAACATTAAGAACTGTTCTGATCCAAAAGGGGTCAACAGAGATGACCCAGACTTTGAGGAATCAAACCTGATGCATGGTGAGAGACTTTTACTTCTTCTCAGACAGTTTTGCACCAAAAACATTATCATTATTAATATTATTATTACTGTCATTAATATTGTTGCTGTTGATGTTTAATATGAAATATATTTAATCTAATTTTTGTCTATTTTCTCTGTGTCACAGCTATCAATGGTTACATGTTTGGTAATCTGCCTGGTATTGAGTTATGCCAGAATCGTGCAGTAGCCTGGCATTTGTTTGGTATGGGCAATGAGGTAGACATCCACTCCGCCTTTTTCCATGGGAATACTCTTCTGGACCGCGGCCACCGCACTGACACCCTCAGCCTTTTCCCAGCCACATTTGCTACAGCCGAGATGATCCCGAAAGCAGCAGGAAAGTGGCCGCTGACCTGCCAGGTTAATGACCACTTGCAGGGTAGGACACCAGACCTTTGACCTCTGATTTACCTCTGACCACTCAAACTGGCTGTGAAGAGTTGCTGACAGGGGAGAATGTGTTTCTGGGGGGTACTGCAGTTTTGTGTCATGTGCATTTTCACAGCTGGGTGTGTAGTCCTCCATGCCTGGATGAGTGTTTTACCACTGTCCAAAGTCCACTGAAAATGTAGCTGAATAAACAATAATAGTGCTTACACTTGCCTTACCATAAATTATATTAATAATTTAGACATAAACCAATTTGTTGATTGTAGTACGCATCTGGGATGTTCTCACTTTCTCTTGTCTGACAGCTTTTTTTTTTAGAAATATAAACATTTCCGTCATTTATCACAAACTTTTTGTGCACGTGTGTGTGCATCTTTCTGGTTTTTTTTCCAGCTGGGATGCAAGCCTTTTATGAAGTGAAGTCATGTGACAGTGAGCCCGGCTCCACAGTGATGAGTGGTGTTGTGAGGAATTTCTACCTGGCAGCAGAGAAAGTGCTGTGGAACTATGCTCCCTCAGAAATGGATTTAATAAACAATGCATCTCTTACTGAAGCAGAAAGGTGGGCAGATATGTTTGTTTTATATCATCAGTGACATACAACACACGTACGTACAAACACGCTGTTCCCAACCTGTCAAGGCTTGTTCTTTGTTTGTGTGTTAGGCCTCTGGACAGGGTTGATTACATGTTAGCTGATCATTCCTGTAAACACAGAGTTTTGCTGTGTCTACAGTAAACACAATGATGCAATGACTGTCGTTCTCGCTGTTTTTCTGTGACCTTACACAGTGAAGCCCCTGCGTCTTGTCTCTAAAAAGAAATTCACCACTGTTTCTTCACTACAGCCAACATTACTAATACTGTATTTTTCCTCCCACAACCCAACCCTTTCCTGTTATAGTGCATCAGAAGTGTTTTTTCAGAAAGATGATGGAGGGATTGGAGGTAGCTACTACAAAGTAGTTTACCGAGAGTACACAGACAATACCTTCACCACTGCAAAATCAACACCCAATCACTTAGGAATCTTGGGTAAAGCCTCTCTTTTTTTTTTTTACTGACCAGGAAACATTTTTATAATTTCCTAGTATCTTGCTTACTGGTCCAATGTTTTATCTTTCACCTAAGTTCCCTCAGAACCTCTTACCTGATAATCAAGTTCTTCCACATTTTTCCAGGTCCAGTCCTGAGGGCAGAACAGGGAGACACTCTCAGAGTGACATTCATGAATAAGGCTGACGGATACTACAGCATCCAACCTCACGGCCTTTACTATGAAAAACGCTTCCAAGGAAGCAACTATGAAGATGGTGAGGAAGCAAGCAGTTACACTTCTGTACAGGACAAGACTTAACTTGCTATTAGGGGGAAGTAAAAGTTAGAAAGATGTCAGAAAAAGTCAAGCTAGTAGCCTGACGATTGCTGGGCCAAATCCCAAAGCATCTCCCTCCACACTCAGAAAATAAAGTACATAATTGTACCTTTAGGGGTCCAAAAGATCATCACTGGGGTGGTACCCTCAACAGTGCAGTTTGTACCTTATAAAGACTGCACTACTGAGGCTACAACAGCAGTACCTTTAAGAGTACCATTCCAGTAACAATCCTTTGCACACCTAAAGGTACAATTTGGTTGTAAATTTTCTGAGATTGCACCCATTCATGCTTCAGTCATGGGGACTGGATTCTGATTTAGCTGCCATACAGTGAGAGGTGGGTATACCCTGGACATGCTGTCCATCCATCACTAAGCTAACACAGACAGAATCAAATTCATCCATACTATTAGCTGATTTACAGAAACAAACAAATGCTTTTGCCCAGAGGAAGTGAGAGTGCTGAGTCAAAGCCCACAGAGACACAGGAAGAACATGCAAATTCCACAGCAGATAAGCATGTGCAAGCCTTTTTGTTTTAAGGTGACATTCTAAAGAAAGGCATAAGCCAACACAATGTGCCCAAACTTGAGCCATTCATTACACTGGCCAAATAAGGTTCTGTGTTTCATTGTGTGTGCTGTTATTTTTAGAATTAATATTGTAGGTGTCACGGCATCACCACATCCCTTTATGATGCTGTGAGAGTGTTAGAGGCGAGGGCTTGTGGCTGATTGCAGTCAGACGACAGGCCTGAAACCAGCATGTAGGTTGGCCACCCAGTCGGATGTCAGTTGATGAGTTGGGGTGGGGGACATTTCTTCTAAAAACCACAGGCGAGAGGGGGACGAAAGGTAAATTCAACATGTCTCGGTTAGAAACCATTTTAGAGAACCAATAAACATGAACAAAAGTTCAAAACAGAGAATACTACAATTGAGACAGGCAAAAATTTAGCTTGACTAGGAAGTCCACAAATTTGCAAAGTTATATCTGCATAAAAACAGCAAAGGATAACAAACTTACTAAACACAAGCGCTGCTCAGATATACAAGCAAACTAAACAGAGTGAAGTAATCAAAGCTTGCCAACATCAATAAGGGCACAACATTGAAAAGAATAAAAGGAAATAAACAAAGTGAAACCCACAAAAGATTAAGGAATTTATCTAATTTGTTAAGAAATAGATATTGTACATGAACTGCACTGTAGTACAATGTGTTAAAAGCAAAGTAATAAGATGTAACTTTGTCACTTATTGAGTCATTGATCATTTTAATCCTTTGTCTGCAATTTTGAAGGTGTTGACAAGCGAGGGTCCCACGTTGGTCCAGGGGAGACTTTTACCTACACCTGGCAGGTGCTGGAAGGCCCATCTGCCTCTGATTCTCCATGTATACCCTACCTGTACTTCTCTGCTACTGACCCTGCCAAAGACACCAGCTCTGGATTGGTCGGACCTCTGCTCGTGTGCAAGAAAGGATCCCTGGGGGAGAATGGAATCCAGGTTCTGTTTTACAATCTCTTCAAGCATGCTCATGCACAAAAAAGAAATCCTTAAAGAAAAAAAGAAAAATCAGTAAATGTACAAATTCTGTCCTTTGTTAAACAACTGATGGTTTTAGGGTGATAACAAAATACAATGAACTACACTGTGAACTATACACACCCTCAATGTTTCCTGCATTATGTTTGTTTTGTAAAGCAGAAGGGTGTGGATAAGGAGTTCTTCCTTCTTTTTTCTGTCATGGATGAAAACCTCAGCTGGTATTTGGATGAAAACATCAATACATTTGAGGGAAAAGAAGACTCTGAGGACTTTGAGGAGAGCAATCAAATGCACGGTAATCAGAGTGTTTTATAAAGGCTGTAGTTTTACCTCAGCATTTAAATTATATTTAAATACAGTTTCACTGGTAAAGAATGAAGCACACAAACCATGTTTTGAAACCCATGCATGTTTCCCTGATGAAATCTTCCATGTCATTTCAGCTGTTAATGGACTCATGTATGGGAACCTTCACGGACTGGAGATGTGTGCAGGGGACAATGTCATGTGGTACACTTTTGGGCTAGGCACAGAAACAGACATCCACGGTGTCTATTTCGAGGGAAATACCTTCAAGAAACAAAGCACAACACGTGACACTCTCAATCTGTTCCCTCACACCGCTGCATCTGTCGCCATGCAGCCAAACACTCCTGGTTAGTCACATGACTCTTTACTTGTATTCATCCATAAAGCACATGTTGATCCAACAACATGCTGCAGACTGACAGGCGTATTTATGCTTTACAGGCATACGGAAAACTTTTTATAAATTTCCTTCTGTGGCAAGAAGATTGCTTCCAAAGTGTACAAACAGGAAATATCTAAGTTCCCTTCAGTTTCCTTCAATTAGTTTCAGAATTTCTGATTTGGTTTGGTAGGTTATTCCCTCCTATCCTTATTCAAGTAAAGGGATACATCACAGTGAATGGTGCTGATGCAGATCCAAGATATATATGTATTTGCAAAGCCATGCTATTTCTAATAAATTCTGTTTCGTTGTAGAGTTTAGAAAAATTGCTGCTACTCAAAATTACATGATTACATATTTACATGAGCTTTTAAAGGGAGGTGGTGAATTAGTCAGTACAATACTATGAGCTTAACAAAGGGAAGCATTTGAGTCCTGTGTAATGTTAGTGATCTTCAAATCCTATTTAGACATGCA
>JBBBVU010000016.1:11111348-11141709 GCA_037177055.1 Atherinosoma microstoma
GCTAACTAACCTAGCAGTTAAGAGAGAAAATTCTCCATTTATTTACTAGCTAGCTAATTAGCTTTTACAGGCTATACCCCATCAGTTGGAAGAAAATGTCAAAGATATTCAGAAGCTTTTCTAACTTGAGGAAACTTACCTTTGTGTTGCAGTTTTTCTCCTCTCGCTTTCCCTCTTCTCTGACCTAGAAGGATAAGTCCTTTTTGCGACATCGTGTTGTTTTCTCCACCTGTTCTGTAAACGTGCAGTGCACACTAGCTACACACCTGGTTGCACACATTAGAAGAAGAGCGAGGCATCAGCAGCTGTGTTTACATCAGAGATTTTTTATAATAATATATATTTGATTATATATTGTCAAATGTGTAATTGAATCATCACTCACACGTGTCAAAATATTAATAATTGAAAATAATAAATAATTGAATAATTAAGTTTAGAATTAACTGCTCTTGGGCGCCCCTTAGTGGTAAGCAGGCGTTTAGTTAGCTTATAGGTCGGGCTGGCTCTGAGTGTACCATTCCTATGAAAAAGTAATCCTGTTCTTTGTAGTCACCAGTAAGGACTGGTTAACTACCCATTAGTTCCTGATTCGTTCCTCTTTGTTTTTCTGATAACTAACCAGTACTCCCCTAATAAGGCTGGACTGTGTGTTCACCAGAAAGTACTTAGTAACTACTTATTTGTTCCTCTTTTTTTCTGAAAACCATAGTCCCCTAATCAGGCTGGACTTTGCTTTCATTAGTGAGTACTGGTTAACTAAACATTAGTTCCTCATTAGTTCTTCTTTGTTCTTCTGATAACTTACCAGTAGTCCCCTAATAAGGCTGGACTGTGTGTTCACCAGTAAGTACTGGTTAACTAACCATTAGTTCCTGATTAGTTCCTTAGTAACTATGCAAATTGTGTGTCCCTTATTGTAAAGTGTTACGGCGCTGGGTAAAGGAACCTATTGTCATTTAAGTCAGGCATGCTTGTGACTCAAAAATATGTAGCACTTTATACAGCCCTGTTTATAGTTACAGATGTTGACAAAGTTAAACATTTTTATATTAAAAAAAAGATAAATTGTCATATGTAAGATTTTTGTAGATTTTTATTTAACTGTTATTCGTAAATCAAGTAAAGGAACTGATTGGAGAAATTTGGTGTCATGCTTTCTTTCTAGCCCTTCCTGCTGCAGCACAAGAAACTGAAGTTTCCATAAAAACGCTGCTGCTCTCACTCACATTTTGCCTGCTAGCTGTTGGTCGACTACACTGGTGAAACACTCCGACAGAGGATTGTATGGTGCATGAACAACCACAACAGTGGTCATTAATGCACTTAAACAAATGCAAGGGAAATTATAGCTATTGCACATGTATTTGCTTTAGTTTATTTTTATAGATATAAAACACTGTGAGTTTGAATATTTTCTTAACGATTATTCTACTTCTACGAACAAAAAGAAAAAGCTTGTGTTTCTGTCTTGATGCACTGTGTTGAAATATGTGAATAATAAGCTTTTTCAGAGAATTGTTGTACCAAATATGTGACATTGGTTAAGAATGTGCAATAAATACATTTATTCAACAGTTTTATGTGATTTATTTTTCTATATGTGATCATTTTTCACTGTGAAGTGTTTTTTTCCTCACTGTGCTAGCATCACCGAGCACCACAAGGTGGCGACAATACAATATAAAAACAAACTGCCAAAATGTGAAAACTAATTGGTTACTGTCAGCAATGTCTGCATCACCACCTAACTCTTTATTATTAAACCATTTTTATTTGTCTCCCCATGGGTGCCAAAAATATTTAAAGCTTTAGAATGTGTAGATTTTTAAGAGATTCTGCAGTATCACAGTGATCCACAGCGTTTTACTTACATTGTTGTACCAATACAAGAAAGTCCTTAAATTAAACTGTTGACAAACAGTATTTCACTTTGATCTTGCAAGAAATATAGATAACTGCTGCAGAATGAATGCTATATTACAGCTTTATTAATTATCATTGCTTATAAACTGATGTAAGAAAACTAGATTGGATTTGTTCATGAGATAGTTGTTCTCAGCTGTGATGTAACACAAGCTGACCAGGTCGTTAATTGAGTGTGGTAATGTGAGAAGAATAAAACAATGCACGGCAGATTAATTACATTAGATGTGTGTGTTTGTATGTGTGTAAAGAATTTGTATAGCTGTTAAATGAGGACGAAAACATCCACCTATCGCTGTAAAACAGATCAGATTCCCCATCAACATGAACAGTTTTCCATAATCACAAATCAAAGATACGGAGCCCGTGAACAAAGATGTGTCAGAGAAGAACTTTTTTTTTTTTTTTTTAGCTTTAATCTCATCATTTGACCACAGTAACAGCACAAATTAACGTCGGTGTTTACGTAGATATGGTCATTGTTGCTCACTCACTGATTGATTTGCATATTGATCAGAGCTGAACCAGAGTCCACGAGCCTACAAGTTAGGACAAAAGCTGACACAAACTGGAAAACAAGTTTCAATTATGAGTTTCTTATATTCTTATAACTTCCTACAGATTAAAATTCTACACCCGGAGTTAGTCTAAAAGATTGGTAAGAAACAAAAAAAAACAAAAAACAACAATTGACACTAACGTTTTGGGTTCTTGTTGATTGTTTTTGCTACAGTGCGCATAAAGTCGAACAGCAATCAGCAGGCACTCACTGCACCCATTGATCATGATGGTGTGCAGCATTCAGGACTGGGCTTGTGTAACAGGTTGAAAAACAATCTAGGATTAAATTAATATTAATTCGTCATATGAATGAGAATAAATCCGATTATCTCTGATTGCTTAGCACGATCGTCTCTGTCAGACAGATAGGCTACTTGAACCCAACCGCTTCCTTCAGCGCGCAAATTTGTGTCTTTAACAAGAAAAAGCCGGTAAACATAAGGTGGTAAACATAAGGTGGTAAACAACTGTATGCAGCTGCTGATAATGCGTCACCGCTCCAGTTTGCTCTCCTGTTCTATCAATTCTTGCAATTGATCCAGAAACCTGTTGATACCTAAGGAGGTCTATTGTGTTCTCAGACACAGTTTGTTTGGTTTGATTAATCTTTTCCTACCCATCCGCGCTTTCACATTTCCGTTTGCACGACTGATAAAATCAAACTTGTAACGCAGATGTTTTTAATCTCCTCATCACCTCCATTATGAGAGCTCGATACTACTATTTAAAGGTACAGTTTCTTAGAATGTGGTCCACAGGCTTGAGATTATTATATTATCTTGTAGATAAGCCTCTGCACAAACTGAAGGACGGACAGAGTGCATCCAAAAGTCAATAGGGGGCGCCTTGTGAGGACCGCCTGTGTATATAAATGTGGATTTTCCACAGATAACCTTGCCACTTAAATTCAAATAAGACGTCTGAGAAGTGGTCGCTTTGTAGTGCTGCTTGCAGCTTAAAGGTAAGAAACTTATTATTTGTTTATGTATTTTTCTACAACTGTAATTTGCTTTGAAATGAAGAAAAATGAACAAGTGGTGGGAAAATACTTCATGTTTAATTAGATTGGTGAAAAAAAAGCTTTTAATAATTGTAATGTGTAGCTGGTTTTATTCTACTGACTGAACAGACAGTGTGTCAGTGCTTGAACATTGTTGTGCATATGTGTGTGAGAGTGAATGAAAAGAGAAAAGCTGGCTGTGTGAGCTGATTTGTTTGTTAAGCTCGGCAGCTCATTTATGTTTGGGGTGCGCCACAGTAATTGCAGGGAAAAGTTGCGGTTGGATGGACATGAGAGGACATTTAGAAGGTTGCGTAGGAGAAACAGAGGGGGGCATGTATTGAGTGAGTGGAGGGAGTCCCAGTTTCTCTGAGTCCAGTTTGGACTAGTTTGCTTAAAAGCAGAAGCTCTGTGATGCCACCGTGGATGCCTCAGTTTATCCACTGACATTTGTTGCAGCAGCTGCATGATGAAATGATCTTTCCAGAAAGTTAATAATTCACCACCCACGGTTAGAATTGGGTAGATTCATTCTTTACCTACATCACATCAATAAATGCCAAAGTAATGCAACAACATCTTGTATTTACACACATTAGCGGCTCATTTACACTTGATTTGACAAAGTAAAGCAGTTATCTCCAGTTAGGTTCAAAGTTAAATGATTTATCTTCTAATCTTATAAAAGCCAAACCTTCCTGTCCTTCACTGACTTGTGTGAGGGGCTAACAAGAGAAGCTCCCCCCCCCCCCCCCCCCCCTCCCACTTGCACATCTCTCTTCACAGATAAGTGATCCATCACCCTTCATCTGGAGCCTCATTCAGGGAGGCTCTCTCTGCTCTTCCAGCTTGCTCTCTCCTTTTTGCTTCTTTTCTCCTTATCTGCAACTTTCTTCAATCCGACCATGGCTCCTACCTTGGCCACAGCCTTCGCCAGGCGCTGGTGGATGGCAGTGACTTCTATAATTGAGAATCTGCTGTTCTCCGCTGTGCTGCTGGGATGGGGATCACTCCTCATCATGCTCAAGTCAGAGGGCTTCTACTCTTACCTCTGCAATGAGGAAGGTGAGTCAAAACTCTTGAATTTTTGTGTGGAAAAAGAACTGTGGACCAAAAGCTTCATTTAAAAGAAATATTCATTGATGTATTTTATCAACAACTACCATATAGACAAGTGTTACAATTTACATTTACAAGAACAATTAGAAAAAGCAAGTGTCTTAACTGTGAAAAATTGCAATCTTGAATTAGAGCAAAGGATGGAGCAGCTTTTTATTTGAGAGATGTAAAGCTACACTGCCGCCTTCTTGCCTCCTCCATTCTTGAGCTAGAATAGATGTTTCCACAGAAGAGGTCACTAGCTGTTTGCAGGTACTCTAGAGATTAAACCTGATAAGCTAATTTAAAGAGAAAGCGGGGATGCAAGTAGGGAAAATGGTCCAAATTTAGACAATGAAAGGCTTCCATCCCTCAGTATGTTAATTTATAGTAGCCTTAAGACAGGGCAGTGCACTTATTCAGAGGGAGTTGATAAACAAGTAACAAATGGACTGTATCAACTGTCCTTTTGCCATTTCCCCGAGCCCATCTTTAAAGCTTTTTCTTCATCTCATTGTCCCTTTTGAAAAGTATGTCAGCTTCTTTGTGCTTTTAAGTACAAAGCTGGCATTGATGCACCCAGTCTGGCTGGCCTCAATCAGGTCTTTTAGACGTGAGTAAGCAAAAGAAAGTGTGGGCGAGGTATCCGGGCAGACGTATTCTTTGGATGTGAGGTGACACTGTGTCATTACAAACCTGTAGACTCCAGACTATTGGCTAGATTCCATTTTTTCTGTCTCAGAAATAGCCACCATATCTCCCAGGGAACTGTGCACAAACTTTAACAGGTGATTGGGGGGGATTTCCATCTTTAAACCTGTTGCATTCCCTAATTATTTCATTTAAATTGCTGAATTTAGTTATTTTAGACTTCGTTAGTTTAAACCCACTCATTCCAGTCACATTCCCATGCAAAGGCCAACCTCTGTAGGGTGGCATAAACATCTTACTTGTGATGTGTGTGACTCAACAGCTGAGCTCCCAGACTGTAGAAGTTTTCTTGGAGAAATGCCACAGTCATCTTATCTTTTTCTGATGATATAAGAGGAAATAACAGCAGCTCAGCTCTTTTCAGGCATGTGACATGTGGTTGAGGAACAAAAAGATCCTCGTTTTTTTTATTACTGGTAATATGGAAGTTTAAAGTACACTGAAAAAGGTCAGGGAGGGGGAGAAGGCTGATAGTGAAGTGATGAGCAGCAGAATTTAGAACAGCTGAGGGTGTAAAAGTAAAGAGATATTAGACTGAAAGATAGCAGTGCAGCACATGCTGGGTGTTTGTGCGTAAGCAGCAGATTTCTGAAGGAAGTGAAAGCTTTATTTCACATGGTTAATTGAGTGACTGTGAGTCATATCATGGCAGGGAGCTATGTGGTCTAGTCTGAGTTCCCATAATAAATTGCACATAGGTTAAATGTTACACAGAAAGATTATTGTCCTTTACATGTTGTAGTGTTTCTGTAAATTTACTCAAGTTTAAATTTAAACCATACAACCAACATAACTGTTACAAAAGATTGGAATTTTTGCACCCTGAGGTCCAATCCAATCCATCTCTTACACATGCCATATACCATGTGCACATTCACACAGTGCTAACAGCGTTTATGATCTGGTTTCCTGAGGAAGACTTTGGCACTTTGTTATGAACTGCGTCATGGTGTTTCACATTGCAGTGCTATACAGCAACGTTCACTGTGTGGGCACAATCACATATAGAGGGAGTGCCATCTAGAAAACGTGAGCTACCAAATTCCCAAACCACTGACCCCTCCTTCCTCTGTCACTTGGATTCCTCTTGGACTTTTGTACCTGATCTGCACACGTGAGCTTGTTGCAGGTTCTGATAATAAAGCTATTTGCTTGTGCCAGTTTATCACTTTTTATCCTGGACATTTCAAAGTATCAATGGATCCAAATAGCATCCCACATTTTAATCTTCAGTGCTTATTTTCCTGCTGTCTGCAAATTTTTTTGCTGACATGTTTTAATTTCTTGCTTAAGGTTTACCGTACATCTACGTGTGCAAGTATTCATGTGACTACAACTGTTTGATGTGTCACTGTCTTGTGAATAAGCAGAAGTGCAAGCATCGCACTTTATCTGACCACATCTCCCAGTACTAACCTAGATTCTAAACGATCATATGGTTATCCATTGCAGTCTGTTAATTGGCACATTGCGACAATTTGAACCATCTCAATTATCTTGCATGCATCGTATATCCTGTAAAATGTGATCGAACTTCACTTCCTCAACCTTTGTTCATCAGGTAACAGCTCCAGCTACAATCTGTCCCAACCTCTGGCAACGCCATCATCTGAGGATTATGTTGACTACTATGAAACTGAGGGGGAAGTGGTGGGTTTTGGAGATGGGGTGGAGATGAGGCCCCTGGTTCCCGCAGATGGGCCCCTGAGGATGAATGGCTGGCTGATCTGTAAAGAACAGGATGAGATGCTGAACCTGGCTTTCACAGTGGGATCATTCCTGCTCTCAGCCATTACACTGCCACTGGGGATCGTCATGGACAAATATGGGCCTCGCAAGCTCCGACTGCTGGGCAGGTGAGTAACGAGAAGAGAAAAAACTGGTCAGATTCATCATGATATTGAATCTGCAGAAGAACATGTACATTTTTTTGTTGAGGGAAGCTGAAACCTCAAAGAAAGATATCTTAAATGCTTTGCAAATAAATGCAAATCTATTTTCTTGGCTATTTGATAATAAAACAGCAACTTTATTATTATTAGAATTATATGACACTGTTATCTTTTTTCAGCACATGCTTTGGATTTTCCTGCCTACTCATTGCTTATGGAGCCTACAAACCAAATGGTAGGTGCAGGTGATCCATAGAGTTCATTTTTCATTCCTTTTGAAGCTGAGCATGTACTAACATTTGTATCATTTGCAGAACTCTCCGTTCTCATCTTCATCGCCCTTACTTTCAATGGCTTTGGAGGCATGTGCATGACCTTCACCTCCCTCACAGTAAGTGTGCGCACCATTGTATGCTTTTCAGTCCTCCTGTTGCAGAGCCTGCCGTCTGATGTTTGTCCAGATGTATATTCTCTATGTTCAAAGCACACTGCCTCACTCTTCCTGCTCTGTTGTAATAGCTCCCCGCTTGGTCACAGTCTTCCTCCCTTTTTTTCTAGCATTCCATCCTGTCTTCTGTGGGGGTTTTTTCTTTTTTTTGTCCTTTAACACTGCTCATGGACTCTATGCTCCTATGGGCAACCAGACTCACCGTGAGATGATTGATTAGACTGAGACACGGAATACCTGAGGGTCAATGATACTTTTCACTTCATCAGTTATTGTATTTCAGAATGGACCCAATTGCAGACGATCACATTGCTGGGTTTGTTGCATAGTAGGAGTAGTTATCCTGTTTGTCACGTCTGCATTCTTATCTCAGGTCACTCGATCAATATGAAGATGCTATTGGGCAAACTTATCTGAACTAGTTTCTGAAATGACTAGTCAGTAGACTTACAAGACATCAAGGCATTTTTTGACTAAAGCCACCTTTGTAAAATGGACTGCAACTTACTATAATGTGCATAGGAGTGTAATCCCTATTTCAGACCAACGTTTATAGTGAGAAAGAATGATATTGGATCTCTTGAGGTCACATGACATATTCTGACTTCATTGCTGACACTGCTTCGATTAAAGTCTCTTAAAGTTGGTCAGATTTCACAGTTGGCTCTGGGATCAATAAAGGGCTTGATAACCTAAATGTTTTTCACACCTAAATACCTTGAGCAGAGCCTCAGATACAAAGAGAGGAAAACAACAGATGCCATTCATTACTGCCAGGGGCAACAAGGTCGATGCCTTACCAGTTATTTGAATTCTTTCCCTTTTATTTTTCATCCTCTTGCTTCTATCCCTTGCCCTCAGTTCAGCCTACTGTGACCCCCTCAGGAGTCCAGAGCTCTACCATGGTGATGCTGTTCACTAGAGAGGGGCGCTACTCCTGTAAATCTTTCTGTAAAACACTATTTCTGTACAACCACAGGCAACATCTTTCATCTCTAATGTGCTACTTGTTGCATCCCCTAAATGTCTCATTAGCTGCAGCCCTGAGCATCAACGTCAACTCCTATTCTCTAGGTTTCAGCCCACTGGAGCCTTCCCAGTCTGCGCATAAGCCCATGTTTTATCCGTCTCCTCCGCTTCGCTTCATCTCCTTAACAACCTGATACACAGAGCGAGAAAGCCTTAGTGTTTGGTTAATCATTAGACACAAGTCCACTCCTTGATTCCTTGATCATGACTTCTCCTTGGACCTTCAGGTGCTCATATTCAGCTGATGGCTGTTGGGTAACTCAGCCGTCCTCAGCAGCCACAACTGGCCCTATGCCAGTGTCCCTTGTCAGGCCATTGCCCCTCTTCAGCTTCATTCAGAAGCTGCTGTTACAATTGTTATGTTTTCTAAAATGTACTGTAATAGTTTGATTATTACTCCAGAATGTGATCACAGAGCTGGAAAATACAGTAAACTGGGTGTTAATTCCTTTCCAGTTTTGCATACACAGACACATATTAAGTTTAGCTTCCCCATTCTTATGTAATCAAATGAGCTTGTTGTTGTTCAGTCTCTTGAAAACAGAACAGCTTGTGAATGCTTTTCTGTAGCTGGTGTTTGCTGCCGACTGTCTCCTCTTTTATCTTCCAACTCCATCTCCTTTTTTCTCAAATTGGAGCAAAGGGTATGAAAGAAAGACAGACTGAACTCTCCATCCTGCATGTTTAGTTCATTTCCTTTGTCCTCAAATGTCACCTCACCTTATTCACCCCGTCTTACTGTTTCAGCTGTGGACAGTCTGTCAGAAGTGTCTTGGTTTCGTGTGTTGGACAGCTGTGTGCTTTATGTGATGATTTCATGTTGCTTTTACTGGTTCCATGCCACTTTGTTGTGTTTTTATTTCCTCTGATGCACAGTCATGTCTGCTTGTTAATTGGTTCCCATTGTGCACTCTGACCCCAGAGGGCATCATCTTTATAATGCCCCCAGTTAGTCCTCTTCCTCTTACAAAGCACAGCTGAGTTCAACTTAACAATAGAGGGTTTCATCTTCATAATAACATTTGCAACAGAAAAAAACTAATTTCACCAGCAGCTTTTAGCTAATTGCTATTTTGAAAATGCAATAAATTTAAGTAGCCAATAATGACTTGAAAATATGCAAGTTTAACTGGTCTATTTGCTGTTTCTTCTTTCTCTTTTTAGCTCCCTAACATGTTTGGAAACCTCCGTTCAACTTTTATTGCCCTGATGATCGGCTCCTATGCCTCCTCTGCTGTCACCTTCCCTGGTGTCAAGGTAAAAAAGAAGACATTAACTCCCCTTCAAGTTAATAAAATCTGTGATATTTTGCAGCTTTTTTGTGTAGGGGTGGCTTATTTTAATGATTTTTTATGCAGCATGTCATTTAATCTACAGCTAATTATTCTATATATTCAGGATCTTTGTGGTCTTGTAGTTTTACTGTCCTCTAAAAATCACATGTCCTCAAAATCAAAACTGTAATCTGAAAAGCAACAATTATTTAGATAAATGTCAGAAAAAAGTATAAACTTGATATGGGGAGGAGTATACGCAGCACAAAATATGAATAAATAAATAAAAGTGCAACTTTAGTAAAATGATCTAACCACATGACTTGACTTAGTAGAATAGTTACATTCTCATACTGCTGGTATTCACAGACATGGTGGATTTGCATTATTCTCCAAAGACTGGTAGATTTGTTATATCTAAGGATCCAAATACAAGTTTAAAAACTTTGAAAAGATTTTACATTAGCTGCATTTGTCGTTTCAACTTTTTAAAAAAATTTTTTATTATTCATTGGTTACATTTTGCACACAGGTGATCTACGACTTGGGCATACCTTTCATTACCATCCTGGTGGTGTGGGCTTCCTGTGCTGGACTGGTCTTCTTGAACTGCTACTTCAACTGGCCACTGGAACCATTCCCTGGACCAGAGGACATGGACTACACGTGAGTGTCGCAGATAGAGACACTGGCACACAAATACATCAAAATACACTCACAAAACTCACAATCATAGAGACTACTATTGCTACTACTATTGAAGTAGAGGCAGTTTCATTATTGAGACTTGATATAAGTAGAAGTCATTAATACTGAAAGAATTGGATTGAAAATGATGTAACACATGGGAGAATGTGTAACTTAAGACCGAGAGGTTAAAGTTTGACTGCTGATAATCACTCGTCAGCTAAATTTATCCCTCTGCCATTTTCATGTTAGCGTGATTTACACAGACCTTTTCTCTAATTTCAGATTGTAATATTTAATCCTTTGGCGTGTCCCTTGTCACTTATTTTCATTTCGTCCCCCCTTTCCTCCTCTGCCTGCACAGTGTGAAGATCAAGTTCAGCTGGCTTGGCTTTGACCATAAAATCACAGGGAAGCAGTTTTACCATCAGGTGACCACAGTGGGCCGCCGCCTGAGCGTGAGCAGCAACGTGAAGCAGAAGGAGCTGGTTGGTAAGGATGGACGCAATCTTTGCCTCTCCACCATGGACCTGGAAATGGACAGCAAGCCAAAGGCAGAATGTAAGAATGCAGTACACCACAGATATCCTGCTGCAAGTATGTAGCTTGGATTTCAGTGAAAGTTGTTTGTGGCATTGGCCGTAATTTAAAGCTGCTGTCCCTTTCCTCTTCTGCAGCGGAGTCATTCCTGAAAAGCATCTCGAGCCCAATCTTCATGCTCAGTGCGCTGACCATGTCGATCACTCAGCTTCGTCTCTTGTTCTACATGGGAGCCCTGAACAGCGTTCTGGAGTCACTCACTGACGGAGACCTCAACACAGGTTGGCTAGCCTTGATACGCTCGAAAGATGTGTCCAGACAAAATTTGAAAACTTTGTTTCCTGCTCAGTAACTAAAAATCATGAATCATAAACAACTGAACTTATTTAATGTTATTGAATTTGCAGTGGAAAAGATGGAAGTCGGTAAGATGAAAATCCTTTAGATCTATTAGTAGATCATTGAAAGTGGCCAGCTTTAGAATTTAACATAGTTTTATTGAGGTTTATCATCCCAATTCATCGCAATTCTAGATCCACTTTCTAGGCTTTTTTCACAGCTAGTTGACTTTGCTGTTGTCCATGACAATAACCCAGTCCTTCATCTGTCATTCAGCTTTAATATAAAACCACTGATTTCCATTAGTTGTACTGATTAACTAACTTTCCCCCCTCAGCATCAGCAAAGAGCACACATCGTACGAGTCATTGCACATGATGCAACTTTCATGTATCATTGCCCTCTGAGCCATAAATCTGCCTCATAATGGCATCTTATTGACTTTTGAACAACCCTGTTGTTGCACTCAATGTGACTCTAATGTCCTGGACTAATTATTAACTATACTCTTGCATTAACCAAGTAGAGAGATTTCCTGTCCATTTTCTCTTATCTTTTTACTCTTTCATTAACTTTTCTTACTCTTTCTCAAACTTTTTGCTTTGTTGTATTCCCTCTCATCAATTATTCTGTCCTCTGATCCTTAGTGAGTCTGTACTCTTCCATCTTTGGAGTGTTGCAACTGCTTTGCCTGATGACCACTCCGGTGATTGGTCAGATCATGGACTGGAAACTGAAGGACTGCAGTGATGAGGAAGATGACAAAGAACCCCTTAGCAAGTAAGCCAGTCTGAGAAGTCTCTCACTCATCTATATTTTCAGACTCCATTTATACACATTAGTTTGACTAAATATAAAGTATGAATTCATTTGGGTTGTATGACATCAGTGCCTTATAATCTTATATCAATATCAATAAAGCATACCAGTATCAATCTCGTTTTTCTTCCCCTTTCCTTATTTTACGACTAGGGGTGAAACAAAGAAAAAGCGCAGAGACAAGAAGACCCAGAAAGTGACCAATGCCCTGCGAGCATTCGTCCTTACAAACGTCCTTTTGGTTGGATTTGGTATCACTTGCTTAGTGCCCAATCTCCCATTGCAGGTGAGCAACCTTTGACGTTTAGGTTAGCTTAGTAGAAAGATCACAAATAACTAGCCTGATTGCTCCAAGGTACTAAAGCCTGACTCCTAGACAGCAGATAATCAGCATTACCATTAACTGGACCAAAGTTTCATTTAAGTCCATCATAAACGAAATAATAAATATCGATGTCACCTTTCCTCAGATTGTGTCATTCGTCTTACACACTGTGGTGAGAGGATTCATTCACTCTGCAGTTGGTGGCCTTTATGCTGCTGTGTAAGTATCAGTGCTGCTCTAACCTAACACACATCCAGTTACAGGCAGAAGTTAAGATACACACTCACATTCATTTTGAATCAACAGGTGTGTTTAAACCTTTTAATGTATACCATCAAGATCTAGGTTTTTTTCTCCATAAATGTAGCTTCAAACTGAGAAACTTAACTGATCTGCTTTATCTCTTCAGGTATCCATCCTCACAGTTTGGCAGCTTAACAGGGATGCAGTCTCTGGTCAGTGCTGTGTTCGCTCTGCTGCAGCAACCCCTGTTTTTAGCTATGATGGGACCCATGGAGGGAGACCCTTTCTGGGTAGGAATATACAAACACTTATACACAGACACACAAATGAAAGCCCTTGGCCTTTGCTAATTGTGGTTTTGTCATCCAGGTCAACATCGGACTCCTTGGACTCAGTCTTCTGGGCTTCTTGCTGCCTCTCTATCTGATCTGTTACAGACGGACACTCAACAAACAACAACAGCTGAAAGCGGACGATGCTAAGATATATATCAAAATCAATGGATCAGATATCCCAGAGGCTTTCGTCTAGAGAGAAACAGAAACGGACAGAGAACAGAGAATGAAGAAGATGCTGAGAAACATGGGCAAGCTAATAATACATGCACATAAGCATGGAATTTGTCCTAAAATAACATGCTAAGGTTATACATGTAATTGTTAAACTTCATCATCAATTACACACTAACAGACTGTGTCACCAAGTTTTCGAAATTCCAAAATAGAAAAGAAAAACCAATGTGATAGCTGTCACAGAAATGAGTCCAATGGACAGTTGGTGAGGAGAAAAGTAAAAAATGCAGCGAGAATGCAGAACAAGAGAGAGAAAAGACTGTGAAAGGAAAGAAGCATGAGCCGGCTGTACTCCCCCAGATCCTCAGAGCTCTCTCTTTGTTCACTCTTTTTTGAGCTGCAGACATGCCCAACTC
The DNA here is from genome assembly GCA_037177055.1 of Atherinosoma microstoma. Taxonomy (NCBI): domain Eukaryota; kingdom Metazoa; phylum Chordata; class Actinopteri; order Atheriniformes; family Atherinidae; genus Atherinosoma; species Atherinosoma microstoma. The sequence continues at coordinate 11,125,169 of JBBBVU010000016.1, forward strand.
CTTTCCAGCTTTTAGACTGCTCTATCATCTCCACTTGAGCAGAAAAAGGCGGATTTTCCATCTGTGAAACCAAAACTCACTGTAATCAGCAAGTGATGCTGTTTGTGAGTCTTGATTTTATCTCTATTTTATATAATGAGAGCGAATCATCATGTTCCATTCTGAAAGCATGGTGCTATTTCCATCAGCTGGATTTCTCCAACAGATGGTGTGAGGTACATGTGGAGTAAATTAATGAGTGAAAGATGAGATATTGCTGGTGTTTCTCAGACAGGTAGAAAAGACAGTCGTAATTCTGGAGTTGGATTTTTCCCTTTTTTTGTTTTTGAAAGGCTAACATCTGATGACACTACTACTGTAGAGTAGAATATACTGTAGTATTGATAGAATGTCAGTATTTCTGTCAAAACATTAACAAAAAGCTGTTGTGTTTTGTTAAAAGCAATTTGTTAATGTATGTTGAAGTATTTATCTTATTTTCTGCTTTTGTTTTTTTTTTTACATTTACCAGGGGTGCCTTTTCAATGTACCTTTGCGGTAGAAAAAAAAAAGCACATTAGTTCATTGAATGTTTACTCATAACAGTGAAAGTAGTCTCCCTTTTGCATCACATGACTCTATTAACAGTATACTTAAAGCTTTCCAGTAAGTGTGTCCATAAATCAGTCATCATTCAGATGTATTAGCTTGAATCAGTATTTCACCCAGGCTGTCTGCCTACTGTAAAGAGAAATACAGCACTTTCCCCCATTTTTTTCCCCCACACAAACTCGGCTCATTTCGGCACTTTCTCTTTTTGCTTCCCTTGGGAAACAGCACCCCCTTACCTTCATGTTGTATTTATTTTCTTTTACACTTTCACCATCAATTTCTTAGTGTATTTAAATTATGCTTTCCTACTTGGATGTCCGAATATTTACTATTTTGTTTGCATAGATCTCCCTCTATCATCACAGAGGATAATGTGGAGATCCATGAATAATGTGAAAGAATATGTGGGAGTTAATAAATTCTTTTATGCTTTTTTTCCCCACTGCTAATCAGGCTCTTTGTGTTTCTGGTTTATTAAGTTTCTTGATTTAAAAACAACACAGTCTGTCATCATATTTATGATAAGATTGGGGAAAAACTGTTTTGTTTTTTGTTTTTAAAGTACACATCTGTAATTTGAGGCTTTATTGCTTTTAGGCTGTCTTGCAACCAACCAGCAGAGGTCAGTGTTACAGGCATGTAGAAGGACAATCTAAGGTAGATTTCAGTCTTTTTAGGCTTACTTCTACTGCACTTTGATATAAAAACACCTTGCTGACAAAGGAAAAATCCATTTAAATAAAAATGGCAGAAATATAGATATATCATGCACAATTTTCATACATCGAATTAGTCTTCATCTGTCCAGAAAACCCTCAGCGGTTAGCATGATCTTCTAACTCCACATTTCCTAATCAGGAAACTATGCTCGGAAGTGAGAGGAAGAATTTTTCAGAACAGCTTTTCTGACAGATGTTTCTGGCACCCTCTCACCACTACATAGCTGGCCTCTCCAGGCCTGTCAGTGCTCTGCTCTGCCACCTGATACCACACTCCAGCAGATGGTTATCACTTGACACCTCGCCACTTCTCACCACCTGAGACGAGATATGAGAGAACATTACTCACATCGGGAAAGGCTGTGCTGGAGCTCTGCTGCTACTGAAAATACAGTCTCTTTAACTCATTGTTAAGCCACAGGTGGACTCTGGTTTGGTCACAAACTTCAAAACAAGAAAGCCATTAACCAGAAAGTATGTTTCTGCTAGAGCCAATGCAATATTTTAAATACTCATTCAAGGCAGGCCCTTCAAATTCATGAAAAAAAATTCTGTTTAGTTTAAGCATAATGCTACAAACAGATGCACAAACTACACTGCACTGCTCACATCCATGGTAGCTGAAATGCTTTGCTAGGGGAAAAGGCCCATTCCTGCCTGACCAGAATTCATTGGGACCATGTACTGTATGAATAATGTTACAAAACTGTCCCACATGTGGCATAAGTATGGTTGCCTGCCTACAAACAATTCACCAGATATAATCAGCTCAGTTGTTGAGCCAAATGTGGTTAGAGAAGGGATGGGCATTTCAACTCTGTGTAGCCCCCCCCCCCCTCACTCTTCTGTGGCCATTGAACTTACATTCATGAGTATTTTCATCAGTAAGCCATTCTGACGTGGTTTTGATCTGCAGAGCAACATGGGGCATTTTCCTGTGGAGTACATAATGACAAGACGGTTATATTCAATTCTGGAAAGCACTGTCAATGTGTTTCTCAACACTCGCTGCAGCTCCCCTACGTTATCATTAGAGAGTTTCTTCAGTTTTATTCTACCGACTTTTTTTGTTGGGACTTTAAACTCTGTCTCAACTAATTCCATCAAAATGTTAAAATCCTTACCTTCAACAAAACTGATGAGAAGTATGTCTTTAGTTATCATCATTGAAATGTGGTTGACTATTTGCTCTTCATGTCTAACATTAAACTTACTCAAACACGCTTTGATCGCTGATTTGTGGATGGACCTTCTGTTGGATGCTTTGTAATCTAATGACTACATAGATGTGGTTAAGTTATGACATGCAAGCTTTGCCAGGCAGGAGCTGCACAGTACCTCATTTTGTTTGCTCTACTGAAGGATCCACACAGAATGTTTTGGTGGTTGTCTTTGGGTCTCCATGTTTCTTACACTTGTACTCCATAATAGCAAATCATTACCCATCCCTGTTAAAGGTGACAATTCACAAGATAAAGTGTTTTCCAACACTCTTCCTTGGAGTGTTGGAAGAACATGCTGTTCATTACGAAGCACACACAGAGTTAGTAAATTAGCAGAGTTTGAAAACCTTGTGGTGTGTTATGTTTAACTCAGTGAAACATAAAATTTACACTCTGTGCAAGCTGGTAAGCCAGTGAAATTTCTGAGTTCCCAGTAGGAAAATCTAGTTGAACACCCTTTAAAGTCAGATCTCAGGAAACTGAAGGCAATCCCTTTGAATCTGACGTAGCTACTCCATTTTGATAGCAACATCTGTACCCAGACAGCATTCAATTATAGTAACATTCATGCACCTTCAGATAAAATTTTTTATTGGTTTGTTTGTTTCTGTAAAAAATTTTTGGGGCGGCCTTTCATACCAAGCCAACAGTAGCGCTGGTTTGTCTGGTATTTTTCTTGGATGTCCCTTGTTAACCATCGATGGACTCCGTTAAAGTTTCTTTTTCCACCGACTCAACGTGCAGTTTCAGCATCACAGCTATCTGTGACAGAATTCACTCCAATAGGTTGTTTATCAGTGAATCGGTGCACGGGAAGGTTGTTTGCTGTTTTCTTACGTGGCCTTCTGCTCTGGTAAGTAATGTCTTCTAGCACAGGTGCAGACTGTATGTCCTGACCAGCAGTTGGAAGTGGCCTTTATGGTGTGTTTATTTGTTCTTTTGTTTCTTCAGACACTGACAATACAAGGAGACACGGCAGGGGCTTCTTGTTTGAGCTGGTTCTTCATTTTGGTTTGATGTATAAAAGCCCAGTGCTTGTAGTACTAACACAAACACATAAATAATGATACATACATACATAAGTCTCGTACAACAAAGTAAGGCAAGTTTATTATATTACCAATTTCATGTACAATACAATTCCAAGTGCTTTACATAAAACATTAAAAGCATTACAGCGGGATGCAGAAGCACCTGACTAAACAACGAGATGCACTAAAAGTTTACTGAATATCTTTATAAAGTCATTAGTTCTGCTTGTAGGCGTGCATGTTTAGTTAACTCTAATATATTCAACAGATATGTATGTATGTGTTTCATTATTTTTTAGTTGTTTAATTATTGTTTCTTTTACCAGTACTGGGGTTCCTGTCTCTCCCTAAAAACTCAGTGTAACTAAATACAAGAAGAGTTTACTGGGTCGTACAACATACTTCATAAGACAGGATTGGTATTCTTTACTTTAACTGTTTTGCAAATTGTTGTTTTTTTCAATCTAGAAACTCAATTTTCTTTTTCGGGATGTCAAGTTTTAATAACACATTAACAGCAATGTCTTTGTTTCTGTTGTAAGTGAGTTTGTAGTGCAGTTACTATGCAACACTGCTACTTGAATTCAGACTTGTTCTAGACCACTTTTATAAGCTCAGAATTTTGTGTTAATGTTTTCATTTTGGGGAAATTTACAGGGCTGAAAACTGTTATTTGCAACTTCCTGTCACTCCTTTTGCCTGCCAACTCAGATCATCACACAGTGGTGATAGAGGCATTAAAAAAAATCTAAACAGGCAGTGTGACCAATCCAAGCATTTAACCTGTCACTTATATATCAATGAACACATTGCTGTGGTGTTTACATGTGCAAAATAATGTAAAGTTGTTTTTGTTCACCAGGTGTAGTTGTCTTACAGTAGGGTTGCTGGTTCAATCCTCCCAAATGTCAATGTGTCCTTTGGCATGAAACTGAAACGGTTCAGATTTGACCTCTTAGCTATCTCCCTAATTCCAACTTGTGAAGCTAACTGAAGCCAACATTAGATTGTTCCTCTCTTGCTTGAAATTTGAGTCAGGAAAATCTAACACATGTATGATTTAAGGATATCATGCGGGCCACTGAATATGATCAAGAGTTTTACAGAAAAGTATTATTATTATTGGCACATACAGCAGGGATGTGACATCAGATCACAAGAGGTCACTGGAGAGTTGTGGAGAAAAATGTTATAGCCGATATAAACTGATGTGCTCCATTTGTTATTGGATCACCTATGATTTATGTTCATGCCAGGTGTAAACATGCCTTGGTCTAAATCAAATTTAGTTGACTACCCCATCTTTACAGTGTAACTTGGAGGAATTACAAGCTTAAACTTGAAGCACATTTTTCTGCTAAAATAAAAGGGGGTAAAAACAACCTAAAAAGCCTTATAAAGAAGTAGACAAACATGTCAATATATGATCTATTTATTTCTTAACTTTTGTATTGTTTTGTATTTGTGATTTCTTGCAGACAATTTCTTAAATACCCACAAATGCCAAACTGCATTTATTACACAGGCTCTAATGGAAACTTGCCATTTTTTGGATTACATAAAACATGCAATGTTGGCTAGATATAGGATAGATGTTTAATTGAGACAGGAGCTAAAAGCGGTCCTACAGATGTGAACACAGGAGCACAATAAGCGGATATTGGCAGACAGATAAAGATGCGCTATAAATATAGCAGCAGTTTGGTGTTACATAATTTTAGACTCACACATATGTGCTCATATCCGGGACGTGGGCCTGGATTAGGGACCTGATGTCTCATCACGCAGCAACATCTCATTTACCCCCATGCGTTGCGGTCCAAAGCATAGTCAAGAGACCTCCATGGGTACTAGGAAGAACTGCAGATCAGTCATTAACTTCTGTATAGATAAATCAGGACGACTGCAGAAGTCCCTACATGGAGTCAAAGCTTATAAATCACATATAAAGACAATAAACCGAGGGTCTGCTTGCAAAACAAAATGTCAGTCATCCGTTACATATATTAAAACAGAGAGTAGAGGAAGATAATCACATCAGAAGCAGGACTTTGTTTAGAGGGCTTAGAGAGCGGATCATCATGTTTTTGTGCCAGCGGTGGTCCCCGTGTCATACGCTGACGTTAAACCACGCTTCTACGTCATCACTGTCACAATGACGCAGTGTGTTGCACACTCTAGAGAAAAATGGTTCAGGGAAGCTCATTTATCCGCTTATTTTGGTAAGGTTTTTCTACATAGAGGGAATCGTATTACGCTATATATTCCTTATAAAAATTGTGCTGCTTAATACGTGTCAGGAAATTTTTTCTATTTTTTAAAATATTTACTTACCCCTCTATTTTTATAAGAAAATAATCAATTTTATTATCATTTATTTTCTGTTCTCATAAAGAAATAGTCCCCAAAATGTTTTTGTTAGTAAAGTTAATTAAAAAATTACAGAGTGACATTAAAGTTTTATCCAACAATTAATTTTAGGCTGTTCGTTCTATTTAAGTCTAGTGACCGTGTGGACCCAGCCCATCCAGCAGTGACCACTCCCCGGCTGAACCATCGCTTTCAGTGTGTTCTCTCTGCACAGGCCTCGGAGATCTGCGCGCAACAGCAACGCCGCGCCGCGGCCCCGATCAGGAAGTGAATTTGAAGAAAATAAGCGACTGTGGAGGTAGAATGACATAGAGGGGGGAGAGGTGGGAGAGAATCAAGCGGAGAAAAAAAAAAAAACGACAATAACGGAGGGAGAAACCGACCCTGTTTCTGGAGCTGTTTTCCCTCTGGGATAGAGGTCTACTGCACCGCCAAAAAAAATGCTCATAAAAGAATAGTAAGTAGCCGTGTGTGCATGTATAAGTGTGTGTGCATGTATACGTGTGTGCGTCTACGTGTGTGTGTGTGTGTGACAGAGATGCGTCTGGTTTTGCAGCACTGACATTGTGGCCAGTAGCCCGAGAGAGGAATTAAAAGAGTGCGGGCAGAGTGGTGTCGACATCCAGTGCTTGACTTCATGTCCGTGATCATTTTAGTCTCAGCACCATGTAGAATCACGCAATTTATTGAATGATAAAACGGCGGCGGGTGTAGTTGCATCAACAGCCAGTGCATGGCTGTGCCCTTCACATCTTGCATCACAAGCTTTCCAGTCGGTCTTTTGCTGTGACGAACGGCCGCTGTAATTCCCGCTGCCGTGCTGCTATAAAATGACGGATGTTCGAGAGGAGCGGTGTGGTGCTGAGGTAGAAATGGCTGGCATAAGCCGCGCTGTACTCTTCTGTGCCGAGCCAGAGTTCGTCCCTGTGGCCATGTTATTGATGCGCTTTGGTGAAGGTGAAACTACCGATGGAGTATTTAGCTCTGGAGGAGTGGAGATGGCGAGGTGTTGAACGGCCCAGGTTGGATGGATGGATGGATGCTCGGAGCAGATCAGGTGTGGGATGAGAGCAGGCATAAGAAGTGGCATAAAGGGCAAATGGTGAGGTTGTGATGAGAGACGCTGGGCCTATGGGAGGATGTGGCAAATAAAATTGTGTATGCTAAGGGGAAGGGGTTTTTTTTGTTAACACATTGTCCGGGCCTCTGTAAGGAGACCTGATAGAGGCCTACATTCAGAATCAGCTGGTGGTTAGAAAATGGACAAGACAGATGGACAGCAGGTCCATTTGGATCATACTGGCAGTCAAATAATGATGCTAGCCACTTTCTTCACTGCAGACAGGATTGTCATTACTTGATTTTCATGGTGTCAGAACATTGACTCATGTTGCCTCAAGGAGATTCACAAAAGAAGTTCTCGATCTGGCATCCTTTACGTATATTTAGAACCTTCTTTGAATAAATCATTGTTTTTTTTCTCTCCTAATGTTTTATTAAAAATTTCTTTTTATACTTTTTTCATTGCAACTCTGGCAAGGTCAGGGCGAAAACTACTGTCAGTGAGCCACACAGCAGGTGCTGGCAGCTTCTTGAACTCTGATCTTGACACATATCAGCTGATTGCAAACATGTATTAACATGGATTATTGTTTTGATTTCACATCTGTGTATTTAATCAGCCCTGTGATAGACCGGCAGCCTGTCTAGGGTGCACCCTGCCTCTCGCCTGCTAATTGCTGGGATAGTCTCCAGCTTCCCTGCGACCCTGAACTGGAATAAGCGGTATAGAAAATAAATGAATGGATGGGTGTATTTAATCAATAAATGGTTCAGCACAAAAAACAGAGCTCAGGATCAGAGTGATGGCATGGCTAAAGATCTGAAGTGATTAGGGAGAGTCTGGGCTTCAGCAGTCAGCCTGGAAATTAATTAAATCGGTCACAATTAAAGGCTGAATGCACTTACGCACTATCAACACACGGGCACGACAAGATGCCTCTACACACTATAATACACACACACCAAGAAACCATCAAGGTGGTCTGGAGACAATTAGTCTACATATTCCTGGAGTACAGGTGTTTGTCTCTGCCCTGCCCTGCTCTCCTGAACCAATGACCTAAATCACTCCTCGTATCTCCTCTCTCTTTAGTTTCGGTATTTGTACAGAAAAAATACACAAAACACACAAAAATACACTTTACATAATGTGATAAAACTGAAAGGAATAGAACCACAAAGGAAGAAGAGACTAAAAAAAGGAGAGGAGGTAAGACAGAGAAGATGAGCAGTACAGGAGGGGTGTTTGTTTTCTGAAGCAACAGAGACACCTGATCCTCCTTTCAAGACCTTCAGACCAAGGAGAGTTGCTGGGACAGGAAGAAAGACTTCAGTTTTTGTTTCACCTCTTAAGATGCACTTCTATTATTTTAGTGTTATACATATTGAGGGGTATACAGCATTTGAAAAAGATGAGTAATACATTCAATATTTTAATGTGACTGACATCATCTTAAACTGTAACACTTCCGTATTAAAAAAGAAAAGAAAGGGGAAAAAAATCCATCAATATTGTAAATTCAGTACTATTTTAATCTTGCCATTTGACATCTGAGTGTCTGCCTTCCTTGCAGCATCTGGTCTCCCATTCAGTGAATGCTTGTATGCAGACCCAGATTACATTCAGTGGCAAGTGGGATACAGGATTATGGGAATTTGGGCACTCTTCACACGCTCACAAAACAATGAACAAAGCTGCATACTGTACATGTGCATTATGCAGTATGAGATGCACAAGGGTCAAGAGAACGAGGTAGTGCAGCTTGTTTAAGCTGCGGTGACACTGTGAATGACACAAAAGACGCCAGATGTGTGTGTGTATGTGTGTGTGTGTGTGTATTATGCATGCATGTGTGGCTGGATCTGTAAGTTGAACTGTGCCAACCATGAAGCTGTTGCTGTTGATATGTTTTTCAACTAGTTGTGAATTTGACAAATCAAATTCATCATTGTTCCAAGGTGAATTACTCAATTTTATGATTTTATTTCTTATCTCACTTGTAATTTGCCCCAAAATACAAGAATGGATTCATGTTTACAAAGGAACAATGCTGTTACCTGTAGGTTAATACTTTGACTGAACATCATTAACCCATGAAAGGCCATAATAGTAAACAGAATATATATCTCAGAGATACTGATACAGCTAATGGTTTGCACTGCTTGTACAGAATGTACATTTCATGTTGTAAGATCTGTCAGTGCTTTTCACACGACTTTCATCGGGCCTGTTGTCACTTTGTTATAGTGCACAGAAAGGAATTTGTTCATGTCTCATTCTGAGCCAAGAGCAAAATTACTGGAGAGCAGTGTCATTAGTTTCCTGGTGGCATGCAACTTATGTGGTCACTTGTCAGCCAGCAGCTTTTCCCAGTGCTCTTTTGTAAACAGTGTCAAGCTGAGAAATGTTTGAGATGAAAAAGCAAAAGGAAAAAATCAAAAGAAGAAGAAACAAGGCTTTCAAATGCTTTTGCTTGGATTTATTAAAAGTTTTAGAACTATGCAAAAACTGTAACTATACAGCTTAAATACCAATCTGAAACAAAGTTTTCACTTCAGATGTGAGCTGTTACCTTGGTCACTACAACATTAGATATTTCCCCCACATCTCAGTTTTTGTATTTGATTTGAGTGTTTTTCTTGCATCAGTGAAGTATTCTTTCCATTGCTATTCTTAACAAAAAGTAGATAGTTTATTCCTTCATATGTACATATGTATCTTAATATGTTTTCCTTTATTGCTGATAGGCACTTGCATCGCTCCAGAGAGCATAAAAATAGCGTTGCCATTCATTTAAAAAACCCACAGAAAACATCAGCAGCATAGAAGAAAATGCATGTTTATCAGATATTTGGGGTCTTTATCTGTATTTAGCTAAAAAGATAAAGATGTCTCTTCATGAGTGTCAAGCAGAATGTCTCTGGCCTAATCTCGTCATAGAGAGTGGCTTTAACACTGCAGCGAATCAAAATTAACTTAAATTCTGAAATTAAAATATAAAAGACAGAAATTAGAATAAAATGACAACTAAAACATAATTGCAGGAAAAACAACATTTGGGTGTAACTATTTTTAGTAACTCTGTATTCTTTCTTCTCTTTCAGTCGAGTGATACTTCCGATCTCTGTGGAAGAGGTGAGTTTTATCTCATTACAGGGTGTCTGTGTTTGCGTTAAAAATGGTCCAAGGCTAATCTTTATTTAATTGAATTTTTTTTGTTACGTTTTTTTTGTTTCACCTCATTCCGAAAAATGCAGCACAGGTGCCTTTGAAAATTTCTGTATATTTGTTGTTCATATATTCTTACAAACCGCTAATAGTTTCATGTAAAATAGAATAAATGAATAAAAAGAATATTCACTCTTAACACAGAAAACACATCCTTGGTCAGTTTGAGAAAATTCATGTTAATATTTTACAGCAGCTGTGAGGAGCCTTTCCCATCAGATGGACTTGTCGTTGAATCAACGCAGCCAGCAGCATGTTTCACTGCCCCTGCTCTCTTTGCCTTATCATCATTTCCAATGCAGTTTAGTCCTCCATTCAGACCTGCATTTCAAATGAGTTACCTGAAACTACTTCAATGAGTCACATGTTCACCTGTCCCAGTACTCTTTTTTTTATATTCAGTAATTATTGCAGCATTATTGGGGTGTTACTGGTGTAGATTTTTGACACAATAAACACTTAAATAGCTCTTCTCCTCTTATAGTCTGCAGTTTCAAGTAGCAGAGGGCTGCAATGTGCCACGTCAATGCCACATCTCTCACAGGACTTAAAGAGGCCAAATCTGAGACTTGAAAACATCCTTTGATGTTATCCTATATTTTCATTCTTACGGATAGGAATTCTCAACATTTTGTTTCTCATAACAATATTTTTAGCCCTTCTTACCTAAAGTAGCCACAGATGACATTGCTTTCATGACTAAATAACAAAATGTTGACTGAGCAAAATGGAAGCAATAGCATAATAATCTTATTTTTTTCCCAGATTTATTTTTTAATTCAGTTTCACAATTTCTTTCTATCTGGGAGGGAATCTGAAGGGTCGAAATGATGATCAGTTTATAGCATAAAGGAGTTATGTCTGTAAATATGCAATAAAACCAGATTATTCTTTTTTTGGTCAATCTTTTTGTAAAAACATATTTCTCATATCACTGTCTTTGTTAAGTAGTTTCATTATGCAAAAAGGAAAAAATACTTTGATATCTGCCTTGGTGTGTGACAAAGAAAATCCCTTTTCAATTCATTTCTAACATTCTATATTTAGGACAAAGTAAAAAGATTATCTGGTCAGTAAAAGGTTTTAAATGAAGTAACGACGATTTCAGATGAACACGATCACATGAAATGTTATATTGTGTGATTATTTATTTAACAAAAACTAGCTAACATTATCCGTTTCTCACATCCTTGTGGAGGAACTTTGGCCAAATTTCCTTTACAGTGTCGCTGATATTCATTAAGGTTTGCAGGTTTTCATTAAAGGTCCTGCTATTTAATGTCAGTCAGATTGAGATCTGGTCTTTGGGTTATTGAAGCAACAATTTTTTTAATTTTTTTTGCCCACTGTTATAGATTTACTGGTGTGCTTGGGATCACTGTCCTGTTGCATGACCTAATTTCTGCCAAGCTTCAGCTGTCGGACAGATGGTTTCACATCTGACACAAGAACATTTTTGTTGTACAGAGGAATTCATGGCCGACTCAGTGACTGCAAGGTGCCCAGGTGTTGCAGATGCAAAACAAGCCCAAATAATCATCCCTCCATACCTGAACAGTTAGTATTAGCTGTTTTTACTCATATGCTGCGTTTGATTTTAGTCAAACGTGGAGTTGTGCAATATGGCCAAACATTTCCACGTTGGTCTTGTCTCACCAAAAGACATTGTTTAATAAATCTTGTTTACTTACATGCAACCTTTTAAATATAAATTGTTCTTTTTAGAGAAAAGGTTTTTACATCGCAACCGTTCCAAACAAGCCACACTTGTATAGTCATCTTCTAATTTTCCTGTCATAAATTTGAACATTTGATATTCAAACTTAGACCTGCAGAAACTGAGATGTAGCTGTTGTTGAGAAGTGTTGTTGTTGTTGTGTGTTTTTTCTACTTTTGCCATTTCTCTAAGCTCTGCAAAGTCTGACCTTGAAATGAACTTGCTGGGAGTTCTGCTCCTGGTGAAACTGACCACTATCTTGAATGTTTTCCACTTTGTGAATAATCTTTCTCACTGCAGAATGGGTGACCCTGAATTGTTTGGTAATGGCCTTGTAACTATTCCCAGATTAATGAGCAGCAACAATAGTTTCTTTAAAATCTCTGCTGATGTCTCTTCTCCTTAGCACCACACTATCAAATTGTCTGTTTTTATAGAGGTGCTCACACATACTGATGATCAATAAATCAAGTGCCTTTGATAAGTGGCACTTACCCTCTTAATTTCCCCAGTAGCAGTAGAGGTGACTTTGTTTTTCACACACTGCTTCTTCATTTTGGCTTGATTTTGATAAGTAATGACACCAGTAAATATGTTGTTTGTTGTTGTTCATCTGAGGTTGTATCTACCTCACCCTGTAAAAACCGGTTGACTTTTTTTATTCACACGACACAGGAGTTTCTGTGTGCTTTCGTGTCTTCATTATCGGCCAGCTATCATGTGAATGAACAAACCATATTGTCTCTTTGCCCCGACCCATACTATATTCTGTGAAATTTAGCACCATGAAATGATATGCTTAAAGTGCAAAAAGGCTCAAAATGTGCAGAAACACACAAATGTGCCTGAAGCTGTGTGTTACTATATGAAACATTATTGAATTGATTAACATAATTTATCTGCTCCCTCTACACTCCATTGCTGGCCACTGATGAAATTACTACTGCCCAAAGTAATACTCAAATAGCTATTAGTGTATATTACAAACTAAAAATGTGACTTTGCCTCTTCAGTGAACATGCTGTCCTCATACTTAAGTCCAAACTGTTGATACTTTCATACAGTGAGCTCCTGTAATCTATTAGTTATTGCCTATTTAATCATACCTCTGCATAATGCTTCCTCTCTAAGAGCAGGACTGGAAATTTTTCTGCAACACCTATTTCATAATTAGGTACGAATAAAGTGAAAGTGTTAACTGCGCTTTATTTGTGCGAGAGCAGGACATTCTGTCTGACACATTGGTCAGACTAAACCCACAAGGCAATCTCATACTTACCCAAAAGGCTTTGCCGTTTCTGCAGCCCATTAATATAGAAGATAGCTACAGTTTTGTGTATGCAGTGAGTGTATGTTTGTCTCTTTACCTGAGTGCCTCATATTTAATTCTTTATTGAGTAAATCTTATGTAAAATAAAGCATTCATTCTTTTACTTTTTATGAAACTGCTGTGCTGGGATGTATTTTTCCTCTCCATTTCTGGAAAGTGTGGGTCAGGAAAACAACTAATTTAAGTACAGCTTTATGATGGAATACGAAAAACGGTCTGTACATCTGTATAGACTCCAATTTATAAGTAACAAGTTGGCTACTTTAATTCAGAAGTCTCAAAGTCTTAACTGAATTTTGGCGCTTTGTATCTACATATAAAATCAATGTGCTTGGTGCAGTCCATGTCAGCAGTCTGCTTGTGTTGTGCTGACCATCCACATATTTGGAAACATTTCAGACTTTTCACTATAATTACCCGGTTCAATCTTTAATGATGTATTGAAATATAATTTTTTCATTTTGTAAAGAGTATTTTGGCTTGTCCCCCCCAATATAGTTCACTACTATATACATCTAATCTTTCCAACACTGAGTCAGAAATCCATCAATGTCTTGATCAAGCTCTTGCATCCTTATAGTTAACAGAGAAAACATTCAATAAATCAAGATCTTCAATTTTAGCTTTTTTATTTAAGAGCAACTGATTACTGGATTTTTATGTGTATATAAACAGCACAGTCTACCAAAGTTGACACAGTAGCTTTCTTATTTGTGTAAATATGTAATCGATTACACCTTCAGTCTGATTTCTCAGCAAGGTTTTTTTTTTACACTCACAAATAATGAAATACAAACAATAATCTCTCTCTTGTGAAAACAATAGACTAATTCAGATGTCATCGATTCATTCGATCCATGCAGTGTCGTAAGTGTGCTCTGGGTCAGCTTTGGGTAGTGGTTATATGATGGATTAGAGGTGATTAAGAAATGAAAGAAGCCATTGTCCCATGTATAAACAAACACATGCACACTGTGGATCAGAAAGATGGGGGATGAGCTGAAGAGTGGGATGTGAGAAGAAGAAAATATACAGTTTTTGAGATAGAATACCAACTGGTTACAAAAGCTTCAGTAAATTAAAATTACAATTAGTACAAATAATTTGGGACAAATAACGAGAATAAGAAAATAGCCATATGATGTCATTCACTATGTAAGATTGAAATAGATAAAAAACACATAAAAAATATAATAATGATCAAAAAAATAAGTGCTTTAGTTATTTAAATAGCACTTTAAAAAAAAACTCAAAGTTGCTTTACAGGATAAAAGAAGAGTTAAAAACAAGACAAAATGCAGAAAACAGGTAAAAACACCACAAAAAAGTTCAAATAAAACAAAGTTCAAGGAAAGTTTAAGTGATTAAAGCAGATAATAACAAGTGGGTTTTTAGTTGTGATTTAGAAGTGGCGTGGTCTGTGGTGTCACGGATGTATTGTGGGAGGGAGTTCAAGAGGGTGGGGGCGACGACAGAATAGGCCCTGTGCTCCCAGGTCCGGTGTTTGTCCCAGGGACGATCGGGAGGTTAGAATTAGCAGAGCGGAGGGTACAGGAAGGGGTGTAGGGGTGACTTTTAGATAAGAGGGGGGCCTGGCTATGGAAGGCTTTATGGGTCAGTAGGAGGAGTTTTGATACAGTATGGAATAGGAAACCAGTGAAGGTTTTAGAGAACAGGGGTGATGTGGTCTCGGGAACGGGTGTGGGTGAAGAGGCGGGCGGCAGAGTTTTGAATATACTGATGTCTATTGAGGAGATTGGTGGTAATATGATATGAGAGTGTAACTCTGAAAGGTAAAACAGTCGTGGAAAAAAGTTTACATTCAGTTCTAAAGTTTTGTATATCAGAATACAATAATAGATTTAAAAAATCATCCGGTTCTCATTGGCAAGAGTGAGCGTATCTATAACTGCAGACATTATGACAGTTGGATGTGTGTTAATGCCAAGGAGGAGACATCAGCAAAGATCTTATCGGAGCTACTGTTACTGCCCAATAATCTGGAAGGGTTGAAAGGTTATTTCCAAACAATTAGGAGTCCATCATACTTAATTGAGAACGATTATCGACGTATGGAAAACATTCAAGGCAGTTGCCAAACTTCTCTAAGACAAGTGGCATATCTTAAAGGTTGCAAAGAAAAAGATTCTCTTCTCTAAAAAGAACATGGCAACTAATTTTAGGTTTAGGTTAGCTGTATGGTCATAATGCACAGGTTCATATTTGATGAAAACCACAAATGGCATATAATAACAAACACCTCGTACTAACTGTCGAGCACAATGGTGGAGGGGTGATGATTTGGGCTTGTTTTACAGTCACAGGACCTGGACAGCGTGCAGTAACTGAGTCAGCCATAAACTCTGTACACCAAAATATTCTAGAGTCAAATACGAGGCCATCTGTCCGACAGCTAAAGCTTGGCTGAAATGAGGTCATTCAGCAGGACAATGATCCAAAGCACCACCACAACAAAACCTATTTGAGAGACTGATAAAGTCATTCAGAAAATTACATTAATTAACTTCAAGCTATTACTTCTGAAGGTTGCTAGCTATTGAATCACAGGGGTTTACCTGGTTTTTCCACATACCGTTTTTGCATTTTGGCTTAGTTTTTTGTGAAATGAAATAATATGGTGTAAAATTGCATATATTGTCTTTCGTCTGAGATTCTGTTTAATTTCTAGGATGACAACCTAAGAATTCTTTATTTTAATTTTTTTTATTTTATTTTTTTTATACAAATCCTGACATCTAAAACCTCAGTCATCATGGTGGTGTGGTGGCTGAAGCCTTTCTATGTGGTGTTTGAATGTTCTCTCTCTGCTTGCATTGCTTCTCCTTAAATATTCAGAAGAGGGTAGCTTTCTTACTGTTTCTTATTTCTGTCCTTAAGTGCATTTTGGACAATACTTTAACCCGTTGTTCTTTGTTTTTCAGTACCAGGTTGGCCAGCTGTACTCTGTGGCTGAAGCCAGTAAGAATGAGACGGGTGGAGGTGAAGGAGTGGAGGTGCTAAAAAATGAACCTTATGAGAAAGAGGGAGAGAAAGGACAGTACACACACAAAATTTACCATTTGCAGAGGTAAGCATTTGTACAGCAGGTTATAAATGTCCCAAGGATGTAGACGAGGTTTATAGAAAGTTCACTTAAGAAAAATCCATTCATTTATCCCTTGAGGCATCTCCTTCTCTCTCTCTCTCTCTCTCTCTCTCTCTCTCTCTCTCTCTCTCTCTCTCTCTCTCTTTCTCTCTCTCTCTCTCTC
>JBBBVU010000016.1:11141732-11171983 GCA_037177055.1 Atherinosoma microstoma
TCTCTCTCTCTCTCTCTCTCTCTCTCTCTCTCTCTCTCTCTCTCTCTCTCTTTCTCTCTCTCTCTCTCTCTCTCTTTATATCCATTCATACAATTTTCCAATTTGGTCTGTCACTTTAAGGATTCTTGGTTAACTCATTCAGTTAAGTCAGCTGAAACCAATCTCTAGATCTATAGAAAAAGTTTAACATATAGCATGTAAAAATAATCATAATGATCACATAACAACCTTTTATACATAAAAGCGGTGAGGTGCAACTGTGGGCTTCCCTGTTAATGTAAGGAGTTTTATGTACTGCTGGCCATTGAGAGACTGATGGCGAACCTTACACCACAAGTTGAATAAACATGCTCATGTGGCCAAAGCAAGTACAAACTAAACTCTAAACATTTCAATTAATTTGAAAAATCTGCAGCAGATGCATGCAACTCATGCAGATACATAAAAATGCAGCAAATAGCACAAATAACAACAAAAGTGTTTGAGGGGGCTGTCAAGGGAAAAAAGGGGGAGGATAAAAAAAAAACAAAACTGATGGATCTGCCAAAACTCAAAGCACTGAAATTAATACATCAAAGAAACAACTAAATAAATAAATGTTTTAGCTCATTTTTCCATCCCACTCATGATTCATCGATTTTAGTAATCTCAAAAGTCACTAAGTACAGAAAAAGAGGTAAGTCCCACTCTTGTAAATCGTGCAAAGCCACTCTAATGGAGTCCCAGAGTTATTGGACAATCATAGATTCAAGTCAAGAATTAGTTTTTATTTGTGATTTTAGACGCTTGCAGTAATTTCTGTGTAAACAAACCATTTGCACCACAAATGTAATTTATACAACTGTAATTTGTGCTCTCTCTGATTGCTAATAGGTCACATAGGTATATGAATAAAAATAATTCAAATGAATCTTAAATAATTTTGCTCTATTTTCACTTCTCTATCCTGAAGTAAAGTGCCGTCATTCGTCAGAATGTTGGCTCCATCTTCAGCTCTCAACATCCACGAGAAAGCCTGGAATGCATACCCATATTGTCGCACAGGTATGTATATCATCCCACCCCATTACAGCCTATGAGGTGTACCGTCTTTACAAAGAAAACAATGTTCAAACAGAAAAATGTTCAAAACCATGGATAAGGTGTTGAAATTCAACACTATCTCAGTTGTATCCCATGGAAAATAGATCTTCATCTTAACCTGGTTAGATAAAAGGTTTTTCAGTTTGCTCCATCTTACTTATCCATAAAAAAAAAACCTTATGCTTGGTTTCCTAAACCAGAATATTTACATGCTCAACACAACCAGGGCACTCCAAAAATCCATTCATCCACAGGTTACTAGTGCACATGTAAACATACTCATTATAGCTCTTTCGCTAACTAAAGGAAATAATGGAGCTCAACATCATCTTAATTTTGGATCCTTGAAAAGTGTGAATAAAAGAGACTCAAATGACTCCAGATCAAAAATGCTGTCATGGATACCTCTCTCTCTCCCTCTGTCTTCTCTCTGAGTGCCTGTGGGTCTCTGTCACCTTGAAGGAGTAGATGAATAATTTACTATTTGTCCAGTGAGACAGGCCATGCAATCACTCGAGCCTTGTGGCTGAGATCACACACGCCGCCAGCTGTCAGACAGCCATCTGTCACACAAACACAGTCAAAGGCACAACCTGAGTCTGTATCTACAAGTTTCACTGACCACAGCTTTTCTTTTAACAGATGAAACTGCCAAAAACTGTACCTGCTGCTAAGTTTCTGAAATGTTACTTAATTCCATTCATTTTGTGTTTCTCTGTTTGCTCTTGCACATTTTTCTTCATCTGGCTCTGCAGTTATCACTGTGAGTATTTTCTTTTGTTTGTTTATGCTTATAAGAATACAGAAAACACCACAAATGGCCCACCAAACACTTTAATGTACATAGAGGGGATAGGTTAACCTGAAAGCTGAGAGAGAAATGTGATCTTTTTCAGTGACACAGCAGTAGGGACAGTTAGACACCATGACTCTGTGGGTGTATGTGTGTTGTGGTGAGTGAATTGGAAAGCAGGGCACTGACCCACATTAATTGAACCTTTTAAGGCTTTTTATAAATTATTCTGTAGAACAACTCTTTTCTCATCATTCAGGATTGCTTCTCTTTTCTCTGCAGAACGAGTATATGAAAGATAACTTCCTGATCAAGATTGAGACATGGCACAAACCTGACATGGGACACCAGGAAAATGTTAGTAAAGACGACCACAAGCTGTACAGTTTTTCTGGAGCTTTTTAAAAATCATTATTTATTTGTTTTAAAATGTGTATTTATTTATAACAGCTGGTCTTTAAAAAAAAAAAAAAAAAAAAAAACATATCTCACATCTAGTATGGATTGTTAAGAGTGTGTTTTAGCTCCGTCAAAGTCACTCCATGAATTAATTCATAAAATACAGAAACAATCCTCTGGTTCATTTTCAAAACTACTAAAATTTTGTTACCTCAAAAATGTATTTCCTTTGTATAATTTTTACCTGCAGTCTCTGTCTCTTATGTTTCAGGTACATGGTTTGGATGCAGAAACCTGGAAAAAGGTGGATGTAGTCTATATTGATATTGCAGACAGAACTCAAGTGGAGCCAAAGGTGAATATGTTAGTGCAAGGTTCATGTTGAGATGATTACAGCAGCTCTGTTGCTTCATGGGTCAACAATCAATCTTGTTTTTGTTTTGCTGGTTTCTCACCTCAGGACTACAAGCCAGAGGAGGATCCTTGCAAATACAAGTCAGCAAAGACAGGACGAGGGCCTCTAGGTCCAGACTGGAAGGTGCAGTGTTTTGTTCAATCTTTTAGTGGAGAAAATAAAACCGATACTAGTGTTGTACAAGGGTTGTTCTTTACAGCACAAAACAATGAATGCATCAAAACTCGCAGCTCTACTCAGTGTATCTGAGTGTCTGTTTCTAGTGCATGGCTCATGGATGTTAAGGCCATTACACCACTGATGAAGGAAGGAATTAGGGTTAGGAAACTTCTCCAACAGAGGAATAATGGAATCATTCTTTACTAACTGAGTATCTTGGAACTTTAATTGGGCTTAAGTTGTTTTGACATATTTTTGTCATAAACAAATGGATTTTTACTGACAAGGAGGTTGCAGTCTTTATAGGTCTGAATACATGAGTATAGGAGTATATAGACTTATAACAGTTTAATATGGTATTTTTGATATTCATACTTGTTAATACTATTTCATCATACACTATTAGTTTATTCCTATTATTCATGATGTTTTGCTAAATGTACAAGTATCTGTATGGAGGTTTTATGACAAAATAGTCAACAAAACTAGAAAACTGCATTACTAATGCAAGCCGTTTGCCATTTATTTAATATCCACCTACATGTGGATCAGATACACTGAAACAGAGGAGGGCTGAAGTGCAGTTGTTTTCTCTCCGCTCCTGTGCAACATTACATGTGTCACAGAGAGTGAGATGCTACACAATTTCAGTAATCATTTTGTCCTTTTGGGTCACAGCCCATAATAGTTCAGAAATATTTTCATTTGGTTCTTTTTGTTATTTAATCAGGTTTCAACTCATTTCAAACTGCCGTAAAGGACATGATAAACAAACAGACCACTTCTCTGTTAATTTGCTAAATGAAAAAAAATTCCATTAAAAAAATAAATAAAAAAAAACATAGATACCTGTTGCTTAGCAACTATGATGTTTAGCTATTTCTCTGACAAACATTTTGTCATAATAAAGTGAAAACCACTGCTCCATTCAAGGACACTGAGGCAATGATGTTTGTTCCAATATTTGTTTTATTGGCATATTTCTAAGGTTAAGGTCTTAGTATTTTATATTTATCTATAAATATGGAAAAAGCAGAAAAGCCTTAAAAACATTTTGTAAATGTTTTAGTGTATCACTTGGTTGGCTCCAGAGTTAGGGGCTTACTAAATTTCTTGATACTGCTGATTAAAATCAAACACGAATAGAAATATTCATTGAAAATACAAATGTGTTGATGTGTGTGTATATCTTTGTACTTGCAGAAGGAGCTTCCTAACAAGAAAGACTGCCCACACATGTGTGCCTACAAACTGGTCACCGTCAAATTCAAGTGGTGGGGTCTGCAAAATAAAGTCGAGAACTTTATTCAAAAGGTTTGTTGTCTGTGAGTTTGTCACCTAATCATTATGGCATCCAGGAAGACACCGGTCAAGTTCAGTTACTTCTGGACATATTTATGGCCAAGTAAGGAGTTATTTGCTCTTTTAGTGAATTTCAAAAGTAGCTACATTGCATAAGGTACATCCTGACATCTTTCATTATTAGTAGGAAAGTACAACCCTTTTTTTGTGTTGCACCTTTGGGCTACACCAGCTAGTGGATGACCAGGGTAAAGAAAGATGGAAACAAACATCTGATATAAGGAGAGAAAAAAAAAGCGAAGCCACATTACAACCTTTTTGTTGTTTTGTTTTGTTTTCTAACAGCAAGAAAAGCGCTTGTTCACCAATTTCCACCGTCAGCTGTTCTGCTGGATCGACAAATGGATTGAATTGAACATGGAGGACATTCGTCGTATGGAAGAACAGACGCGTAGGGAGCTAGACGAGGTAAGCTAAAAAACAAAGCACAGATTGCTTCACCCTTTATTTAGTAAAATGCATCTTTTTAAGAAAAAACTGAAGTAAAACTGGACACCAAGCAAGCTGTGAAGCCATGCAATCAGCACACTTTTCTTTCTTGTGTGTGTCAGATGAGAGTGAAGGATCCAGTGAAAGGGATGGTGGCTCTAGAGGACTGAGGTTGTGTTGGACTGTGAATGCTGCTGCTCATCAGGTGAGTAGAAGTGTGCTGTAACCTGACCTGTGTTTGACAGCATGACTGATGTTTTTAGCCTTTTGGTTAATCATCAGTCTAAAATGTGTATTGTATTGTGGACTTAAAAATTCAAATTTGCA
Source organism: Atherinosoma microstoma (assembly GCA_037177055.1). Lineage (NCBI taxonomy): Eukaryota > Metazoa > Chordata > Actinopteri > Atheriniformes > Atherinidae > Atherinosoma > Atherinosoma microstoma. The sequence goes on from JBBBVU010000016.1 coordinate 11,146,700, forward strand.
TGCAAACTAAATTTATTTCAAGAAATTATCATTCAAATGCTCACAATTCTCCCCTGTTTCCAACACTGACACCATTAAGCATACTGTCGATGCAAGGATAAATTAATGATATCAACATTTTCTGTCTACCATTGTTTGAGAAATTAATCCACATGATTATGTTTCAATGGACCAAATTTTCTTCCTTTTAGAGCTTATATATTATAAATCACAGTTCACCCACTTCTTCTTGATGTGAAGGAATACTTCAGTTAGTATCTTATCTTTGTTATTAATAATAATATTAATTAACCCAACTAAAGTTCATATAAGAAATACGATTTCCTTTCTTTAGTTGTTGTTTTCCATTATTTTGTCTAATTGACAGCAGACATGAGGATTTCCTTTGCAGAACACATTAGAAAAAAGGTCACACAAACCTGAGCATCTCACAATGTGATTTAGAAGTTGAACTACCTACAGCTTATTGATAAGATATTATAGTTGCAACTCAATACAAGTAATGTAGAATAAAAACCTGATTGATTTAGACAATCTTAATCCGATTAACGTCATAGACTTTTGTTGTCCTTTAAATCTCAAATGCACAGATATCGTACCTGTTATCTCATCGGTCATTTCTGGTTATTATTCTTAGTAAGGAATTGGGTTATTTTCTGCCAAAGGCCGCAGAGATATTTAAAGGCATTGTACAAATGTTCTTAATATTTAAAGATATTTGTTAAGGTATGTTGCCTAGCAAATACATTTGGTAATATGGTGTTAACTTGACTCTGCACATTAATTACTATTTTCATCATCATCTCTTTTATCCCCTTACCCTGTTTAACATGAGATAGTGTTGAGAAGGCAATTCTGTGCGATTATGTCCTCTTGGAAAATGTCAGTTTCCCACGTTCTGCTTTATAACCCCCCAGCATCATTAGCTTGTTTTACTTGAGTTATCCAGAAAACGTCCTTGAATCTTTATACAGTCCATTTTTTCCTTTTAAACCCCCCACCTCCCCCCCACCCGGCGTAGAAGGTGAAATGTGTACATGTCAAACAGATTAACTAATGTAACAGTAAAAGCCCCCCCCCCAAAAAAATCCGAAAACTGTTCCATCTGTTAAGCGGCCCACTGGGAGATTGACCACTCCAGCTCCACCGCATTGTAAACTTCTCACCAGTTGCTGACTTTATCTGTCAGTTCTTTTGTGTTAGACAGGTTGTATAATGAGAAAAACTAGCAGGCTATCAGACAAGCAAAGTGCCTTGTTTCACCTCTCGCTGTCTCTCTTATCTTTCAGACCAGAATACCCAGACACCAGCGGATTCACGTCCTCCCTTTCTCTAAACTGATACAACGTCTGATCGGCCGTCCAAATCCCTCCTTCTACAGTACAGTCTGGTTTTCAGGGACCTGGACCCAGTACACTCCCAGTTTTCAGCTGATCTCCTCGACCCCATCATCCTCCCTTGATCCCCATCTGTTTTATGTTTATTTTATCCATCTAATGTCCTCATCTGATTAAATACTCTGAGGCCTCCAGTAGCAACATTATAGATCTTGTGAGCCAGTCCTCTTTTTCTCTCAAGAATTCATCAAAACTACAGAGAACAGAGTTTATCTCAGCAATTTAGGATTTATTTCTAATTGCGATATCACAAAGGTGTATATAGACAGTATACAGTATAACAGGGGAGGTAAATAATTGTATTGAAGTATATAAATATATTAACAGGGTTTTTAAATGAAGTTCTGTAAGTTTGTCTGTGAATGCTTATTTTTTCCAGATCAAGCTTTGTCTGCTCGGTGTTGCGTTTAGATTCTGCTATTTAATTATTTTTTAATTTTCTTTTTTTTTCTTTCTTTGGTTCCTGGTACCTCCCTATCCAGTTGTTTTATGCAGTATTTCCTTTTGTTGTTCAAGTCAATTTGCAAGTCTACAAGTCACAACTAAAAGGTTGGGGTTGTGCTGAGAGTGTTGTATTGCCTCTGCTATAGGCTTTTGACCAACCACAATATTTTTCTTTTCTCCCCCAGTACCTGCTTTCATATGCTGAGGCATTTGTTAGCTTCTCTGCGAATTGTGCATTCATGAGTGTGCACGCTTCTGTTTGTGTGCTTGTGTGTGTTTCTGTAGCATCGTTAGATCAAGGGTTCCAGTTACGTTTTTCTTTATACAAGTCATTTATAGCTCTTCAATTTCATCAGGCTGCTCAGGCTGCTTGAACATGCAGTAATTATGTTGCAATGCATAAAGACATAGAGACAGATAGTTTACAAGGCTGCACAGAAAATGTAAAGTACTCTGCAATGGAAACATATAGTAGACAACCAGAGCAGCCATAAATGAGTTAAAGACTGTCCCTTTTTTATATGACAGTGACATGCGTTTCTTGTGCTGTCATATTGTGTCATCTCCAGTGGATGAATATTTTTTATCCAGCAACAGCAATAACTATCATGACACATTGGTCTCTTTTTTATCATTGCAAATCTATCTTACTCTTCTGTTTGATCCCATCTTGAAATCAGTTTTAGCCAAGCAGAGCCCGAGCTGAAAGTCAAGAGCGGATAAGCTGTTGATAAATAACGTATTAAATGCTGGTTATAATGTGTCTGTCTTTAAATGAGGTGCTTTTTCTCCTGCTGGTATCTGAAGCTTGTTGTTTGTATTCGTGTGTTTTATTGTTTTTGGTATATGCATGAGTGTGAATGAGTGTATATGATCGATATACAGTGGCGTGTGTCTTTGCAGAAAGCTGATGCTAGCTGAGTAAAGAAGCGAGGAACAGCAGACACTATCCTCCCTCTTGTTGATGTCTGTTTGACCTTCTTTGTCTTGAATTACTATTGTTTTCTTATTATCCATCTTCTGTTTACCTCACATCCACCACATAATTCAACTGCGTGGAAAACTTAAAGAGTGAGCAACAGATCATATAAAAAAGCTAAAACCGTAACATTGATTGTCCCCTGGTTGATATGAATAAATTTATATATATTTGGATTTCTATCTCTATAAAGAATACCCCCCAAAAATCAGATCAATTTCTACATTTTTATATGGAAGATATTGAAACAGATGTTTTGTCCTAAATTACTAATATTGATTAATGTATTTTAAAAAAAAAGAATGATTTTCAAGTACCTTGTAAATAAAATGAAATATATGTTAATTTTAAGTTATAAAATCATTAAATCTGTTTTTTATGTTGGGAAATGTATGTCCAACAATTTATATTACAAAATAATTATTAAACTTAAACTGTATTAATTACAGTTCTCAGTTCACATATATTAGGTCTACAAAAAACATGACCTGATATTCAATCAGTTTATTTCGGCATTTTAAAAGGTTCTTACTGGGATGTGCATAGAAGCAACTGTACCTACAATGACTGCTTAACAGCAGTGGTACTTTCTTCCACAGTCCCCAGAATTAGGATGAGTGATCAACATTTTGCTGAAAACTTGACACGATGCCTGAAATAAGAAAGTTTTTCAGCATATTTCCTGTAATTACTGCCATAGTGTTCTTGTCTGTTCAGTTTAATGTTATCAGTCTGGTTAAAGTCAGCTTCATGTTTGTTTTGTTTCACAGAGAAACATCGATTTCAACCAATCATATATATTTATTATCTGACAGATTATATGACATTAAGGCCATAAAGAACTGGCAAATATATATTTTTAACCATTTTCTGTTGCCTCCTCTTTGAAGATACCACTGGCTCTGGATGTCCACCCCAACCCTCTCTGTGTCCATCAAGCATCTCACTCTGTGTCTGTGGGGCCCCCAACTGACTCATGGAGATATGTGGATGTACTGTATGTACTGACCTTGTAAATAGTAAATAAATTAATGTAGATGAACACACATATATATAGATGAGACTGTCCTGCCAAACCTGCAGCACACCCTCCTCACACTTTTGTTCCATTGTTGAATGTTGAACAGTAGACAGACCACAAAATGACTTTCGTACAAGAGAGGAAAACTTAGTTACAGTTGCTCACATTTATTGCTGATAAGAAATTTTGAGGCATAACATCAGCTGTAGTTATTGAAAAAAACATTCTTACATATTGTTATAGACAGATCAGATTGTAAGATGCTTTAGTAAAGCAATGAGGAGCTGAGTTGTGTGGTTAGTTATTTGGAGAAGAAAATTAAAGCAAAGCAAAAACCCTGTCCACTGTTACCTGTCCTCCCATTAATCCCTCACAGGGACCATGTCTCATTGGCAGGACAGTGTATAAATATATATTTTTGTTCTGAATGTTGTTGTACCTCTCTTGTCAGTCTCTGAATTACACTCGCTTGTCTCACTGAAAAGGAACATGTAGCGGCAGCTTGGGTCAGTTCATTGATCCACATTATGGGCTGATGGAGTCGGCTCAAAGTGGAGCCTCGGTGCAGATTAGATCCTACCCTTCTGTTGTTAGTGATGGGGACTGAGGGGGTTATTCTACATGTCAGAGCTGTTTCAACTTCTACAGTGTTGAAGTTTATAGCTACAATGAAAAAGATAAAAGACAATTGAACATAGTTGTTTCCAAACAGATATTGACAGTAAGTCCGTTTTAAGAGCCTAAACATACAGACGTGTGAGAGAAAATGGTTTAACAGAGACAATCTCATAGATACCTGTTGTTAGATTCCTTGATTTATAATCAAAGTATGAGGAAACCAAATGATTCCATAATCCCAAACTGTTTTTAAATCTCTCTCTCTTTCTTTCTCTCTTTCTCTCTCTCTCTCTCCCTCTCTCTCTCTCTCACTCTCACTCCTGTTAACTTGTCTCCTATTTTCTTTCTTTTCTTGTGAATTTGTGCCTTTTGGTCATCTTATTCTCTAATAACACTACTGTACATCGGAGACGTAAAGAAATGAATAAAAAGAAGCAAAGCAACTGTACATGCTTTAACTTTGATGTGAATTATTTCTTTTTGTGATATCCTGAAATGGTAGCCTATAGGTAATTTATCAAATGATTTTAATTGCATTGTACAAGCTTCAAGGTGTCAAACCTGTGCATTTTCCTTAAGACAAAGGGAATGATGTCCAAATATTTAACGTAGAAAGGTTAATGATAAAACATTAGGAGAACTGGGAGAATTAACTGCAGTTTCCCAACCAGGACTTACTGTCATTTATTACCCCAGAACTGTAATCATCTGGAACAATTACATTATTGTAATATTATTAAATGTAACTGTACACTGTACTATATTTCACATCATGCTGTAGTTTTTTTTTGTTTGTATGTTTTTCCTTTCGTCAGTTTTAAGATGGAAGAATAAGAAAAAAACAATTTTACCCAATAATAAATACACATTTGAATCCATTTATAAAATGAATGGAGATAAATGACATAGATCAAAGAAAGAGCAATGTTGTAATTTGGAAAAATAAACATAAGTGAATTACAGTCACAAAATAAGAAATTTGAATATTAATCAATTATGCCCCCTTGGAGCTATCAGAAACACAGTTGCAAACAACAGATAATGCACACATGTATACACAAATACTGCAGAAAGGGTCAAATTAATCAGGCTTTGGGTGAAAAAAGATTACTCTAAATCCTGATTATGAGGCTGAATAGGGGTTGGACAGAGAGCTGCAACACATTTTGTGATATTTTGATTAAATACTCATACCATAAATGCTAAAAATTTTGAATTCCAATATTTCTGGCATGGTTAAATAAATTATAATTATTCATCCTGCTGTCATTACAGACTTGATGTTTTTTCTAAAATTTTGACAAAGTAGGTAGAACTGCAATTTGAAGGGGTTTACATTTTTCTGTTTAATTGTAAAAAAAGATGCCCATCACCTCCTCCGTCCGTAGCCTACATACCACGCCATCTTCACTTGAATTGAACTTGTCACGTGAACCCTTGTGTCACATCTGGTGAGACGTCTGAAAAACCACTTCATGAGAGTGTATAAAACTTTTTAGTGATATTTGAAAGGTTTTTCAGAATCAACCAGTTTTGTATTGCGATATTTAGGTTTTTGCAATTCTAGGGGTAATGGAAACGCAGCTTATAACATAATGTCCAAAGTGACATATTTGTGTTTTTGCTGAGGTTTAGCCAAGGTGGTCTGTAGCACTCTTTACCTTGTACACTAAATACCATTGGGAGCTAAAAAGAAAATACTAAAAATGAAAAGAAATCACTTTTGCTAAGTCCAAAGATAGCAAACTAATATCTATATTATGACCTTTGTTTCTTTAAAGCAAAACTACAAAAGTTTTCAACTCTGTGCCTCTGATTGTTTCAATAGTAGACGACCACACTTAACTACTTTTTTCCCAGCCCGGAGCATCACCTAAAAACTGCTTTTTGTGTCAAAATATTCCCTACTGCTAAAATCCTCTGTCATTGCTCCTGATAGATATTACAAGTTCTACTGAAGCCAAATAAATACAACAAATAGTAAATCAGATCACCATACACATTCCATACTGTTAAGTTAAGGATTATTTACATACAATGAAGCCTTTACTGCAACGAGCAACATGCGTCACGGTGACTCTACATAAACAGAAATGTCTATTCATGAACGCTTTCACACTGGGTTGTTAACCAACCTGGGATAATAGCTTGATCCGATGTTACGCTTTAAGTCTGGTGTGGGTTGTGTGAGGAGAAACTTGTGCACAGAAGGGGAGCTGCTGAAATCCAGGGTACGCCATTGGAAGCGAAAACAGACAAACAACAGGACTCACGAAGTGTAAATCAATTCACCTTTTTACATCTTTAGAGGTGTTTGCCATCTTCACACTTCAACACAAGACCAACATACAAACAAAGGTAAAACTTAAAGTGCTTTTTCTATTGATTAATTTTTTATTTTATTTTTTTATTTCAGGTTCTTTTGCTTTGTCTTTAGGTACTTTAAAATGGAAAAAAAAACTCTGAAATTTCTTGTACATTCAGCCATAAATATGAATCTCTAGTTCTTCTTCAGTGATTATATTTTTTCTATATCTTTGAACAGATTTCAGCTACAGTCAGTTCTTCAGTCAGACCTCAGAATTGGCCTTCTCTCTGACTGCTCAGAGAAGTGACAGTACTCAAAAGTCACAACCCAAAGAGCCCAGTAATTACCACTGGATATTTACGTTCAGATTTTAGCATTTAAGCATTTTTGCACTATATCAGGCCACTGACAGAGAGCGAACAGGCCCCTTGACATAGCCATTTAAAGGGGTCATTTGGTGTAAATGTGTCTCTTTCATTTTGTTCTTGTGGGTTGTTTTGCCACATTTTGTCTTAATACAGTCATTTTGCATCCACCCTGTAGAAGTGAATTTGTGTGTGCCTTCACTCCTTGGGCCCCTGGTCCTGCAGCCTTGATCCTTATTTGAGCAAACTGCAGTTATAATGAAACTCATGCTGGGAATAATATGAATATTTCATAGTGAATAACTTAACTGTGTTTAATGTAGAATTTGATACACAGAGAGTCATCATGCATTTCATAATCATAAAGTTCAGCTTTCAATTTTATACATTTCAGCAAGGTTTTTTTTTTTTTGTTTGTTTGTTTTTTTACAGCCCACAAGTGCTGGTTCACTTTCACAAATCTCATCTCCCTTTCTACAAAGAAAGAAAACCTCTAATAATTCCTCTCTAAACTATAATCGGCACCAATTAACATACGCCGTTTAGCAACAAGCTAAATTTATTAACCCATAAGTCTCGCTGGAGTTAAAGTAAACCAAAAACGGAGAAAAAGGGTGAATAAATATAAGACTTACATGAGTTTAAATGTTGGAAACTAAACATTACAGTTTCTTTCTCTCTGCTGGGTGTGAAAAACAGCTAAATTTAGTTTTGTAACTTTCATGAAGAAGTGTGTTTTTCTGTCAAAGGTTTTCTTAACATTTTATTAGTTAACACCCAATCTGCATAGATAGTATAATTGGCAAAGAGTAGTAAAATGCAAATCTTTTTAAACTTTGGATTTTTTTCAAGGTACAATTTTAAGTAAAATCTCAAAATGTCTTAACTCATTGCAGAGTAAGTTTTTTTGAAAATAGTCTTCCAAAGTTGAAATTTTAAATTAAACTTTTCACTTAAACATTTTTGTTCTTTCAACAAGAAACAAAAATTATTTGAATGGTTAAACATTTAGTCTATATTAAATGTTTAGACCTAAAAGGCATTAGCATGCATTGCATTTGATGCAGAAGGTCTGAATAGAATAATGAAGATTTGAGTCAATATGTCAACATTTTGCAGAAGTGTGCGCTTCTTTGCATTGTTTGCAACCATTCGTAAATTTTTTAACAGATAAAATTTCATCAGCGGTATTAAATATTCTATGCATATTTGATCAAATATTCATGAAATATTTCACGAAAAGTAATTGCCTGCTGTGCTTTTGCTAGTATGTTACCTCATAATTTGCATCACAAGAGAAAATAATCATTAGCACTTGTCTCTTGACCTATGTTGATATTGGACCCTATGGCCACAGGCATCCACAAGCGTGGAGTGCAGTGTGTGTTATAAGCTTCATGAATAATTGTTTTTATTCCCTAAATAATCCTTAGAGAATGCTCATCACAATGCTGCCTAAATAACAAATGATTTTCAAAACAGCAGCAACTTTTGATCAAGCTTTATTAGATAAAACTTGAAAATGTCTCTCAAGTGTCTTTGTTTCCATGTGATCTTCAGAGTACTGTCACTTTAACATGGCTGGAGCTGACTGTGATCAGAGATGATTAAAGCCATTTTACAAATGACTTTCAGGCATCCCTGTCACGTCTGGCTTCGTCTAATTCTGTGAGCTTTTCATAGGTTCTATTCGGCTCTCCTGTGCAGTCGGCTGTAAGAGGTGATAGCATTTGTACGTTGTATATGTTTGTATGTGTGTTTATATGTGCCTGCAGGGTGGAGAATGAGCACTGGAAGTTTTCAAAGCGGTGGGAGAGACAAGTGCAGGTAAGAGGAGCAACTGTTCTTGTCCTCCTTTTTTGCTGATGGTTATGTAAGGGGAAATAACAGGCAGGAAAGAAAGAGATGAAAGTAAATGCAAGATAAATTACAAGTTGTAAAGGATGAATACAGAGTCCAGAAAATGAATTACTTTATCGTCATAAGTAGCTAGTGGCTTTTGGTCTGGTCTTTGCGTGACTGTGATAAAACTTAAATAATCTCCTATTCAGCATTGCTAAACAGCTATCCACTTAACGCTTGCTAAAGAATGTGCCCCGAGACTCTGCATGTGACACTCATGAAGTAGCAGGAAAATCTGGGGGCACCCTCTGTGAGCATTGAACCTATAAATACTGCTTTAAAAAATAATCCTGAATTTCATATTATCCCTCACAGTTATCCAAATATGATATAAACTCTCGGGCATGATTTGTTGGTATAACAAGGTTTTTAGATTTTGCCCTTAAGATTAAGTTACATAACCCCAAATATAACATAATCTGATACTGCACACATTTGCTTTAATCATGGGTAGGCAAGTTTGGGCCTTGAGAGTTGCAGTCCTGCATGCTTTAAACGTTTCCCTGTTTCAACCGCCCTAATAAAAAAGAATGAGTCAATGAGCAGAACTTGAAACACTGTTGACTACATTTAATTTGAATCAGGTTTGTTTAGAGCAGGGAAACATCTAAAACCTGCATTACTGCCTATCTCGAGGACTGAACTTGCCTATCTCTGGCTTTAACCATAATCTGCCCATTTAGTAATTTGACTCTTGAATTTCTTTCAGTCATCATTGCTACTGTGTGATTCAATCCAGAGTTTAAGACCTGAGAAAATGTTCAAAATCTCTAAACTACAAAGGCAATTCTGACAAACTATGCTAAAAACTTGAGTCAACAATTACACTACTGCTGTAGTTATTTTTACAGAGAGACAGATTTACTAATTTTGGCTACTTAATTAGGAATTTCCCAAAGCTGCAAATGTAATCTCACAGTATTTGTGGTTTTGAAATCTTTAAACCATTCATTTCCCCACCATATTCTGATTGCTTCATGTAACATGTGCAGCTAAATCTATTGTGTAATGCACCCACTATGAACTGTGCTATAACATTAGTCAATAACAAGTGTTTGAGCTTTTGATTTAAAAAAAGAACCCCTTAAATGTCTGTGTCAGATCTTTCATGTAAAACTGTGTTTAATCTCAGCGTTTACAAAGATAACCTTTCACCCACATGAAGAACGGCTGGAATGAGGCCAAAAGAAGCTAATGCTATTGTGAGCCGTAGTCCCCCTCTCTAATGCATGAGTGTAATTGTGGGGTTTCATGCATTGTTCTGTGTACTCAGCTGATAGAGAGCGCTGGTAATAAACCTCTTAGGGATCCAAAGGGTTACCCAGGTCTTGCAACAATACACACAGTGATGGGGGATCAGGCTCCACTTCTCCTCTCCTACCCTCCGCAACTGCTCACACTCACAGAAAACCTCGCGCCCATTCACATGCCTGTCTCCTGCCTGCGATTAAACCCAAATCTGAGTCGATCTTGCCAACATTCCTGAGTTGACCCCACTGCTTTGTCAGCGGTTGCTTCATCGCTGCATGACCACAAAGGATTCGGCCAGAGGAGAGAGTGCACCAGCACAGATTCACTTCACCCACTGCAGCCAAGAGTTTTTCATTCTGCCTAAAGCACATGTGAAGAAATTTTAAATACAAAGGAATAAGTTAGTGTCACTTCCAGTGGGCTGGGCAGAGTGGAGGCCATTCACATCAAATGGCTGCGAGGAGTCCATCAAAAGGAGTCTGAGGAGAAACAAAACCAAAGGCTTTTCTCTCACTGGATTTCACTGGTTTGGAAGACTGAATATTTATTTTTGACTTGTGTCTTCAGCTGACAACTCATCAAATTTTTGGTACATAAGAATAAGGAATCTAACAGCTGTCAGGAAAAGCCTTTTTTCAGCTTTTAAAGATGGACCCTTTACCAGACAGTCCTCGTGTGCGGTCAGACAGCACAAGCAGCTCAGCGTCTCAGAGCTCCAGGTCAAAAACACTCCTCCGCCAGCGCCTGTCCCAGCTGATGACCTGCATAGAAGACTTGAGCTCTGATGATGAGGCCGGCGAAGAAGTGTCCCGCACACTGGACGAAGCTTTTCATCTATGTGGACGCTTCATTCCCTCAGATGCATTCAGGTTGCCAAGTTCCTATGCTCACTCCAAATATTATCCAAATATCACAGAGAGAAAGAATAAAGGAAGCTAAATTGTTCAGTTCAAAATATTTTATTTAAAAATAGACAGGATGTCAAATTGAAATTTATTGGTATAATTTCTTGTCCATGACGTAAAACATTTGAATGGTTTCCAGGAAATCCATCAGATTAAAGCATGTCCAGGTTGACAAAGTGTGAATTTTGGATTTGTCCATTTGAGCGACTTTTTTTCTTTTTTTTTAGACGACAGAACCAGACTGTGGAAAGCTGTATTATTTTGAGCACTGCCATGAATAAGTAGAAACTAAAGTAGAAGATAACTTTACAAACAAAGTTGCGCAATTACCATGAAAAAATGTAATTCTTGACATTGCCACAACTATGACAGGCTGCACATGGTGACCTGGAACGTGGCCACAGCAGAGCCTCCTGAGGACATCACTTCTTTGCTGCAGCTAGATGTCCAGCCCCCCACAGACCTCTATGTAATTGGGTGAGAAGTACAGCTATGAAGTATGAACTTTTTAATATTGCCGAGACTAAGATTATCAAAGAATAATGGAAGATTCGATTGATTTATGGTTGGTGATCGTGGAGGGTTGGGGTTGTCACAATAGACCAAAGCAGCAAGATCAAAGATGTCTGAGTGTCATTGTTTGCTCTTTATTTGTGTTGTTGTGAGTCAGCCTGCAGGAAGTGAATGCCGCCCCTGTGAAGTTCATTTCAGACCTGATGGTAGAGGATTCCTGGAGCCACTTTTTCATGGACACTCTGGCACCTTGGGGCTTTGTTAAGGTAAGAAAAGAGGAAACTGGTGTTGAGAGATAATAACCTCAGGGTGTGAAAACATGTGCATTCATTTAGAGTTTTCTTCCTTACTTTTTAAATGTGGTATTTTATACTTTCTTTCATCTATGAAAATATACATACTAAACTACAATAGAAGAATTTTTCACTTCTATGCAATTTCACTCATTAAAACAAAATTGAATGTAAAGAAGGCAGTTTATAAAAATGGTTGATAAACTCCCTGTCTCTGATTCTATCTGTGTTTAGGTCACATCTGTGAGGATGCAGGGTTTGCTGCTACTGATTTTTGCCAAACAAATGCATCTCCCCTACATCAGAAACATCCAGACTTCCTATACTCGTACTGGCATCTTTGGCTACTGGGTAGGAGATTTGGAGGAGAGCAGTGATTTGCCCTGAACCTTGTAGAGAACAACATTATTAAACCCAGGAATCCCACTGGCATCAGATGCTGTAGGCTTTAAACACATTATGAAAGGCCTATTGTGTTTGTGAAGCAGAATGTGCAACAGCTTTGGCAGAACAAACTCATAAAACAAAGAACTCTAATATTTGTGCGGCACATTGGAACAAACATTTGCCAGGAAAATGATTAAATCCAGAAGAAGATCAGATAAACTTCTTTTTTTTTCTATTTACAGTATTGAAAATAAAACAAATATTTACTTGAACTCACATGAGAGATCTAAATCTTTTTTTCTTCCCCGTCTGTGCTTCTGTGTCAGGGTAATAAGGGAGGAGTGTCTGTGCGCTTTTCCTTCTATGGCCACATGGTGTGCTTCCTCAACTGCCACCTCGCAGCTCACATGCACAATGCTCTGCAGCGTGTTGATGAGTTTGAGTACATCTTGGAGACACAAGACTTTGACATCTTTGACACCCCTCACATCTTGGACCACAAGTCAGTGCACCTACACAGTTGTCCAAATAAATAAATAACTAGAAAGATACCCTGGAGGTTGTTGTTCTGTAGGTAAAATGAGGCTCCACCACTCTTTCACAGGGTGGTGTTCTGCTTTGGTGATCTAAACTTCCGCATTGAAGACCATGGCTTGCACTTTATCCGCTCATCCATCAACAGTGGACGCCTCAATCTGCTGTGGAGCAAGGATCAGGTATTGTGTCAGAATTCACAGACACACAAACACAGTCCAGTGCACTTTCTGATTCATTTCATGTTCCTGCAGCTCACCATGATGAAGAAGAAGGAACCATTCCTGCAGGAATTTGAGGAAGGGCCATTAAACTTTAAACCCACCTATAAATTTGACCGTAAATCTGACACCTATGACACCAGGTAACACATGCTTCAGGGCAAACAGATATACTGCACACAAATACCCGACACATTTTTCAGTCTTCATGTGCTCTTTGTTTTTGTTTGTTTGAATTTTAACCAGCTCTCCAAAGACATGGTTGGGTTTTAAGTAAGATACTCTGCTTCTGTGTTGCATGCCCCCACATTCTCTTAGCTCTCGGTCACTGCACCTTTGTCTTTTTAACCTAAAGCTTTTGTCACCGCATCTTTAGTGGAGGAAAGACATATAACACTCCAAAGTCACGTTTAATAGCAATCCAAAGCAGCTGCAGCTGTAATCCCGGATGTATGGATGAATTTGGGAGCTGCTCTTCTTTGAGTCATCACCCTAGCACAATGTATGTGTCTGTCATAGAGAGAGCACTGTGGCGCTGCCCCTTACCATGTACAGACCTAGACCCCTGCAGCGCTGCAGCACCACCCTCTTCTTCCTCCTCACCTCCCTCACCTGGGGGCTGCTCTGTTTCTGGTTGGGGGCCTGGTATAGAGAGCTAGACCCACCAAGGTGGGTGTCTCCATAGATTTGCTGTGTAGAAATGAGAGAAGGACCTGTATTATAAAATAGGCACACTGAAAGTCAAACAGTCCTGCTCAAAATTACTGGCACACTAAATGTATGCACAGAATGAATAAATTAGACACATTTTTATGACCAGAACATTTTAAAATGTCTAAAATCGCTGATCAACATGGAAATGAAAAAAGGCTGTCATATAGTGAAACAAAACTGCACAAACACTCTGAAGATAATTACTGGTAAGCTTTACTGAAGTAATTTTGCAAAACTCCTCCAAAACCTGATTAACAACAAGCTTTTGAGAGTAACAGGAAAGTACTTAGTCATTATTTAGTCTTGTGATAAATGACTGCAGTAGCAGTCAGTATTTATCAGCTCCAGCTCTGATCAGCATTGATGGGAGCATACTGTAAGTCTTTGGGTGCACATATTTATCAAGGAGGGCTCTGAGCTCAGGTCTGCAAGTGTGTGCACAGATCAGAACACATATTTACCAACCATAAGATCCTGTTGGCCCTGAAACTGATAAAAAAAAAACACAAGAAGAGAGATCGAGATTGAGAAATTGTTACCTGTATCTAGACAACTGACAGCTCCCTCTCAGTGCCACTGTGTGGGCTGTAGGTGTTGTAAAAATAAAGAACTAGCCACATTATCTAAGCAAATCTTGTTTATCAAAAACTGTGTACAACTGTGGTCCAGCATATACAGTTCAGTGTAAATCCAAGCCTTTCTGTTCTAGTTTAAAAGACTGTCCTTTGAGCGGTAGTGGCAGGTACTTTCATTACTCCAATTCTGAGTACACTGAAGCCTTTCCGAATTCTGAGGATATCAAGTTACTACCAACAATGGGAAAATATTTAATCAGTTAGTTTAGTCAAAAAATAAAGAATTAAGCATGCTACTTGTACAATAAAGGTCTAATATTTACTTGTGGAAGCTTTATCTAGCCTATTATCATTTCTTGAAGCTACAGTATAATGAAGCTTCTTGCAGTTGTCTGTTGGTAGTTTCTCTCGCTCTTCACTGCCATGCAATTAAGGTTTGTTTTTGTTTGTTGCACCATGAGACTTGAGTTGTAGATGCTGTTCCATTATCACGATTTCATTCAAATATTCTGATAATAAATAATTGGTTATTTGTATTTATTTATTAAACTATACTACATTATGTGCATACATTGATGGGGTGACAATAATTCTGACCAGCACATTACTTTAACCCAGTGGTTCTCCAACTGGGGATCCAGACCCCCAAATGGGCCCCAAAATAATTGCAGGGGGTTGCTAGATCATTGAAAATAAATAGCCTACATTGATCAAATAAATTTGGGATTTTTATTAGGACTGTCAGAATTAATGCAAAGAGATTAATCTTTGAAATTAGCACATTCATTTTTTAACGTGTAAACAACAGTCGTTACTCATGCCACATCAAAAATCCTAATTTGGCGTGATCACGGTGAGACAAGCTGATCTTGGACAGGTAGGTGCCATGTTACAGCGGTGAACCGTATCCACCAAAAAACACTTTATCCTTCTTATTTTTGAAGATTCTGATAGTTTTCAAGCCTTACATTTAGAATTTTTATCATCGGGTGTCCAGAAACAAAGTTATCATGAGTTCTATCTTTTAAATCTGAATTTGGCATTTTCTCTGTGAGAAAAGCGGTATTTCAGCATATGGGTGCTTTGTCACAGCTGTTAACATAATCCACCAAAAAACACTTTATTCTCCTTATTTATGAAAATTCTGATAGTTTGAAGCCTTCCATGTAGAAGATGGATGCAGGATAACCTATTGGTGAACCCCAATGGGGGTTTGTGGCTCAAAAAGTTTGAGAACCACTGCTTTAACCTACAATGACAAAGTATATGGAGACATTAGCTTGGATGACATGGTTCAAATGGAGTCAGAAAAAAACAATATAGTTGATGAATTGCACATGTGATCCACAATTCATTAGACCTAAAGTCTTTCCTGCACCCAGCACCCTGCTGTTTGTTCCTGCATAATGCATGTGTGGCCTCTCTAATTAACGGATACATACAGTAAGCTGTAACACCATGTCTATACTGTCCACATGGAGCATCCCACAGTTCTCCTCTGCATGCTAGACTGTAGTCACAGGTCTACAGTGCATGTGTGTGTGTATGTTTTTTCTGGTTTGTATGGTTTAACAACATACATTTTCAAAGTTTTAAGCCAAAATGGTATATTATGTTGACATGAATAGGCATAAATGGAAATGTGACCTCAGGTAAGGATTAGAAAAGCGTTAAAAAGAACAATTTTATCTCAATTTCAAACTCAAATTGTGTTATTAACACTTGGAATAACTTTGCTCAGTGGAAAGAAGAGGAAGCCAGCCTGGACGGATCGGATCCTCTGGCGGATCAAACCCAAAAGCTTGCCATCAGAGGATGATGATGATGATGATGATGATGATAAGGCATCGACATCTGCAGATAGTGGACAAGATGAGTATCCAATCCTTGTCACCCAGAGCCAATACACAAGTGACATGAGCTATGGAGTCAGTGACCACAAGCCTGTCACTGGCATCTTTACTCTGGAGGTGAGAACAGATGCACTCTGCAACACCTGGAGTCCTTTTTGTCGGTTTCTTCTTCTCTGATGGACAATCACATATAGAACTCATCCTACAGTTTTAAGTCTCCTCTCTTTCCTCTTGTCTTAATTGTAGTTGAGAAAATACTTTGACACACCACTAGTGCATGTATCTCCTGTGGGGGATTGGAGCGCTGACCAGAATGCTCTTCTGACCTACGCCGTCCAAGAGGACTTCATGTCTTCCACATGGGACTGGATTGGCTTGTATAAGGTACTTTGACAGACGTAGAGGTCAGGGGAAAAAATCAATCACTACAACGGTAAAACTTTAAACAGAGTTGAACTGATTGGTTTGTTGACCTGCAGGTTGGATTTAAGAGTCCTTCTGACTATGAAACCTTTGTTTGGGTCAGAGACAATGATGTGCCAGAAATGAATGATGTCGTACAGGTAAAGTAAATGGGAGCTATTTGAGTCATTTTTCTTTTTACACATGCTGAGTGAATTCTATATTAATATGCACACGTATGTGTTTTGGCTTCAGATATCTGTGGACAAGGATGAGATCCCTCTCCTCGGTGGAGAATATGTTTTGGGTTACTACAGTACAAACATGCAATGCATCATTGGCTTGAGTGCTAACTTCCAGGTAAGTGTCCCATTATCCTACACTTTATTTTATGTCATCATCTCTTTATCTTTTTTTTTTTTTACTATGACGAGAACTGTGTCATTTATGCCCAAAGTCCTTAGCCATTTATTTGCAGTTCATCTGTTTAAAATCAATCATTTCACCTCAACTCATCCAATATAATTTTCTACTGATATGTGTACCGGTTTCTAAATGATGTTCCGAAGGCTATAATGGCAGTAATTATATTGGTATATGGGAAAGCTGTTACCAGTGTTAATTTTGTTCGCACAGTAATTGTAGTTTTGGATCATGTTTATTAGTATTGTGTTATCTACAGAACTGACTCTGCCACTTTATTAGTTGCACCTACACAATCTTATTCACTATAACATATTTCTTAAGACACACAATATCAAAGAGCTCAGCCCAACATTTTTCTATACAATCAGCATAAATAATTTGGTAAAATACTATATATTTAATGGACAATCAAAGCAAAGATGCAACGCAAAGGTACATTTTTAATATTCTCAATGATTGTCAAAAACAATACTTGGAAGAGCTGACGCCACAATGAAATTTAAAAAAAGATATGAAGTCCGTATCTTTAATGGTGCTATAAACAAACCTTACTGTATGTTAAAGGTAATTTGCATCACAGTGATGTTTTACAATTGTTTGCATTATGTACATAGACCCACCCTTGCAGCATTTCCCTCCCATATCTTCCAACTATCATTATATATGTTTATGTATTATATTTATTGTACTGACGTACACCAGTTCCTACGTAAATTATGCCTTTTTTAAAGATGCAATGTGGAACTTTGCATATTTTCTCAGTGACGTACCCCCGATGGACAGATAATTCTGCATCCATCTTGCATCCTACCTGTACCGTGAGCTCTCTCCAGCCAGTAAAAGACAGTCTTATCTTGACTATTGTCTTATTTCTTGCTCTATACCCTTCTCACTTTCTTTTTCCTCTCTTCCTCTGATAATATCCACTTGCGTTTCTCTTCTTCATCAGCCACGGTATCCGTTCAAAACGGCCGGTGTGTTTATATCCATTTGCTAGTGTGTGACACTGTGCGTAAAGTGCAACTCGGCTGCAATGTGATACGGCATCCCAGAGGAAAAAGTTGTATACTGTATACTGCTGGGCAACAACGGCTCATGCTCATAATACTCACTGTGCCATGACTGCCATCAAACGAGTCTGGAACAGAGTTTTAAAGTCATAAATTTACCTCATGTGTCTTTAAGGTACACAGGTACATCCTTATGTGGTCATTAAGTGTTTATTTGAAGCTTAAAAAAACATGTAATGATGACGAATGACGGATGACGAATGCCATTTCTCTTTTGATCTTGCAGATCTTGGAGTCAAAGCGTGCTGTCCTGGAAGGCCTCGTTCCTGAGGACATCAACGGGATCAACAAATAAGAAAAGTTTCACTGTGATTCAGACTTTAAAATGTCCCCTCACTGGATAAGATGACTCAGTCACCACACTGTCGCTGCATGGACTAAAAGCTTAAATTTATCCTTGTCCTACTTTGCCTGTCAGTTTTGCTCCTGCTGGAATGGGGGGTGGGGGGATCACTTTAATAAGTGGACATCCAATTTGTCTAACAGCCTTTTTAGACTGCTAGTCTCAATAGATACAAAAGTTAAAATGCCAAACTGGAGAGGTACATTTAAAAAAACAAACACTGTTTTCAAACCAGTTGATAGTTGGTCACCGTCACATTACAATTATGAAACATTCATGCTTCTGTTGGGTCACATATGTAGTTCTACAAGTGTGAGAAAGTCTGCCAATCATAGAGTATAGCTCCATGGAAACTTCTTAGACGCAGGCTATTTAGCTTTACGTATGCTGAATGAAAAAACATCAATTTCTAGATTATGTTTCTAAAGTTTTTGTCGTGGATTATTTGCCCCGAGTAGAACCAAGATCCTTAGCAAGGACGGAGATAAAAACTGATCAATTATTCATCCAACAATTGACAGATATACACCGAGTTGGTTTGCGTCCTATGTTACTTTGTAACAGTATGTGTATTGTATATGTTTAATATGTATCATGGTAGTGAGCAGAATCAAGATCATATTCAAATTTTTTTGTGGATTTGTAGATTCTAACTATTTATCTTGGTTTAAACTGTAGTCTCTCACACAAGGGCAGCACAGACTGTCTTTTGTAAATGCAAAAATTAAGATTTTTGTCCAAAAAAGAGTCTGTATCAATGTTAAAAGTGTGTCTATATGTGGTCACTGGATTTATTATCCTGTTGGATGTGTATCAGTTAACTGCTGGTTTGTAATCAGTGATTTTTTTCAAAATGTCACAAGAAGTGTGTTTTCCTCTTCATTTATGTGCTGAACCCCATTGACATGTTTAAAGTCTGACAATTATGTGAAATGTGAAAGTTTGCTGATAAAAAAATATATACAAATCAATTGTGACTCTATTCATTACAGTAAAATCACATATTTTCATATTCAAAGATAATAGCTTATTAGTGGAATAATAAGTCTAAGTATCTTAAAGTACCAGTCAGATTTCACTGACTGGTACTTTAACCTACACATTTGTGAAAAAAATATCCTTTGGTTGTTGTTTTTTCTTTGTAGAAGAAATCTTATCAAATTACATGTACAGGAGTAGCTTTCTGTCCCCTAAGGTATAATGATTAAATCTGGACTTATGTACCGACTATGGCTCATAACCGGACCTTTTAAGGTCTTGAAATGGACATTTGTGTTCCCAAATGGTAAATGGTTTATATATAAGCGATATATATTGGGGTACAATATTAGTAGATAGTAAGGGGGTGGGGGATGACATTGAACCCCACTTTGCTTCCTATACATTCATTGACATGTGAGTGTGTATATGAAAACTCATTATCTTTCTTTTGGTCTGTGGTTGGCTGCAGACATTGTTCTACTTTTAAATTAGGGTACAAGATGGCAACAAAAGGTATTTGTCTATATAAGGCAAAAACTTCAAAGACTTGAATAAGTACCCACTGTTGAGGGCACGACAGCAGTTTACAGGTATCAAATTAAATTAAATCAAACATTTTTTATAAAGTGCTTTTCATGCGACCATCTCAATTGTGCCTTACACAATAAAAACAACTTTTGCACATCACCTCAGCGACGAGCCTTTATAGCTCTAAAGGTACAATTATTTTCTGAGAGTGTACATACAAATTACATCTGAGACAAGATGACAAGTCTTCAATATTATTTACAATTCATAAATTATCTTAATGTCACTGGTGGTTAAGTCGGAAAAACTAATGATGAAAATAGGGAAATCTAGATATTTCAGATTAAAATCAGCAGAAGTATGACTAAGTGTTTTCTAACCTTTTGGGTCTCTCGTTTTTTCTTTAAATTTTTTATTTATTTATTTTTTACTAAAACAGTGGATCTTGTTGAAAGATTGACTCAATTTCTCACCAAGAAGTTTAAAGAAAAGGGTATTTTAAAAACAACTGGGATTCTTCTCCTTCTTCTTAAATTATTATTATTATTATTATTATTATTATTATTATTATTATTATTATTATTATTATTATTATTATTATTATTATTATCAGCCGTAGCAATAGCCTCTACATTTGAAAAAAGCGAATACAATTTTTCAAAGTCGAAGAGCTTACAGAGATACTACCAAACTGAAGATTATACTCAAAAGAAAACTGTAGAGGAAAATGACTACGACAATCACCCATAACTCTTTGCGCGAGTCCTTTCAGGGACTTCACAACTTTGGTTTGTTAGACCATCTTTCACTGGAAGGCTCTTCGTTGATATACACGTGGGGAGTTTTAACCGGTCCATTCGCCAAAGGTAAATGTTTATCTGCTGCCATTAAGCTGCGATTTAAAACCAATAATATATGTATCAACAAGTAACAATTATTTACATGTTTTGTGATCGATGCTAAAATGATTGAAGACGTTAGAATTGCCAGCAAACAGCAGGCTAGCCGAGTTAGCTTTGATGGTTGGCTAGCTTAAAGTAAATTGATCAAATGTTTACCTTTAGTTTGGCACAGTTGTTTGTGATACCCAAAATTTCCGTCCTTAACATAGTTCTCTAAGGTATTTTTCACAATCCCCTCACTCAATAAACTTAGCTAAATTAATTATAAGCATCGTACTTGTTAGCTAGCAGTAAAAATTGACTGCAAGATAAACTTGAGAGTTGACAGCACCTTAACACGGGTTTTGACAGATAAGCTCGAATGTAAGTTATGAGTAAATGTAGCATGTTGTGTTTAACCTCTTAAATGTGTAATAATATCAGAAGATGACGACTGAAGACGTGGAGCGGCTGTTAATCCAGTTTCAGGATGAAGAAGGGGAGGTTCTGGGTTCACCTTTTGATGTGCCTCTCGACATTACCCCAGAAAAGCTCCAGCTCGTCTGCAATGCGTTGCTACAGAAGGTAACTTGGCATTATGTAACACAATATGCAGTGGAGTTTTAAATAGGCTGTATGTATTTTCACTTTCAGAAATGAGGGTGCAATGCAGAGTATAATCAAACTTAGTACCGCGTAGTACCCGTTAAATGATTTTAGATTATGTGAACTTTCAATGATTTAATTATTGGATTTAATTATTTCTTAGTTGACGAATATGTCTTTCATTTCAAAGTTTGAATTATAAATATACGTCCCATATTAGAAACTCACTGCAAAAAACTTAATATGCTTGTTTTTCTTACACAAGTAAGTAAACCTGTGATTATTGAATGAAAAATTAAAGTAAATCTGGACTCTCCGCCTAAGTTCAATGAAATGATTTGAAGATAAACATATTTGGCTCGGATGTGGAGTCCAGTATGTTTGTTTTAAGCTTGGGCTGGACTACTATAGTGAAGCATGGAGGTGGGAGTGTTATTTTATGGATGCAATTTGCATCCAGTAAAAAGACTTTTGGTATCATATGGAAAGTGTTTAACAACAATGGCAAAGCTTTTTCTACAGAGAGTTGTGCAATACATGGTAAAATGGTAATACCTTGAGTTAAATAAGTATAGTCTTGTAAACATGCAGTGTTGATTATTCCTCTATTAAAAAAAAAGATGTGGAGTCTGGATCACTTCTCTGTAGGTCTTTTTAGCCACAGTTATTCAAGGTAAATGAAGGATGAATTTAAATCCAAATGAATGTGCTCTATTTGTTGTCATTGGCTGTAGGAGGAACCAGTGCCTCTGGCATTTTTTGTGCGTGGAGAGGCGGAGGTGGTCTCCAGTCTGGGTGATTGTGTTAAGGCTCTTGGGGTGGAAACAGAGCAAGTTCTGCCAGTGGTATACCAGCCTCAGGCTGTGTTCAGGGTTCGAGCAGTGGCCCGCTGCACCAGCACACTACAGGGACACACAGAGGCTGTGATCTCTACATCTTTCAGCCCTACTGGCAAGTGAGTAACTTTGATACAAAACAAAGTGCTGTCTAATTTAATTTCTTTATATTGTCAGTCAGCAATCCTAATCTAAAAATATACAGAGATGCAGATTATAAGTGTTGTTCTGCATTGACACACATGGGAAGATTCACACAGCTGCTAGTTCATGTGTCCTTGTTTGTTTCAGATATCTGGCCAGCGGTTCGGGTGACACCACAGTACGCTTTTGGGACTTGACAACTGAGACACCCCATCACACTGCCAGAGGTATAAACTACCTTCTGATGGTTACAAATGATCAGTTGATGATTTTGTACACCTCTGAACTGTTTTTTTGGCTTTACTGAAGGACACACACACTGGGTGCTGAGCATTGCCTGGTCTCCTGATGGCAAGAAGTTGGCTTCAGGGTGCAAGAACAGTCAGGTGTGTTTCCAACAAAGAAGTCTGATGTTGATTTCTTCAGCTTGCATTTTACAAACATGTTAATGTTTTGTATTGCATTGTTTTTAGATCTGTTTGTGGGATCCAGTGACAGGCGCTCAGATGGGGAAGACTTTGACAGGACACACCAAATGGATCACTTGGCTCTGCTGGGAACCCCTCCATCTGTGAGTACTCAATTTATTGCTTTCTCACCTCTGTTATTCTACTCCAGGCCTTAAATCCATCTCGGATGCAGCTTTGATGAATTTTAGTTCATGAAACTAAAGATGTGTAGTTAGATTTTGAATTGAGAAATGTTTAAACATTGTGCTACATTTGTGTTTCCTTTCCATCTCATTCAGGAACCCAGAGTGTCGCTATTTAGCCAGTAGCTCTAAAGACGGCTCATTGCGGATCTGGGACACTGTGTTGGGACGCTGTGAGAAGATACTGACTGGACACACTCAGTCCGTCACCTGTGTGAAGTGGGGAGGAGATGGACTGCTTTACACATCTTCCCAGGACAGGACAGTCAAAGTTTGGAGAGCGAAAGATGTAAGAGCTTCTTTGTGTCTGGGGCATTAAGTTGAAAAAATGAGCCAAAGGTGACAAAATGTTTTTCTGTGTATTGATTTCAGGGTGTTCAGTGCAGGACTCTGCAGGGTCACGCCCACTGGGTTAACACCCTGGCTCTCAGCACAGATTACGTTCTGCGTACTGGAGCTTTTGAACCTGAAACTGCCACTATCAATCCCCAGGATCTCACCGGATCATGTAAAGCCTGATATTATTTTCAGATGCTAGTTTGGATGTTTTACAGTGGGATTCATTCACCATACCAAGTTCTGTTTTTTCCCCCTCAGTGGACGAATTAAAGGAGAAAGCCTTGCAGAGATACAACAAAGTTAGGGTGAGTACCTCTAATGGTGACGTGTAAGAGTTTGTTCATGTTTCAGTGGCTTTACTCGCATCTTATGCTGCAGGGTTCAGCTCCAGAGCGCTTGGTGTCTGGCTCAGATGATTTCACTATGTTCCTGTGGAATCCTGCTGAAGGCAAAAAGCCTTTGGCCAGGATGACCGGTCACAGCGCACTGGTCAACGAAGTGCTGTTCTCCCCTGACACCAGGCTCCTTGCTTCTGCTTCATTCGATAAGTCCATTAAAATCTGGGATGGGCGTACTGGAAAGTAAGAATATCTCCCAACAACCAGGAGGAATGACTAATATCTTTCTTTCTGTCTGATAAGAGATTGTGAATTAAAATGTGTCATTCCACATTTATCCACATGATGGTGCTATAACACTAAGATGTGTGAAAATGTCTTGCGCTTGCTTGCCTCCAGGTATTTGATGTCCCTGCGTGGCCATGTGGGATCTGTGTATCAGGTGGCATGGTCAGCAGACAGCAGGCTGCTGGTCAGTGGCAGCAGTGACAGCACCCTCAAAGTGTGGGATGTTAAAACTGGGAAGCTCAACATGGACCTTCCTGGCCACGCTGACGAGGTGAGGAGAGGGAATATAATCCCACGATTCATGTGTTTTCCTGATAGAGGAGTATTAATTGTATTTTTTTCTTGTCTGGGCAGGTTTTTGCCGTGGACTGGAGTCCTGATGGACAGAGAGTGGCCAGTGGTGGAAAAGACAAATGTCTCAGAATGTGAGTGTGACACTAGGATGTTTCCAGATTATTTAAATGACCTCTCACACTTAAGCTTTTGACCCTGTGTCTTATGATTCCAGATGGAGAAGATAGCCAGACGTGTTCTCCAACCTGAATTTGGAGCAAGGCGTCACATCTTCTGCTGTCAAGATGTCTGACAGATGGAGCAAAAGATGTCCAGACTGTATCTAATCCACCATTTGCCTTTAAAACAAATCCTTCATCAATGATATTGAGCTGAGGATCTCAAGTCTACTCACAACACAAATGCTGAGTCTTGAATTGAAGCCCATGTGGGACTATAGTCCAGACAGTTCAGGCTGAATGGGAATTTAAAATGGAAAACATCCATCTATTGAGATCATTGCAAGCAGAATGTAATACAGTAAGATGCTTTTCTGTGTGAATATCTTAACTCAAAAGGGGGGCAGATTCTGATCTGTGCACATCAAGGACCTGCCTGTAAATTCTTCATTATCTTTACCGTGTTGCCATGCAGATCAGGCATTTAATTAAAACAGAACCTAAAGCAGTGTCTATAAGTTTCTATCTATGTATGCAAATGAAATGTTTCAAAAGAACTTTGACAGAACATCGGGATAACTGATCTTTATTGGCAGCATGTTTGTCCTTTATTCTAATGAAACCTCACAAGAGATGAAATGAATGAAAATGAAATGAAATGAAATGAAAAATACTTTATTTATCCCTTTGAGGGAAATTATTGTTGTAGCAGAGTTTT
>JBBBVU010000016.1:11203366-11225956 GCA_037177055.1 Atherinosoma microstoma
TGCATATCCCTCCAGGATACAAACTACAGGCGATCTATTTCAGCAGCAGAGCTCCTGTCATCGGTCTTTGGTAAGTACGTTAGTAGCTCCGACCCGACAACTTCCAGGAGAGTAGTTAGATAAAAAACAATAGCTGTCAATAAGCTACGTAATGCAGCTCCATTTCCAGTCCGCCAGTCTCCTCGCCTCCACCTCTCAACATCTGACAAGCCGATTAAACGCAACACGTAACTAATGACAGCATCTTTTTATGTATAACACTCAGCGGGTTTTTTTGACCCGTCAGCTGTTGCTGAACTCATTAACTCACGGTATTGGAGAGTCATCTTGTGGCCGACTATAGTAGCTACTATACTGGTCAGAGCAAAGACAGAATGAATGATTTTGACATTTTCCATGAGTCTTTGTTAACCAACAACTTGAATTTATTAATGTAGCGGATATCCACACACCGCCTCTATTCATTTTACCTTCATTGTGAATCATGGGTTCGTATTGTTCGCGTGTATAATACGTTCGAGTTAAATTTTTTCATCTTGAGCGAATAGGCGGAAAACGCTCCAGACGTGCGAAGAGGACGTGCCATTCGCGCGAACAGGACGCGCTATTTGCGCGACTAAGAAGCGCATTTCGGGCTTTTCGCGCCGCAAATTCGCGACAAACGTGCCGCCCCAAGCAAACGCGCGTCAATTCGCGTCTGTACATTGACTTAACATGTAATTTAGACGTGCAAATAATTTTACTCGTGCCCGGTGTGATCGCAGGGTAAGAGTGCAGCTATGGGCAGATTTAGTGACAACAGTAAATTTGTATCCCATAAAAGGGGTTTGCAGATGCTGCTATAGCATCAGCTTTATCAAAATCATAGGATATTTCTTCGCTGAACTAAATACTGACTGAAAAGCTGAATTTGATTTTCTAACTGGGTCTGTTGGTGGTAGACAGGGATTCATTAATCACCTGCCAAGATTTTTTAACAGTGCTAGATTTTTTTATGTTATACTTCCCAGATTATTCTGACTGTTATGAGACATCATGATCTTTACTTGACTTTGCAAGGCACCTCAGGTAAGAAAATGGGCTGGTGAGCTTTGAGTTGACTAATATTCGGATTTTACTGCTTCATCACTGGTTAAAACAAATAAACAAACTAACAAACTAAAAAAACATAAAAGCAAGGAGTGAGAGTTTTCCCATTCTGTTCTATGTGGATGACTCAGAATGTTGAAACATAGAATCAGTCCTCGTTCTAATTATGGAAAATTTCAGCTGCAGAAATCAATGAAACAATTCATAGCCAATCAAAATACGCACTGTGCATCAGATTTGGCGAAATATACTTTTTTTTCTTTTACTAAATTACACAGAATTCAAAAAAGAAAATAGAAAGAAATACAAAAGTAAACCAAATTTCAAGAATACGTGACTATTAGTCAAACAGCAGGATGTAAGATGTTAAAATGACATCCATCAATGTAATTGTAGGTCAGTACAAAGATTGTATTTTAGCCCAAATCATGATCGTTTTATGAAGAAAAAAAAAATCTGACAAAATGGGAAATACCTGAATCAGGTATATTATAGCCTTGCACTCCATTTTGATCTGTTTCGTACGATAACAGTGGTGTAGCTAATCCAAGTTCCTCTATGGCATATCATGCTAACATCTTCCTTTCAAGAAACAAAGTGGGAAGCAAAATTTGAAGTACTGTCTGAATTCTAAAACACAGTCTTAACCATTTGTGAAATGGTCACATAACTCTCGGACAATAAAAGATTTAGGAGAGGATTTTCGCAATAAATGGAATAAGGCCTGAGTTTGCCCCATGTCTACCTTTTACACTTTTTTTTTGTTCTGAATTTCAGTAGTTTTTGTTTGTCACTTACTTTTTCTTGTACCTGTTGTTTGGTTGGTTTGAAACAACTGAACAATTTGTTCAAGGAACACTAGCCTGGACCTCTCACTACATTCTGCATGTTTTAGGTCCTAGCTTAGCGGGATGAGGAATACTATACTATATGCACTTCTCACTGAAATACATCAGTAGAACATTTCAGAAAATGATTGTTGTCTTGGAAAGGTTTCACAATTTACCTTGATGTATTATTCATCTCAGGGATGGGTTTTCATTGATTTGAGATACAGGAGACACAGGAGTGGTACTGATCCTCTTATCTAAACATGAACATCTAAAAGGCCAAATTATTGCTACCAACAAAGCAGAGGTCATATGAATGAATTGCTGGATTTCATTAACTGCTACACAAAAACATCACTTACTGACTTGGCAGCTCCTGCTGTAGTCCTGTTGACAATGGTTGCAACAGCCGCATTGTTGCTCAGCTCAAACACACTTAACAACAAAATCAGAGGCCACAACAAATAAACACATTCACTCTTATAGGCAGCCACTGAAAGATAGGATATTATAAGAGGCTGTAACTGGATGTTTGAATGACTAACATGGTGTTCAGGAATAACTTAGCAAGCCAAGATAAAGCTATGAAAGGTACCATTCAAACCAAATGAAGAGCAAAAACTGGCAAGTTAACGTGATTTAGACCATATTGACAGGCTGCTAATCACTGCCAGTGTTTGTACTGCTGACAGCATGCGTAAAGTTTGTTTTGATGCCAAACAAGCGGCAACCAGAAGCACTTCAAGGAATTACAGCAGGAGGGCATATTGCCTCTGTGATGTGAGAGTGAGGGGGAGGTGTGAAAACAAGATATGGCAAAACCCATCTACCAAAAAAAAAAAAAACCTTTCTACTGGCCGACTGGCAGGCTAGAGGCAGAAGCGAACATGACTCAATCTTTATCTTGAATGCCAGCAGCTAAATTACTATACAACTCAAAGAGAATGTCCAAATGTGTGTGTGCTTGTGTATGTGTGTGAGTGTGGTCCTGCGCAGTAAAGTGTACAGATGGATGACTCATCCACCAATCATGTGACTCATCAATCACTGCAGTTACCATTTCCCTCCCTCCTTCTGAATTTTTCCATTCTTCATTTTTTTTTCTCCCCTTTTCATCTGTATTCATTCTGGTTTTTGTTCTTCATTTTGATTGCTTAAGAACATAATAAAACTCCCTCTATAGGATTTTTCTTTGTCTACACATTGATGTGACTGTGACATATATGACTTGTGCTGTCACTAAGCTTCATCTGGTTGTCTTTTGTGCATTTGCATTTGTTTTGTGATAGAATAACCAAGCCGTCTTGCTGCTGTATAAATACAAGATAGCACTCCCCAAAAAGCCATTAAAAAACTGAACTTTAATAAAATAATTGCTTTTATTTTTTATCATATAGCAAAACTAGTAATCATCATGCTGTTATTTACACATTGCACGGGCATATTTATTTCACACTGTACATCTTACAATGCTAAAGGTGACATCAACAACAACACTCTCCTTTTACAAGATAGATGGCTTCACTGTGGACACAGTGGCCCTCTTCCTTTGAGATTTTTTTCTTTTTTATATTCACAGTTTATCCAGAGAAAACAATTTTGAATTCTCCATACTGTTTTATTTTTTCCTCTTTTTTTTGTTCTTTTTTTTGTTCATTTTTTATGATGCAAGTAGAAAGACGTGCATTTAACGGTTTGAGCACAATCCCTGACTCCCCGGCCTGAAGCTTTTCAATGAATTTCTTCTGAAAACGTACAGAATGCTTGTAGCCTCTTGGTGGAAATCTGTTTTAAAAAGGCTGCAGAACACTTAGCGTGATTTCAAGTATTCTTTTTTTCTTTTGAAAAGAAATAAAGACTTGAGAAATAATGCAAGAAAACATGACCAAACAGCCCAGTGTGGGAAAAAAAAATTAAGAAATGAATGAGAAAACTGAATTTGAGTTGAACAATGATGATGTTATGTTTTTGATGATACTTATTTTGGTGGATCTGCCATATATGTATTGACACAATAACTTCTGGATCCCAAAATGATTGAAAACCCTTGGTCCACCAGGTTGGAAGTGTTAAGTGTTTAAGTTTGTGCTTTTGGAGCCCACAGGGTTTCTACAACGGGACCACTTGTGATGATCAAAATATGCAATGTGATATTTTTCTTATAGAACTATGGTGCTTGTAAGGCAAAAATCTGAATCTTAAGTTTGAAAAACTGAAATGTGTGTATTAAAATTGCAGCTGTTTAAAGTTGATCCAATCGGGCATAAGAAAGGCATCTACACACATCGAATACAACAAAAATATACTGTTAACATTTGACAACAGCAGTGTTCACTTTTTGTATCGCTAAGAAGTCAAAGAACTGCTTTAGTTTTGTAAAATGATATACAGATTATAAAACAAAAGATACAAAGTGATTTTATAAACACGGTTCTATTACAGTGGACACATCTGTTTGTGAAAATGTGAAAATTGTGACATGTTGGTGTGCTGATGTGCATGCATGCCTCTGTGCATATGTATGTTTATCTGTGTGTACGTGCATGTGTGTCTTCTATAATTCTCTGAAATATACAGGAACATCAGAGATCAACCTGAATGGAGGCAGACATACACCATGGTATGTTCTGTTAAAAAATGTAAACTGAGCAAGAGGCTGAACATGGTTACAGGGAGCTTTAAAGTGAGACCTCTTTATCCTCCCCCTGTCTGAGAAAATCAACAAAATTACAGTGAATAACAACAGAAATCAAACTTTTTACTCATCAGACCTTAAATTTCCATCAGGCTCAAAACACATCTCTTCTGAGTCTTTATTTTCCTCTGCTTTAGCCTCTCTCCAGCTACTTTAAATCTACCCTTTCTCAGTCAGTCCCTCTGATCTGACATTGTCCAAAGACGTATCTCAATACATTCTGCGCTTCATGTAGATCCTCTCGATAAAGTTTTCCAGCTCCTCCTCACTGTCCAGCTGAGGCACCAGCCCATCTTCCTCATAGTCATCTCCCGGTGTGACTTGTGGATAGTAGTAAGGGGGTTGCCTGCCCCTCCTGGGTGTGATTATTGGCTTAGGAGGGGGCAGTGGTTGGTAGGTCCGTGGGTGAGGAAGGATATAGTTAGAGATATAAGGGGTGAGAGGCAAGCGAGGGGGTGGCTGCTGCCTCCAGCCCTGACCACGGTTCTTACTTCCACCCCTGTGCCTGCGCTTTGGGGCCTGGAGGTCAAGTTCCTGGGGGCTGAAGGGCTGGTCTATGGAGGGGATGGGCTTGCCATAATACTGTTTAGGATATGGGAAGTAAACAGGGTAGTAGGCTCGATATGGCTTTTGGTAGTATGGATAGGAAGGAAAAGCTAAAAACTGCTTCTGGGGTTTATACCAGTAGTCAAGCTGCTTCTGAGGCTTATACCAATAGTCCTGCTTGTATGACTTGATTTTGTCTTTGTGCCATTTCTTGTTGGATTTGTTGTACTTATAAGGGGCTTTCTTGGGGTTTTTTGAGGCTGTATAGTGGTAAATAGGTGGGGCAGCCAGAGGAGGGGGTACCAGAGGTCTAAACCGTGGGGAAATAGGGTTGGTGTTAATTGGGAGCTGCTGCAGCTCTTTCCTTTTCTTCTTTTTCTCCTCCACATCACTTATAATTTCAATCACATCATCAGCAGGCAGGTGCAGCTTGCTGCTGATTTCAATCAGCCTGTCAATCATTTGTTGGTCCAGGTCATCTTCATCAGGGAGCACTTCCTCTGATCGCTTGTCCTCTGCGGTGTTGCTGCTCTTCTGCCGAGGTTTCAGGTAGGATTGCTGCTTCTTTCCCATGTACTGCAGCACCATGTCAGAAGCGATGTCTGCCAGCCTCTGCTCTTCCTCTCTGGCCCGCTCTGCCTCCTCCTGCTGCCGGAGAACTTCCTGTTTTTCTGCACGTGCCCTCGCCTCCTCCTCCATGTGGGAGAGGCTCTCCTCTTCTTCCTCAACCTCCTCCTCTAACTCCTCTCCTTCATCCTCAAAGTCATCCATGAAGTTGCCCCCTTTTATTGGTCTGTTGCTAGACTGGTTCTCCTGCCAGTGCTGTTTCTTTCCAGCTCGCGCTAGCTGAGTGTTGTATGCCTTGTAGCCCTTCAGAGGAGGCAGGATCTCATTGTCTTGGAGACCCAAGTCAATGTTTTGGAAGTAGCCTCTAATTTTGCGCTGTAGAGATGGATCCTCTCTCTGTAAGATGGAACCAGATTTTGCCTTGTCGAGGGCACTTTCTAAATCATTTTCCTCCCCTTGGCCCTCTTCTTCCTCTTTCCTTCCTTCCTCACTTACACTATCAGAACCCACATCCTCCGTAGACCACCTTTGATCCTCCTCTGACCTTGTTCTATCCCCCTCCTCCTTTTCATTCAAGTCATCCCTCTGAGCAGCTGTCAAATGGCCTAAAATTAGCTTTTCAATAGCCTTATCAGCCTCTTGCCTCTCCTGGTCCACATCCACCCCCCTCTCTCCCTCTGTCTGCTCTGCTCTGCTTATCTTGCCACCCTCCAAGCCTTCAATGGAAGGTTGCATCTGACTCTGATCCTCTTCCCAGCCTCTGTTTCTGCTCGCCTGGTATTCACTTTCCACTGGGTTGTCCAGGGACTCCAAAAGAATGGCGAGCACATGTGCAGGGTCCGTCACTTTCTGTAATTGATAATCTTGACCCAGGCCCCGGCCCTGGTCTACCGGCGCGTGGTCAGACCCGGAAAGACTCTGCAGTGGGGGCAAGCGAAAGGGGGCAAGGATGTCCTCTTTACCATCTGTCCGGGTGTGCCCCTCCACCCCTCCCTCCCCTCCCTCACCCCACACAGGGGCAGCGCCAGCTAGATGTGGAGTGACAATGAGCAGGACCAATAGGATGCGGAGGGCTGTGGAAGGGGTGTGATGACAGGTCATGACCATGCAGAACTGGCAGGAGGGGGGTTAAGCACCTGAAGAAAAGGAGGCAGAGAGAGGGGAAGAAAAGACACATGAGAAAAAATTCAAATGTCATCTGTTGCAGTTTTTCTCTGAAATTTGAATGGATATGAGGATCGTTTGCATAACATGCACCTTTCTTGTTTATTTGAATGAAACTGCAGATGTACAGAAATAAGAGTTATTTCACTGACTCAAAAATCAAAGAACACAGAGAACCAGTCTGAAATTTAAACTGGGATTAAGATAACCTATATCTAACACAAAAACAGGTAATCTCTTCACAGTGAAAGTCATAAAGACAAAAATAATCAATATTCTAAGCATTTTTTCTGTTTAATTGTATTTTGAGAAAACGTCAGACAAAGCAGTAATGGGCCACGACAAATACAAGTGTTATTTTTCTTTTCATTTCATTTTATCATTCATTTTCTTTTGGAAAATCTGTCCTAGTTTTACTATTTTGTATCAGTTACATTATTTGGCGTTGCTGTGTAACAGTAAATAGAGAGACGCGATGAAGCTGCAAAGCAGCCGCAATTCGTTGGAAGTAATGCACAAATGTATTTTATAAGGAAGACAAGCGTTCATGTAACCTATATAATTAGTCTTTTGGACCAAAACCCCGACCATTTTTTCTTTCTCTCAAATCGCGCGCTGACCCAGTCATTATCTTTCCTGGGCGCTGAAATGATAATTAAGAAGGACTGATGCTCTAGTGTATTCCGTCAATATCTTGATTTAATAGAGTTGGTTGTTCAAAAATAAAAACCACATCAAAGAACTGAAAGGTCTGTTTTTTGATAAAAGAAAAAAAAACTCACCTCTTCCTCCATGCCAGCGCAATTAGGATGCGCACACCTTCCATTTTTGCGCTATTTCTTTAGAATGAAATACAGAATACTCTAATTGATCCCAGGCTTGTCCCCGATTTCGCGGTGGTTCTAGTTTTCCATGCGTCAAAACGATTCGACAGAGGCGCTTGTGTAAAGATGGCACGCACCGGGAAGTCATGCGTAAAGCTTGTGGCTACGGCTGAGTTATTTAACCCTACGGTCCCTGAGTGGTCCGGCCAAATTGTAAATGAACTGGATGTTTAATTTAGGAGAAGAAAGCCCTTTTTTTGCGCAAGGGACGGGAGGAGCAGCCAGTAAGACCATGCGTCTTTGTCCTTGTGGGATCTGACTGTTTCTCCTCAGTGACAGTGGTGGAAAAAACAGACAAGCGCAGAATTTTGGCCACAAAGCTCAAATTTGAATAATTTCCAATTTATCAAAGTGGTTCCGCCAGTTAAGAAAAGACATTAACGGTAAGGCATCCGACTCATTACCGGTTTAACTGGACAATGGTGATAATAAAATAGTAATTAAAAAAAAAAAAAACAACAGATAAATAAAACGGTTTAAAATGTGTTTTTAAAGCTTTTTGTTTTTATTATTCTAAAAAAAATACTCATTTTTGGTGATAGTGGCATTTTAAAAAATCAAGCGAATTATAGCAGGGCTGAGAGGTATTAAATAAATATCTGCACCCAGCAATGGATTAATTCTTCAGCCATTTTATTGAAATAAAAACAAAGTAAATACATTTATTATTTCTTAGGCTGGATTTAGTTTGACTGCCTTCATATCAATGCAATAATGTGAACTTTTCTTTTTTATAAATGTGCTTTACCGTTTGAACAAAAAACTAAATAGATTGAAGGGACAATTCTTGAAAACTGTAAACCCACACTCGATTATCTAAAGGTACCGAATGTAATTAGTTTAATTTCCTTTTTTTTTTTAGAAAACAAAAAAAAAACGAAGATTATGTTTGCTTTACAATCAGACCATCAACAGTCGCCCAGTTGCTGAGGAAAGATTAATTTTAGCGATAAAAAGTTGCGATTTTAAAAGAAATTCCGACTCATTCCTGAAGCATTAAACACCCTTCTTAATTTTCTATAGATAAAAGATATAATCTAGCAACAGTTAGATAATTAACCATTAGAAAATTTCCGATCTGGTCAGATTGTCTTTGTGAAAAATTCAAAATTAAATTTCGTTCCACTTACCTGGAGTCCCACTTGGGGGTGGGGAAGTGGTGAAACACTCAATGCACGGGAAAAGCCAAAAATATATCATGAATAGTGGATCACCTGAGAGAATTTCTGTTTTCCCACTCTCTCTCTTCAGCCTGTGACCAACATCAAGACGAAAAAACTAAAAGGCCAAACTGACGTTCTTTGTTTTGTTGTTGTTTTTTTTTTTTTTTCTTTCTTTCTTTAGTTTTAAGGTGTGTTTGTATTGCAGCAGTACTTGCGCTATTGTACAATTGAGTGAATGTTTTCAGCACCACGATCAGCGCAACTTTATTGTATATACCCTCCTTGGACCACGTGATCCCCCACCGCCACCCCCCAGCTGCAGGCAGCGCTGACGTCACTTCCATTGATAAGAGTGTTGGTGGGGAGATGGCACTGTGAGTCTAGGCTGGCCCCAGCTGATGAATGAACGGAAATGGCATGAATGAAATAGTACTTTCCTGAATGAAAAGGGAAAATTGTAGTGATAGAGTTACTGCGAAGCCATTTTCCTTCTTACACATTAAAGGTTAGTGTCTTGCAACTTCCTCCCTTGCTCCCGCTTGTCTCTGCCTCAGCTAGTTTCAAATTCAAGGGAGAAGGAAAAAAAAACATAACCTGTAGGCAACCAATTAATGTCCTTAATGTGCTCCAAAGAATTCATGTCATGCATCTGCAGCTTCAGGTAGAAAAGGGGTTCACTCTATGCCCATTTCTCCAGCAGGCTGGTTTTGGTCTGAGGTGGCCCCAAGACACTGTGGCTGCATGGCTCATGGGCTATGGGAGCAGCCGCTTTGCCACTGAATTTTTGCCCAAATTCCAGGGACTGCACAATTTCACATCCTGTGTCCCATCATTTCTGGCTGCTCTGCCTCTGACAGAGGCACACTGCCTCATCTGCATTCCCTTTCATACCACAAGTCAATGACTATTTGTACTTGAATCAATAACACTTTATCATAAGGGCAAGTAAATGCTTAAGTAATGTATGATGATTACATGCATGAAAGAATGCAGAATGCATGAAGAACTGCTCTGAGTATGAGCATATATGACTACCATACCATCAAAAAGAAAATATTTCAAACAATGCGAGGTGAGCCTTTGTGACTTTCTAACCCTAAATATTGTTCAAATATTGTTCATTCTCATTGTCTCTTGAAAATATTGGGATATATATATGAATCAGTGGACGACCGGAGCGACATGTTTAAAAACATAATTGATATTCATCTACAGAACTGACATGCTTGAGGATGTGCTGATTAAAATG
Source organism: Atherinosoma microstoma (assembly GCA_037177055.1). NCBI lineage: Eukaryota > Metazoa > Chordata > Actinopteri > Atheriniformes > Atherinidae > Atherinosoma > Atherinosoma microstoma. The sequence goes on from JBBBVU010000016.1 coordinate 11,213,554, forward strand.
TAGCTTACCCTCACATAGTCTAAGAATGTTGGAAAAGGAGAACATTGTTCTTCACCTGCTTGGGTAGGTGTACAATGTACCAAGGCTTAGAACCTGCCAAAACAACCTAGGATTCATTTCAGCTCAGCCCCTTTACTGCATGTCAGCTTTGCTCTTTCCTCAGCTACTGTCTCTCCACACTTCAAAACAAAACAAAACATAAAGGCTTTCTTTGGACCCAAAAGAAAAGGAACATTTTGAAATGAAGAACAAGCGGTGTTACCACTGGGTTAAGCACTGAATTACACACATTATCATGGTCAAATCATGTGTTATGGAGAACTGAATACTTCATCATAATGTGGCAAGACATCCATTCTAATTAAATATGCTCAGTGGTACACAAAAGGTTTTCAAAGCCCAGATGTTCAGCAAGCTGTGTTTCTGTAAGTTTTAAGGTAAAAAAAACAAACCAGGCATTTTAATTGCTCTAGGTATGCATGAACCAGATTAAATAATATTAAAAAAATATATGAGTTTGTGCTTATATATACTGTTTATATTTTAGAGCATATCACAGAAGAATAGTCCTTCTTGTGGGTAAGTAGGGAGCGTAAAAAATAATTATACATATATATATATATGAATGTGTGTTTGTGTGTGGAGCTACTCTGGAGTATTTCCATTTGTGAGAATGAGAATGTCTAGTTTAGAGGTGTGTGGACAGGCAGCTGCATAAAAAATCATTTTCTAGTGTTCATGTCAGAAACTGATCCCTGAGTTACTTTCTGAGTACCCAGTCCAGCTTTGGTTTCATTTCCAAAAATTCATTTTGGGAACATTTATACCCTGATTCTTCTTGCCTATTTCGTCAAACCTCATTAGATAAAACAGATTTTTTTGTTTTCTGTGGGATTTGTGTTAGGGTTTGTGTTCAATGAGTACAAGTTAATGCTAACATTTGGCAGAATATTGGTGCTGTAAGATAGCGAAACATACATCTATCGATTGAATTCCTAACACAGAAATGAGTCCAAAGAATGCTGCAATCATCCGCACCATAAAAAGGACTCATAACACATTTCAAATTGCTTTACACACAAATTGCTTCACATTCTTCCATGTAGTACCTTTAATCACATGGAGTGATACGATTATTGTTAAAATGACTAACAGGAATTTATGATGAATCCTGCATTAATTCTTGATAAGTCATGACTCACGCATTAGTTACACATTATTTAAGCCTGACATTTTCTACCCTTACTCTTAAACTGCTCTTTGAGCTAAAAGCTTTTCTGTAATTCTGATCATTATCAATACTAAGGCACAAAAGAAAAAAAATCAGCTTCTTTGCTGAAGAGTAGCGGTGCAGAACTGACACGAGTCTTGCCTGAAGGCTTTAAATCTCACGCGTCCTGTCTGAAACATCTCGATAAAAATCAAAGGTTCGCTTTAAATAAACAGCTCTGGATTGAGCAGGGATGCTTTCATTACTCACTCAACAATTCACCTATATATTTTTTCCCAGCTTCCTTTTTGCTCAATTTGTTAGAGAATAAAAAGCATCTTCCACCTTCACCGCTAACCAGTCATTCCCAAGGTCTGGCAAAATGGCACATTTCTTTTGTGCTCAAGGTAAAAGATAAATAAATTTACAGTTATTTCTGTTGTTCAGCTTTCCTGTTGTGCTTAAGTTAAAGTAAGACACTGCACTGTCATTATTGGCATCCATGTGCTGGATAATGTAGAAACAAGCTTATTCATAATGTTCAAGTCAAGCTCATTTCCATACACTTCATTTGTCATTGCCAAGCTCCCGCTCTGGCCTTCTGTGCCATTAAATACAGCTGTCAGCCCTCAAAAGGAGTTATTTTCTCTCTGAATCATGGCTTCTACTTCCAGGTGTGACCTGTATTTGTGGGTGCATTTTCTCTGCATGTTTATATCATATTATGTGTTAATCTTTTGGACTTTATGTACAGATAATAAAAGACGGGGACTCGGTTTTATCAGTGATGTTCATAAGTTAATTGGATATGAGCTGCAGAGCAGTCACATGACGACAACTTTGTGGAGCAATTGTTATTCATCTGATTAAAGAAGTTTTAAATATTTTACACTTTTTACGTGATGAGATAAATATAACGTGCAGATAAGCAAAATTATCATCTGAAGTCCTTGTGATGCAATGATTGTACTGTGTTTGTGTGAAGAGGAAACATCTGAAATGGAAAAATACTCGCTACCTGGAGACTAAAATGGAGCTTCATTTGTTCTGATGCAAAGTTTTGCTTCATCTTTGTGTGCAAATATGTGGTTTGTGTCGGCAGATGAGATATGCACATATCAAAAAGAGACATAATTTGTAACACTGCCTTGAGGCACCACATAACCTCTGTTTGATTAGATTCTGCACGAGGGACTGTTTGCTGCAGAATTCAGACTGTTTGCACAGCAGTCATGTTTTTGTGTGCATGTGTGTGTATGTGCATCTTTGTTGAAATGGTTGATGGTGGCAGCAAACTCGGAAAGGTAAGCATGGAGCTGGAGGGCAGATGCTGATATAACGGTCTGGCATTATCAACTGCCACTCAGCATTAGTTGGCCCCTTACCCTCACTCCATGTCTGCACCCCCGCACTGACTCACACTCTACCGCCTGCTCGGCCACTCACAGTTTAACACCAGTGCACCATGCTTGCATTTAATGAAATACACACACTGGAAAACACATACAAACCTCACAGCAATAGCTCCATTTCTCCCTTTGTTTTGTGCTTTCTATCTCTCACACAAAGACAAATGCTTCCTCTCTCTTACAGTAAGGTGCATTAGAGACAAATGAACCTTTGCAGTGGGTTGGGGCATGCTGTCAGGGACAGTTCCCGGTACAAACTGCAAAGACAAGAGGCAATGACTACATGTGAATGGCCTTTTGTTCCATTTAATTAACTTTTTCTCTCACATTGTTGGTATTGGGCTGAGTAGGGTTGCAGGGTCTTGAGGCTCAGCTGAAAAATCGACATGCTTCAAACACTGGGAGATAGGAAAAGATGAATGGTGGCATTCTGGCCATAATTATGGTAATGCAGGCTGGGGATCTCTCAGCAAGTCTGCTAATGCAGCTCTCTCACTCAGCACAGCAAAGGGTCTGTACCTGGAAGTGATAGAGCTCATGATGAACAGAAGCTTTTTCCGCCCACGCCACTTTCTCAGCGGAGGGAAAGACAAGTAATTGCACCATAAGGTTCCTGCAATACAATACATTTCTGGGACTTGATGATGTGTGCAGGACTTTTGTGCCCACATGATAATCTACAGTATGGATCCATCTGGGTTTTTTTTTCTCCATATAGCTTTACAGTATTTTGGATTTGCTGCGGCTATATCAGCCTATCAACATTTCTTTGTATAAAAACACATTTTTCTTTTTTAAAAAGTTATTATTTATTATTCATTTTATGAAAAAGCAATCACAATATTTGTTTCATGATATATAATTAATTTATAACTGTTTTTATATAGTTTTGTAATACCTAAACAGTCTTATTCTCATGCTACTATGGAATGTAGATATTGTACATACCAGCCAGTAATTCAAATTTGTTGGTCCAGCCTACGGATATTTGGATAATGTAAAACAGACATCATGACTTCAATTTCTTTTTCTGTGCATTGGTCAAAAAGCTAAAAAGTAAATTACTGTCAGACAGCCAGTTACGTTGAAATTGATGTTTTGAATCCTAAAACCTTAGTTAGGAATAGCTATGTTTACATGGAGACATTTTTAATTCATCCGATTGAAATCAATCTGATCGGAAATTACAGCCTACGCGTTTACATGGACGCTGGATAAATGCGTCATGTAACCCCCACGTGGTTCAAGCATGCGCAGAAAAAACATCCATCCGGAGCCGATCGGAATGAATGATTACATGGTTATTTTTTCCTGCTGATCTGATCCTGAAAAGGTTTAAACTACCCCTCTTAATCGGATCAGGAATTCTTTCCGATCGAGGCCGATCGGATCAGCTGAGGTGTTCATAAGATAGGTTTTTATTCTGATTGGACGTTTGATCGGATCATAAGTGCTCCATGTAATTGCAGCTATTGTCCACATGCAGATACATAAAAGGAGAATAGCTTGGAAAAGCTTTTGGATGCTATTGGGCAATTGATAATTTTTTACTCTGTACATGATTTGAAGAATTTTTAATTTTGACCTGGTCTTCGAATTTCAATATTTTCAATTTGATGAACAGAGAATTTGTTGGTTCTGTATAAGTGGCTTTAGTAATTATTTTTATGGCTTTTTTTTAAGAAGAAAGACTGAATATATGTTGTCTTGTATGTGTTACCCCACACTTCAACATAACAAGTCATGTATGATAGTATGATGGAACAATACAAGGTGAACAATGCTGACTGATTTAAAAAATATTTGACTTTATAAAAAACTTAAATTGATTTACATATTTTAAATCAATATAGTTCATGTTTCTTCCGACTCTAGTTTTCATCTATCATTACACCAAGGAATTTTATTTCAGACACTCTTTCAAGTTCTATTTAATTTATCACAAGTTTCTTATTTGTTTAAACACACTTGACATACTAACATCAAACCAACTCTTCAGTTTATTAAGTTCATTTCCAACTGTTTCCAAAAGCTCTTCCCAATTATACCCACAACAAAATATATAAGTATAATCAGCAAACAAAATAGTTTTTTAACAAACTGGACACTTCACATATATTATTAATAAACAAAATAAATAATATTGGTCCCAAAACTGAACCTTGAGGAATTCCGAACTGATTAAACAGTTATTTATTTAGAGCAGTGATCCCTAACCCTGGTCCTCAAGGCCCATTATCCTGCAGGTATTAAATGTTTCCCTTCTGCAACAGGCCTGATTCAAATTAAATGGATGTCTGACAAGCTCTGCACAAGTCTGCTGTTGATCCATTAATTCGAGTCAGGTGTGCTGCTCCAGGGAAACATAAAAAGTATGCAGGAGAGTGGGCCTTGAGGTCCGGACTTGGGGATCCCTGATTTAGAGAACCTTACGTTTCAATTCATTGCTTAGAACCCATTTAATCATATTTCATGGTTGAAATATTTCATAATCATAATTTATGGTTAAGATGAAGATTCATATATTTTTTACTTACTCTAAAATAGAGAAAAGCATGGGAAACAAATACTATACAATGACAATTTATTCCTTTGATTGCTCTTTTGCTACAGTAACCTATTTTGAGTTGTTGAGAGATAATTTATGTCCATGAGAGATTAACAGTATGTGATTTAAGATAGGAATAGCCTGTTATATCATTCTGTTATAGGCGTCACCATAGCAACACCTTAATCAACTGGTTCAGATCAGCTGGCTTTTGACAGGTGAATGAGAGAAACACGCTGTAGCATGGAACGGTTGTTTAGCAGAAAAAGTACATTGAGGCAAGCATAAAATAGTTCATATACTTCAGCATATTTAACAAGTTTTGTAATAAATAAATGTTTACTGATCGGACAAAGCGGATTAAACAACGCGACCTCTGCATTACACGGTTTCAATACACTGCGCGTCAAGGTGTTCTAGACTCTGCGTTGTTTAATCCTCACGAAGTCCACGAACGTGAGTGTCGGATGTAAAACCTGATCATCGGATGATATAGCAACAAAAGTTTCACTGCACTTCTTAAAGGGACAGTGTGTAACTAATTTGGCTTTTAATTTGGCTTTATTTGCAAAAATTAAGTATTGCTTTCATAAATATGTATTTTATCTTAGTCTAATCACAATCATATCCAAATGAAAGTGTTCTCGTAGCTTAGAATGAGTTATTTATAAATACATAGGTGGCGCTGTACACAACTGAAAGCTGCCATGTTGCATTGCCATCTTTGAATACAGTAGCTGAAACGGGACAAATTCGTTAGCCCTACGCGTTTTAGCAGTGAATCCCCGTTTGTTGTCGGGGGAGGAGGAGAAACAAGTAGCTGATTGCGTACTATTCAACTTGCCATTTTCCATTGAAATGGAGGACCTACTCTTTGAGATAATTCATGAGTCAGAGGGACATGAAAACTGACGTGGAGGCTGCAGCTTTCTGCTGGACAGGTAAGTTAATTCAGTCTAACAGTGAAGTTTAATTTGGTGTTATGCTAAATAGGCCAGGATAGTCCAGCAACTACTTTATCCTCCCGTTTGGTTTGATCATTTACTGTCACTCGCTATATAAAACAGCAGAGACGGCTAATCTGTTAGCCTACAGGGGAAAAGCTCTGTTGCTATGTTACAGCACGGGATTTTCCTCTTTCAGCGCTGACAGGTCCACTGCTTCTGCTTTGACTGCCTCTACCTCTCCGTCCTCATCTTTATCTTCCTCTCTCTCTCACTTCATCCGATATTCTCTGGGTCTACAGGTCACGAAAATCGATTTCACACGATAACATTAGCTATTAGCAGTAGCTTGGTACCAAATACATGGAGGGCATGATTGTAACTTATCGGCATCAATAATGAAACAGAGTTATGTATCGTTCTGTACCTCATCACCTGAGTGAAGTAGTATGTAAGTAATTATGTTAATTGATATCAGGTCTGTCACATGATTAGCTATTAAAGGAATGTCTTAGAGCAGGGATCACCTCTTGAGCCATTGTCCTGCAGATCTTCAATGTGTCCCTGCTGCAACACAACTTGTTCAAATGAAGTAGTTCTCCAACAGCTTGTTGTTAAGTTCTGCACAAGCCTCTTAATGACCCATTATTTGAGTCATGTGTGTTGCAGCAGGGACACATTGAAAACCTGCAGGAAACTGGCTCAGGAGGTCCAGATTTGGTGAACCCAATCCTATAGAGACAGAGGCTCAATACCACCACTACCGAGTTTCACTCCCAATGAAGTGACACTTGCAGCTGTGTAGGGTACTGTAATAGGAAAGGAAAGGGAGGGTATAAATAACCTGGGCAGGAATGGGACATCCTCTTCCGTCCACCCGGAAAAGGAAAGCGCTTATCACCATGGCAACACAAAGACGCTCCGTGTGTATGCCTGTTTTGCAGAATTTCTTTTTATCGTGAAACAACCACTGTATAAATTTCGAAGCCGCACAACCTGCCTCGTTTTTTCCACTGTTCCTGAAACACCATGAATTTAGCAACCATTACAATGACAGGTTCTATTTCAAATATTAGCTATTATAGCAATAGCTATTATATTTCAAATACTCCTAAGTGATTCCACAAGTCTTTCAGCCTTCTTCATTACTATTTGACATTTCTAATCAAACAAATGAAGGAATTCTGCTTATTGTCAGCAAAGCAAATGTCAGCATAGAGTAAGATTTACTAGTTTTGTTTTATCTTCCCAAGCCTTTCGTGATTTTATGTCAGTGTGACAGACATGCAGGAGACATGCTGAACTCACATTTGAAGGCTGTTTCCTCCTCTATTTTGCCGTCACATCAGCTGCAAAATTCGTCGTGACAGGGTAACGAACCCTCCTGTGTCAGTAGCACCTGAACTTTATTCAACCCAGGCCTGCAATGACTTTGCCAAATTCTTCACAGACAAAATTCAGAATATCAGACAAGCAGTTGGTTTATCAACAGCAGGTTCAGGATATATGCTGTGTCGACTGAAAATCCATTTTAAAACAATGAGTTTTATCCCATTAACATCAAAGATCTGGAGGACGTCTTACGTCAGCTGAACTCTTCCTCTTGCTGTTTGGACATCCTGCCCACAGGTTTTTTAAAAAGGTTTCAAAGATCATGAAGCCAGATCTGTTAAGGATTGTGAACGTGTATTTAATTTCGGGCATCTTCCCATAGCCACTGAAAACAGCTTTAATCAAGCCTCTGCTAAAAAGGGACAATCTAGACAGGACACAAATTAACAACTACAGGCCGATCACAAATCTTCCATTTAAGTAAGATCATTGAAAAAGTTGTTTACCAGCTAAAAAACACAAAACCACAGCTATGATGTCTTCCAGTCAGGTTTCTTTGTGTCAATAGGTAACTTTACATCTGAGCAAACAAGAATTACATGTGGAGTTCCCCAAAGTTCCATCCTGGGGCCTCTTCTGTTTAACATCTACCTGCTCCCACTGGAACAGGTCATAGAGAACAACAAAATGAGTTAACATCACTATGCAGACAACACACAGATTTATATGACAATTTCACCAAGAGACAGAGGCCCAGTACAGGCTCTTAGTAAAAGCATTGAGGAGATTAATGACTGGATATGCCTAAACTTTCTTCAGTTGAACAAAACAAATCTGTGGTCATTGTCTGTGGAGCCAAAGAGAACCAATTAAAGGCCACCACCACCAACCAGGCCAGAAAACTGGGAGTTGTGATGGACTCAGACTTAAATTTTGAAAAACACATTAAGGGAATCACAAAGTCAGCCTACGATTACCTTCAGACTATATCAAGACTAAAAGATCTGATGTCTCAGCAAAACCTGGAAAAACTAGTCCATGCTTTCATCTTTAGTCGGCTTGATTATTGTAACAGTGTCTACACAGGTCTACCAAAAGATCAATTAGACAACTACAGCTGATTCAGAACTCTGCTGCTCAAGTCCTCACTCAGACCAAGAAAGTAGACCATATCAGCCCAGCTCTGAGATCTTCACACTGGCTCCCTGCCTGTCAGAGGATAGACTTTAAAGTTCTATTGCTGGTCTATAAAGCTCTGAATAGTTTAGGACCAAAATACAATATTGACCCAGTATGAACTAACCAGACCACTCAGGTCATCTGGATCCGGTCTTTTATCAGTTCAGAACCGAACATGGAGAAGCTGCATTCAGCTTCTATGCTCCACATGTATGGAACAAACTCCCAGAAAGCCTCAGATCAGCTGAAGAACTCAGTATATTTAAATCCAGATTAAAGACCCTCCTGTTCTCTGCAGCATTTCAATAGTTTTTATTTTAAAGTCAAAATCTGCACTGTTTCTTCTCCGCTTGGATTTAAAAACTTGATCATGGTTTTATTACTGCTTTTTAATCTAATGTTCTTTCTTTTCCCCTTTCTCTTGTTTTTGATTTTGACTTTGAATTGTCTTGTACGTGAAATGTACTATACAAATAGATTTGCCTTGCCTTGCCATGTGAGTGTGGAGCATTGCAGACTCGCTGTTTGAGGGCTGAACGGGCCACTTGCCCTCCACACTATGTGGTTTGGGAAGGCCCTTTATATGGCAAAGCTTCCGTGAGAATGCGCTAACAGAGGGTTAGGTGTGTAGGGGTGGTGTGCAGGAGGCGGTTTGGGATTGAGCCAAAGTCTCTCAGAAGTAAAGATGGGCACAGGCTCTGCAAACTGTTAAAGCATGTGTAAAAATATTGTGGAAATCTTCAAAAACAATGTTCCACAATGTCAAATTGTAAACGCTTTGCAACTCTCACCATCTACAGTGCATAGCATCATCAAAAGATTCAGAGAAACTGGAGATGTCTCTATGCATAAGGGACAAGGTTGAAGACCTTTATTGGATGCCCGTGGTCTTTGTGCCCTCAGACCACACTGCACTCATCAGCATGATTGTGTCACTTTACTGGCATACTTCCAGAACTCATAGTCGGTTAACACAATCCTCCATGCCAGAAAAGTGGGGAAGTGTTTTACAGTCAGATGGGTCGAAATTTTACATTCTTGTTGGTAATAGCAGACATCACGTCACCCGGGCTAAAGAGGAGGGACAACTTCCAGCGAGTTATCAGCATTCAGTTTAAAAGCCTACATCTCTGATAGTGTGGGGGTAAATAAGTGCATATGGTATGGGCAACTTGCATGTTTTGGAAGGAACAATGAATGCTGAAAAGTACATAAAGGTTTTAGAGGAACTATGCTCCCATCTAGACAGTGTCTTTCATAGAAGGCCCTATGTTTCTCAGCAGAACAATGCAAAACTTTTGCTACTGCCACTATTACAACAGCATGGCTTAACAGGAGAGGAGTCCAGGTGCCGAATTCGCCTGCCTGCAGTCCAGATCTTTTACCTATAGAGAACATTTGGCGTATCATTAATCGAAAAATACATCAAAGACGACCACAAACTCATCAGCAGCTGGAAACCTACATCAGGCAAGAATGGGACCAAATTCCAGCACCAAAACTCCAGGGACTCCTAACCTTGATGCCAGACATCTTCAAACTGTTCTGAAAAGAAGAGGACATGCTACACTACGGTAAACATGCCCCCATGACAACTATTTTGAGACCAGTTGCAAGCATCACATTTGACATGAGCTTATTTTGTGCATAAAAATGGTCAAATTTCTCAGTTTAGACATCTCCTGTATGTTCTGTTATGAATAAAATATTGGCTCATATGATTTGATGGTCTTTCAGTTTTAATCTTATTCAAATTTAAAGAACATCCCGACTTTTCTGGAATTCGGATTGTATTTTTACTAACATTTCCATCTGGGAAAACAAAAGGTCTTGAAGAAAGAAATTGCCTTAATTGTGTGACTCCCATCATTCCTGGTTCCTTAAATGTTTTGAATGCACTGCACACTATTAAGCCATTTGAATGAAACACTGTCCCCTTATAAGTAATGTATGGTGGCCTAACACACCCATCCACCTTTGTAAATATGGTGTTATAAGTAATATTTTGATCCATAACCCAACATGAATGATGCTAAGAGCAGCCAATGACCACATCTATTAGGCTTATTAAAAGACTTATGGAAGAAAGTCTTATGGACCCCTCTGAAAATGGATTCTGTGTGAACGATGTGTGCACATTGTGGTGATTGTTGTCCCAGTCGCTCATTGTCTGCTACGCAGAAATTATTTACCACCTTGAATATTAGCTGTAAAACGTGTATTGCAACCTTTGAGGAACTGGTGGTGTCAGTGACGGATGGTGTTGGAGGCCAGAAGCAGGCAATGAATTTGAGGTTGATGAGGCGACTCATATCAGGGCGTGCGACATCAGCGCTCATCATCAATCTCTTCCCCTCTCTCCTGTAGACACCTGGCACATGCATCAGCAAACACACTGCTGAAAGTGAATTGAACCCTACCCTGACAAAAACACACAGACTGCAGTACAAGGCCTCATGACAAGACTCTAGGCCTCGAGCTAGTATTACCTCTAATGCAGTACAGTAGAACGTAGCATGGGACTTTATTAGAAGACTAACTTGCATATGTTGTTTGTTATCACTGCACCAAATAGCACAGGTAACAAAAATACGCACTGCAGAGTGTTGCCAAGCTGGCCCTATTTCTACTTGATAGGTAAGATAATATAATGTCTTTATAACTTTTGGAGAAAACTATGGACCGGCAAGGGTCAGCGGTTAAAAAAGAAAAAAGCCAGTGAAAATCCATGTGCACGGATTATTGTTCCCCACTTTGCAACCCGTGCTCACGGTTTGATAAACTTTGCTCCCTGTTTGGCAATCCATGTGCACGGATTATTAAACTGTGCTTTCTGTTTGCAATCCGTGGGCACACAGATTGCCCAGAGACCTTGAGTTTGGAGACAACCAATTTGGCTAAGGAGGGTGTTATATTAACGTTAGCTTCTGTTGGCGCAAATGTTAACTTTTATATAAGTGTAAAATACTTATGCATTAAGATACGGAACTGCATTAAGTCTTCATATGACAATAGACTAGCAGCTGTGGGCCATGGAATCCAAACCCTCAACTGAAATCCCTGGGCAATCTGTTCGTGCACGTATTATCAAACCTTGAGCACAGGTTACAAAACGAAGAGCACAGTTTAATAATCCGTGTGCACAGATTTCCACCGGTTTTCTTTCTTTTTAAAACACTGACACTTGCTGGGCTCCGTGGTAAACAATCGATGCTACTCAGCACTGGTGAACCCTCAGGAACAAGCACTGCAGGCCCCTCTGGTCTGGAGGCGTGGCTGCGGGGGAAAACTGAAGAAAGGGGTTTGGACTTTGGAATTGTGTATTTTTAAAATGTAGCTTGCTCAAACCATTTTCCCAGAATCTCCTACCCTACCTTTAAATAGGCTTCATCATCAACTATTTCGATTTGAAAAACATTGTTAATTTTTTCCTAATTTCCTGGTTATTTATATGTACTGTCTTGCAGACAATATGGCAAAGGCTGCACTACAAATATACCTTGAGGCAAACAAACAGAAGGAAAGATGAGTCCTCCAAAACTCCTTGTTGAAATGAAAACTGTTATCGGTTATCAGCGCACCACCTGACTGGAAGGGAAGTAATTTGAAAGCTGTTTGAAATGCAGTAATTTGCCAGTGTGACTCATTGCTGACACCTACAGCAACAAAAACCTCTGATCCTCCGAAGGAAAAACTGGGTAACATAGCTGTGTGTGTGTGTGTGTGTGTGTGTGTGTGTGTGTGTGTGTGTGTGTGTGTGTGTGTGTGTGTGTGTGTGTGT
>JBBBVU010000016.1:11248715-11265895 GCA_037177055.1 Atherinosoma microstoma
GTGTGTGTGTGTGTGTGTGTGTGTGTGTGTGTGTGTGTGTGTGTGTGTGTGTGTGTGTGTGTGTGTGTGTGTGCCATCCTGCCTGTATTTGCAGTTTGAAGATTAGGTTAATTTACAATTGTTGATTTTATTAGAGATGTTTTGGATGTGATGGCTGTAAAAATCACTGGACATTCAGTGTTTTTTTTAAATTATTTACAAAGAAAAAATGACATGCATACCCAACACAATGTGTGTGCATCTGTGTACACAATGCTATCGGTGTTTATTGAAACAGATTGTATGTTCCTTGTATGTTTGTATGAAGTCATTTTGTTATAAAAACAGAAACACAGAAATCACAAAGACAGAAACACAGATCCATATAAAGCTGTTTTAAATCAAAAATTGTTTTGAAAAAAATTTTTTGATCAAATTTCATCCAGGAAACATATCATGCTCTTCTTGACAAAGCTGAGTTGTCCAGTAAATTATAGTATATCTTATTAACATGTAAAAGAAGTAAGCAATGAACATATGTCAATGTTTTGTTACCTCTGATTTTAACAGACTAAAGAGCGGACGCTATTGGATTTGCCATCAAGAGATGTAACATTTATCAACAGCACCTGCTCAGGCAGGATGGCAGAGGACCAGAAATGGACGATAGTGTAACTGAGAGGGAGAGAAGGATAGGGTGAATGGATGTTATGACTGATGTGAGTTTGATGCTGAAGGAAAGACTGAGAGGTAAGAGGGGCACAAAATGAGGCAGGATCCTCACCCCTTTTTTTCTCCCCTCTGCCTTTGTTTCTGCTTATGGCCCTTATCATCACCCTCATCATCATCATCATAATTATTTTGCTCTCTCTATCTTTCTTTCTTTCTCTCTGCCGCTTGCCCCTCGTCCCACCCCTTTCTGTGACGCTCACCACGGCAATCAGATCGTAACATGACATTATAGCTCATTATACCTGGACCGAACAGTTTGCTGGTGGTGGCCGGCTTTCTTGCTGTGGCACACAAAACAGAAATACACCTCCGAAATGTTCTCAGAATGCAAATGTTCCATTTATTTGTGTCTTTATTTGTCACATCTCATCTCAGTTAGCATCCTGGCAGCATTGTACGTGACAGAGCATTATGTAATATGGAGTTAAAGGTTTGACACACCTACAGAAAGCAATACCGGAAAGATATAGTTAGAGGTTGACAAGGGAAAAATAGACGCAAAGAAAAAGAATCATAGGAGAGGCAGAGGTAGAAAGAGAGCCAAGCAGCAGAAAAAAAACATTGTGGTCATCTGCAGTGCGATGAGTCACCTGTAGGCAACACACACATACACGTAGACGCACAAGCCCAAAAAAGACAGAGGCTTTGCAATCACAGCCCACAGATTTGTAGTTACAATGCCATGTTGTCTTACAGACTGCATCCTCTGGAAGTGTTACGTTAGCAAATCTCAAACACAAGTCGAAGTAAATGGATGAAATGTTAAGAAAAAAAAGTCATCAGGCATTACAAAATAATTCAACCTTTGAAAGCTTCGCTGGTGAATCCAAGATATCGCTCTGATAATTAACTGCCAAACAAAATGTGAATGAAAGAAAGAAATTAGTCTTCAGATGGTTTACAGACGGCACTCTTGTAATTAGTTTGAACAAAATCTATGGATGAAATCAGCCATCTGTATCTTGTATACATATTTCCGTCTGCTACCCTTCTGCTCTTCCTCTTTTAGCTCACACATGAATAGGTTGCGTCAAATGTGCTGTGATCAGAATGATTCATTTTTTAACGCGCAACAAAACATAGAAATGTAGCAGAAATGCGAGCAGAGAAAGTCATCAGAGCTGCAGCAGATTATTAGATGTGCTTTCATCAATGTCTTTATGCACATTTTGAAGACTTGTGTAGGAGAAATTGGAGGGAAAAGGCTAAATATGCAAAAGAATCTTTGGCACTGAAACTAAAAGTTTACACCTAAACCCTGGACGTTTTCTTTCTTCTTTTTTTTCCCCAAATAGGTAATGGATTGAAGTTTTGATGAGACTTTGGAACCATCACTGAGTGGCTGAGTATATCATCTTCAAGGCTTAACTAACAGCAAGGAGACTAAATCCATCTTTTTGTAAGCAACCTAATCTTTATGCACATTCTACTCACACAACTTGAAGCAGTATTACTGAAATTCGTCTGATTTTCACTCCACAGCCCCCTTACAAAGGCTAATTCAGCATTCGTTTTGCATTCTGTCTCTTCTCTGAGCTCTCTCCAGCCAGCAAAAGTCAGTCTAATGTTGAATGATGACTTATCTCTTGCTCTTTCACTTTCTCACTTTCGTTTTCTCACTTCCACTGATAATGTCTTCTTGTGTTTCTTTGCATGGCACACGTTCAAAACAGCCAGTGTGTTGAAATCTTGCTGCTGGTAAAACGCAGTTGTCGCGTGATGCCCTGGCTGGATAAACAGTTGTGATGTGCACGCTGTGCAATTGTCAGCCTCCGGACACAATGACAACCCTGGAAATGTGCATAATGAATCTCAGTGGGCCATCAAAACGATTCAGAAGCTCAGAGTTTTAAGGTTGGAAGCATATGTAGAATTGCTTTGAATAATCCACTGTGATATTACATAATGTTCAATTGAAACAAAATCCTGAAGACCTCTTTTCATTTCTCTTGTGTGTGGTTAAAATGATTTCTTTTGTTTTCTTGGACTACATGCCACCACCTTCTTCCTTTTCCAAATTTTTTTCTGAGCACATGTTGACACGACTAATGTTTTGTTCAACTAAATGGGCTTTTTTTCCCCCCTGTTAATTCTATTGTCTGTAAAATGTGAGATAAAAGAACAGTTTTCAACACAACATAATGCAACACATGTTGACATTCCTGAAAGACTTTATCTACTCTGACCAGTTGTCAGGAAAAGGGGATATTTTCAGCTTTTGCTTGAAAAGTACCGATAGGATTAAAGTCCAGTCAAAACTGATTTATGTTAATAAATTGATCATTGTAGCTCAAAAAAAATGTGCAAAAATCTTTTAAAGTGACCTTCTATATTTTTACAAATCTAAAACATCTCTGGTGATTATCTCATATGATGATTTCTTTAATGATATCTAACACTAACATGGTGCATAATGGAAGAAAGAAGTCGAGCAGAAAATTAGCACAATGTTAATATGTAACATTTTGACTTATGAGTATACTATAGAAAAAACAGCACTTAAACATCTTTGTACTGTGAAGTTCAATTCAATGTTTGCCAAGGAACATTATGAAAACTGTGTTGACTTCTTAATCAGAAACAGCATCTTCAGCTTCTGACATTTCTTTCCTCTTGTGCAGTTAAAGGACATTCATGTAAAACTGCATTTGTCATTAACTCATTATTCAGTGGCTGCCAAAAAGATTACTACTTAAAGAAAGAAAAGGAAAAAAACATTTACACTGTAGCCTCACAGAAAACAAGAAAAGATTTCTAGTAGTAACGTTATTGTGATTTGAAATGCCTGACATCTGCAGGAAGGTGTATTCTGTGCTTGTATAGGTCGCGTAGAGACAAACATTCAGATTCAAATAAGGAGCTGATCTTGTCATCATTCATTTTAATCCTCCTACATTTAACTCACACTCTCCAGTCCTCCCTCCCCCCTTCATCTCTTTTCAAGCCTCATCACCAACAGCCAGCACTCCCCCTGCTCCGCCTCATTCCCCTCCCCACTTTCACATTCCTGAATGAAAATTTAGACTAATTTAGTCCATTTATATTAATAGTCGCTGCTTGTGCTCTTTTAGGTTCTCTAAAAGCAGTGAAAACCTTTATTCATGGAGTGGGAGTTGCTCTTCATCAGCCATTGGCTCACGCTGTGTAACCTCACTGCTGCGCCTGCACTCTCTCCTGTGTAAATATCCTTGCAGCTGCATCTTTTGAAGTGTTTCAATTGGGCAACATTTTGGTTAGGTGGTTTATGCAAGTTTCAGGAGACTGGAAACATTTAGGTGTGAAAGACCACTGAGAAGTGATTACCTTTTTCACTGCGTTACCATGGCGACAGTGTCAATGACAGACATTCTGATTATTAATATTTTGAAACCGCATTCTGAGTTTGAAACATTGGAAAGAACACAATAGGAGTCATTTTCAGACCTGTGCAGCTCTCTGTCTTCAGAAATATGGCCCAGTCTAAATTTATTATCTATACTCTGTGACTGTGACCTTTAACTGGGGAGACTGACCACATATTTAGCTAAACTCTGTTCAAACACAGTGTGTAGCACATGAGCAAACATCCACATAGGGCCAAATCCTAGACTAGCACCATTTTATAAAAGTTGTAATGATTCATCTTTCTCACAGACATTTAATAAAATATCGAGCAAGTTAAAAAGAAACTACAATATTATTGGGTGGGAACTAAAAGAGGATTGAAACTTAATGAAATATTCAGTGGTAACTTCAGAGGGTGTAATTGACTGCATCTTGGCCCCTCCTCGAGATCTGAAATCTGACAAAGAATGACGACAAGGAGCAAGAGGCAGATCCTTAGAAAGCAAAAGGACTGATTCATCCTCTTCATTTAACTGCATAGCATGTTTGTTCATGCATCCACCTCTCAGTTTAATACGAAAACAAGAAGAGCGCATGTTTGCTTTGTGTTCTCCAGTAAAAGGTCTACACTATGTATTTCTTTGAAGCATATTGAGGTTTTTCCAAAAGCATATGTAAATTCTGAGGTTTTTCAGCGAGATAGCAGTTTCTCCTATCCACAGGCAGAAGTCTGGGAATGTATCAGCAAGCTAAAAAAAAGCATGCAGGAAGAACTGAAAACAGAACGTTTGAATTCAGTTTTGAATTATATTTTGACTTTTGAATCAGTTTCCAGATCTGTGCCTTGTGAGAATCCTGTGTTGTGTTTAGGGTTTTCTTTTTTTCATACTACACAACTTGAGAAAGCTTATATAGATAAATCTGTGCCCTTTTAATTAACAGCAGTTAACAAACACACTCTAGTCAAGTTGTGGAAGTATCTCAAAGACCATGAAAATTTCAACTAAACAGCAAAAAATGGAGGAGGTTTGACCATGCTGTGTAACTGCTTTGCTGTCTCAGGTGCTGCAGGCAATCAAAGTATTAAAGGAAAAAATACATTACAAGATGACTAAGGAAATTAAGAAGCGAAGGCCTTGGGTATATTAGTTTTTTATTCCAGACCAACACAGAAACTTAGTTTGCTTTGCCGTCCATACCTGCCTTTTTGATATCACAGCAATAGATGTCTGATAAAGTTCTATTGATTTCTTTCTATTTCGAAAAACAGACACTACTTTACCGTTGTCACCATTTTTCTCAGTGGGTAAGGATAGATTTAAATCATCCCAAGCCGCTGGTGGCTTTTAGGTGCAATGCGCTGTAGGTGAGGCCAGGTGCCTCTTTCCTTCCCGTGACTCTCATGTCAGAATGAACACCTCCCGCTTCACTTCCTCCAACAAGATTAAAACAGAAGCTCCAGAGGGTGAAACTGAAAGTGAGAGAAACAGGTTGCCATCTCTCCAAGGTCAACCAGCTGCCACAGTCAATGAGCCTCTTCAGCCTGTAAACCAACAAAGCACAGGGTCACTTTCAGTCATGAATTTTTCAACAATAATGCAGCCCTCTGACCCTACTCAACAAACAAAAGCACAGTCATACAGAACATGAGCTTGTTGGGAGGCTTTTTACTGACTCATACAAGATGTCCTCAAAAACCTGTTTGCTGCCTGTGTGAGCAGTCTCTGAAACACCTTTCAGTGCTGTCTGTTTGTTTTTATTCCTGCGGACAAACCGTCAGCTTTATCAAGGATGCTATGGAAAGGACAGTGTGTCATGGGGAACCGAGCTGCACAGTGTCACATTGTTTTAGTGGCTGGATGACTCACGGAAGACAAATCAGGGTTGGTGGCATTTGAGAGGGCGCGTCCATTGCATTAGGATGGCAATGTTAAATCGACGGCGGAATTTTAATGTGTTCCCATGGTGCCTGTTTTAGCAGGTATGACATGGAACTGATTAAGGCATAATCTAACCTAATTACCAGAGGCTCGACAGTCACATGTCGTGACTGTAATTTGTTTTTGAGGAGGAAAAATACCACTCCTCTGCCGTCTCTCCTCTCAAAGCTGACGAAGATTCCCAAAACATCAAACCGTATTTATAGCACCTGCTTTACAATTTGAGTGCAGCATCGCTATGACTGTTTCAAGTAATTTCTACATGACTCACCAAAGAAATTAAATGGCTCATACATCATCAAAAGAGCAGACAGCAAATTTTCCTCTGCTTTAGTCATGGCTGAATTACTTTTCATCTCTATGTCAATTTTCGGTTAGATGCGTCCAGGCTTCAATTATTGGTTCCTTTGACGAAGTGCTTGACAGTGTGTAGACTTAAACCGAAAATGCGGTCGCAAATATGTTAGACAGACCCCACCCTCACCCTATACCTCCTACCATCTCATCCAGATTTTTACCACATTTCAAATAATGACTCTCAGTAGGGTTCAGCTTTCTGAGTGGCTGCCTTTGATTTTTTTTTCCCCCCTGTCTGTACTGATAAAAGGAAAATTACACAAAATTGCCCTCATACTATAGGCGCAGTTTTAAATGCATTCATTTTGTTTTTTCACTTTCAGCTTATACACATATGAATATCAAGTATACAGAGGAGACTGACTCTGAGTGTAATCCCTTTTTTTCTCCCCAGTTCCCTTTTTCTCTATGTATCCACCTCTGTCTTCTTTTTGTGTCTCATTTGCTCCCTCTGACCACCCTCACACACGCTGCCAACGTGAGATAGCGACGTCTGTGTGTCCAGAGCGTCATGTGTGATAGTCTGTGACGTACTGCGTCACGTGCCGGCGGTTTTAGGGTTCCACAAGAAGCGGCTTATTGTTGGTATCATTTTTAGGCATCGTCATTATCAGCTGGAGCAGACGCGGCGGGTCCCTCTGCGTCATTGTTCACTCCAAAACCCCTAAAGCTTTTGCCGCCAAAGCTACCCACAACATCACCAACAAATGGGCAAGGCGGGGGATGTCAAAATTCACTGTGGCGCTCTTTCAATGTCTCCCTTCTCATCCTCGGCCTGCCCACCGCCCCCTCCTCCTCTGCCTACCCTCTGCACTCTGTCTCCTTTTTTTTTTTCCCCTTCTCTATTAAATGTTCACTTCTTTTGTCTCATCCACTCTCTTTCTTGTTCCATCGCACTCTATCTTTTTTGCATGACACCCTCTGCCCTTATCCCTTCTATGGTGCCGCCATCATCTGATCCACCTATCTCCTCATCTTTCCCTCAATTCCCCACTCTCATTCTGAAGAAGAATGTTACAATCTAGCTATACAGATAAAACCCCAACACACTCTTTCAGCAACCCCCCCCCCTCCCAAAACAATGAACCTTCTCATATGCACCCCCCATCCCCACTGTCTTCTACTCTCTTTACCCCCCCCACCCCACCCCCCACCCTAATCCTAATCACACCACCACCACCGTCATCAGCTCTTATCTCTCTCCACCAAATCTGCTGTGACTCAAAACAATTTCCTCTAATTTGCGATTTCAACCCCCCCCACACACACACACCCCCGCCTTCCACACCTCCGCCAACCCACCTATCCCCCTCAAACAAACCCTCTCCACCTCCTCAATGCCCCATCACTATCCCATCCGGTGCAAACCCCACCCAAAAAGACACAAACACATACACGAATGCACACACACTGTGAGTGGTCGCCATTAAGAATGACGGCTCGTCATGTGTAAGCGGTGACTTGCCGGTGTCATCCAGTGGAGCCCAAGAAGAACTGCAGTGTGACGTCACTGCGCACGCCGGCCCCGCTGGTTGGTGGAACGTATTTACGTGTGTGTGATTCTGTGCGTGCAGTTTGGATGGGGGAGATGGAGGAATACAATTTCGTTGGTGGGAGGACCCGTTGGGCCTTGCTGCATCACTGAACCAGGAAAATGAATGAGAGCCAACATTAGGTGTCACCCCCATCATCTCCTCTTTGCCTCCACTAATTTTTCTGTTTTTTTCTGTTCTTCTTTTCATTTTGTCCCCCAAGGCAAAGAAAGCAATTTAAATTGTGTTTGAAAATATGTTCTACAGTCCTTTGCAGAGTCATTTTACTGTATTAAAAGAAAAAACTTGACCAAAGCTGTGTAAAATTTTATGGTATTTGATAAAGATGACAGGAATCCCATTCAAAGTTCAGCGAACCAGCCTAGTCTGACAGAAATGTTAAGTGTTTGAATTCCAGCAAGAACAAAACAGTACCACCCACTGGGAGGTTTTTATATCCACAACTGAGAGGTGGTGATCCAGGCTTATGTGTTGCTATACAACTCTGTACAATTACATGATTTACCAGGGAGGCAAAATCAACAAGTCTCTCTCTGGGTGAAAAAAACACGACATATTACAGTGGATAATGCATTGTTTAGATAATATTGCCATTGGCTGTTATTGAAAATGGAGTCCATTGAATGAAGTTGTTACAGGTGATACTTGTTTGTTTTACCTAAGTATTTCCATATTGTTATACATTTACTTCATTATATTTTAGGAAGAAATATTCTACTATTGCATTTGACAGCTTACAGTTAGAATGAAACCTTTCCATACTAGATCATACTATAAACTTTTAAAATGCAACATATTGTTAAAAAAAAAATAAGAAAAAAGCCCATTTACAAGCTTCTTGGACTGGGAAGTCTTACTAAAAGCAGAGTGTAGTCAGGTCACATTAAAGATATCTGTGAGTTGTTAACAGGGCCACTTAATGGGGAATTTTCCCACAAAACTTCTCGTTTGGTTTGGCTTCAGTAGATAGTCAAATGATCCAATTTCTCACCAAACATTTAGAGCTAAAGTCCAAAAAATGTATATCAGAACATTCTTCTTTAATTGATAATCTAAGTTATTCAGTTTTTTAAGGCACAGAGCAGACTAAGCCTTAGAACCAGAGACTGCATATATATATATATATATACATATATATAATGTACATTTGTGTGGCATTACACCAATAGCAGTACTGTCAATGTGTCGTTAACTTTTGGTGAGGATGTACCTTCAAGCAGTGTCACAGGAATTCTAATGAATAGACTTGTTCTTCAGTATCATCATGTTAATATCGTTGCTCAAAGCAGGGAGAAACAGGATGAAAGCTCTGTTACACACACCGGGTTTAATTATATGTGAATATATTCATACTTTGACTGAAAAACACTTTGAACTTTGTTCCACCAGTATATGTGACATTTTACTGAGGTTTTGGCTTAGTTCCTTTGAGGTGTATCTGACTTGTTGGTGGTGTGTCGGAGGTGGAGGGATCGGACTCATAGCAGCACCCCTGCATGTTGTCCACTTTCACTCATTGGGAGCAAGGTGGGCAGACAGTCTGGGTTATTGATTATTGTACTGGTAATTAGTTATTGATTACCTCTAGCTTTCCTCTGTGTCTGAGGGAAATTGTACAGTACTGCTATAATCTAGTTCGGGGCTGAGTTCTGTTTTCTGCCAACTCTCATTCAAGAATGGAAGATTTAGCTACAAAAAGCACATGTGGTGGAGTGAATGGAGAGACTAAAACAGACGAATCACCTTCTGCTGCTCGAAGTGTTGACTCATGCTGCAGTACCTGCCTGACAAGCGTCAACCTCAGGCTGTCTGTGGACTACAAGAATGAAATGGTTCAGTTTTTAAAACTGGCAGGACCTGTGGTAAGACTGTTCAGATGCAACTGCTGAAAAGATTTTATACCTATATAGACTGATGTGTTTGGTGAGTTGTCTAGAGTAGCATTTGCAGATTTTCTTGAAGATGTTACATGTAATATCTACAATAATTAAATCTAAAGTCAATTAACATTTCCATTCTCTCTCATAATCTAAAAATTGTTAACTTATTTATGAAAAAATTAGCAGATGCCTTCACATCCATTAAAAACTACAGTGTGCTATATGTGCACAGGGACATCCTCAGCCGAAACTTGTTACTTTTTGAAGAAAAAAGCAGTATACAGCCTTAAATCTGCCCACTTTGTTTAGTTTATTTCTTGCACAAAGCCAAAACTTGATTGATGAAGTAATTTAGTTTCCTTCTGTTCAACTCTTTTAATGCCAAAAACCTGTCAAAAATTGTCTTCTTGTTCCAAAAAGAGGAGTAGTAAAAAACATTTAGAAGTAGTAAGGAGTTGTAATGAAACTAAAAGGTGCTATGGGAAATGGAAATGCTTTCTTACCTCAAGGCCTCCTGAAACAACATCACTTTCATGATTCATAATTAATTTAGCAACTTACATTTGTTACATCGCAGTTTAATATTTCATTCATGATTGACATTTATGTTTTTAATCTTGTGACAACGGGGAAGCTTAATTTTGTTTTTCAGTTTATTTCACAGTTGATGAGCTTCCTGATCGGTTTCGTCAGCATGGTGTTCTGTGGTCACCTGGGGAAAACAGAGTTGGCAGGGGTGGCATTAGCAATAGCAGTGAGAGATATTTTGTTTCTGCCTTTATAGAAATTGTGCTTTTAAAATATTTCTTTAATTAATAGCCTTGATTTTTGCATTTCAGTAGATACTTTACTCATACGTAAATTTTTCCAAGTGTTTTCTTCTTGCCAGAGTTCATTTCATAAAATCTCATTTCAATGTAGGTAATAAATCTCACAGGTATTTCCATTGGCTGTGGTTTGGCATCAGCATGTGACACTCTCATATCTCAGGTATTTACTTTTCATTCATGTAAACAGGTCCGTCCTCAGCAGTAACAGCCGCATTTATTTTCCTGCATCAGTCATGACCTTCCTGTTGCACCTGAAACCTGTTATTTGTTTTTCTGATCCTTTTCTCACAGACTTATGGGAGCGGTAACCTAAAACGTGTTGGAGTGATTCTCCAAAGGGGAGTTTTGATTCTGCTCTTAGCCTGTTTCCCTTGCTGGGCCATGCTTATCAACACACAACCCATATTGTTGGCTGTCAGGCAGAGCACAGAGGTCGCCAGGTGAACCTTTTCATAATCACACAATAGCACAAATTGGCATCACTTAAACACTACATGCACTTTTTACACCATCAATTTAAAATGATTTTTCTCTTTTCTGTTTGTTATGAAGACTCTCTCAGCTGTATGTAAAGATCTTTATGCCTGCTCTGCCGGTAAGTTCAGCTTTGTGTCTTTTGTGTCTCCGTATACGCTTTTTGGAATTGTTGCTGTGTTGCATTATCGATCTAATTAAGCCCATTCAGTGTGTTGAATTCTTCAGGCTGCCTTCATGTACCAGCTGCAGGGGCGATATCTGCAAAATCAGGTGCATTTTTTGAAAGAAAGAAAATAGGCTGAACGTTTATTTGCTGTGTGCTTTATGAGTTACAAACAGCAGAGGCACTGATGTTGAAACTTGCTTTTGCTCACAGGGCATCATGTGGCCCCAGGTGATATCTGGATTAATGGGGAACATTTTGAATGCAATTATCAATTACATTTTCCTTGGTGTTCTGGAGCTGGGTGTTGCGTGAGTACACCCACCACACTTCCCATATTTATTTCAATCACTGCTTATTCTTGAATAATTTCCAGTAAGAGTATGTTTTTGAAAATAATTTGGATTAATAATCTTAACTGATAATTAGATTTTTTTTTTTCATGAGCAAGTAACAGTAAGTGTATGCTTTTCTTTTCTTTACTTTTTATGTTTAATCCTCTTGTTGTGGCTGCAGTGGATCTGCAGCTGCCAATGCCATCTCACAATATTCCTTGGCTGTCTTCTTGTTTGTGTACATCTGCTCCAGAGGGCTGCACAGACCCACATGGGATGGTAAGTTTGGGTGACTAAACTTTAATCAAGCAAGTAAAGAAAAAAAAAAGCAGCATCCATGATTGGTTAGATCTTTGACAAGCTGATAAAATTTGCACAAGCATCTCCAGTTTGTTATCAAATTTGTTAGGTTATTGTAGGCCTGCTTAAAAATGATGTTGCCTAGAAAAAGATTTGAAGGGGCATATTTCTCCCTCCCCAGGAAAACATACAATGAACTATTCAATCAATCTGCAGGAAATCAAGTATGTAAAGGGCAAGACAGCAAGCTTGAGTTGGACAGCCACAATCTCTGATCCCTCAGATTGCACTATATCCAGAACCATCAATAATAAATAGCTTATTTAACTCCTTGATATAGGGATTACTGTGGGAAACCTTTGTCGAGCACCACCATTCAGAATTACATTCACAAATGCCACTTAAATCTTTACCGTGCAAAAAAGAAACTGCATGTTAAACTTGTCCAGAGATGGCATTAACTTCCCTGGGCTCAGAGGCATTTGGGGATTAACCATCACAGAGTGGAAATGTGTATAGCAATCAGACAAATCAGAATCCAAGATCTACTGTGGAAGAAATGGCTGCTGTCTTCAAGATAGCATCTTTTTACACCCATCCCATTTTTCAACCAGACAATTCAAAACCACATACTGCATTCACTACAAAGCCCTGGCCGGGGACAAAAAGGTTTACAAGTAATGGAGTGGCTTGTCTACAGTCCTTACGTTTAACTGATGGATTTGAAATGCAGTGTTGCACCACTTTAAGATGTTTATTCAGAGAGACTGGGACAAATTAGTGCTTCCATCTGATGTTCTCAACACCAGATCATTTATCAAGTGTTGTGAAAAGAGATGGCAATTTACAAATATGGTTATACCTATAATCCCAATATTTGTGTTGCAAGGCCAAAGGCTGACTTGAAGCTTATGAGAAAACATATTAACATCTTGGGTTCATACTGTAACCAAATGAATAAAAATATGGATAAGAAACACTGCTTGTTATATAGTTTTTACTAATGTTCCTTACTTACTAAAATTGATTTGGGGTTGTAATCTCCCTGTAGGTAAATGTAACATTTTAGCTGCTCAGGTTTTTATGTTCAGCTGACCACTTCACTTCACTTTGAGCTAGCTTACCCATGAATTGGAAAGTTAGTTATTTGCGGTGTACAAATGATATTATCTTGAAGGTAATACAATAAATGCCAAATTTTAAAATATGTTTTTAAAAATTCACACAATTGCCTAAAGATTTACTAAGAATGCATAAATAAATCTTATATTTAAATAAACTTAATGCTAATTGGACAGTGAGGGTCCTGTCACTGGGCCTCTGATTGATCATGTGCCCTGGCTACTTGGCCACAGAGTTATCCCTTTGGCTGACTGGTCAGCAGCCATGACTCTCACCCGGGAGGTTGTGGGCACAATCCCCACCCGGGCCCTCCTTTGTCTTGCCCCACTAATATAGCTTGCTATCTACTAGCTTTGCGATACTGACTAGTAAACATAGCATTTTAGAACGCTGAGATATTAATTCAAACTTTTCAAACAAGAGCAGGTCAAAACTATCCATGTACACCCTCTAGCATCCTCATTTAGTGTGGCTCACACTATTTTATACGTTTTAAAATTTCCCTCTGGGATAAATAAAGTGTTTTTCATTCAACATTAATCTTCTCTGCACTTTTTTCATTAAAATGCAACGTCACAAACGCAATATGCCTTCAAAATACCCAACAGTATTTGCCAGAAAACTCTTCATACCTGCCATTATCTTTCAGGTTGGTCGCGGGATTGCCTGCAGGAATGGGGTTCTTTCCTCCGCCTAGCCATCCCAAGCATGCTGATGCATTGTCTGGAATGGTGGTTGTATGAGATTGCTGGGTTCCTGGCAGGCATCATCAGCGAGACAGAGTTGGGAGCTCAGTCTATAGTTTACGAACTGGCTGCTATTGCTTACATGGTAATGTCACATTTTTTCTATCAATACATCATTAGTCTAACGAATTTCAATTAACTTTAACATATTGTTAGATTTATAGCATAATTGCTATGACATATTTTAAGGTTTTTTAGACAATTATGCTCAGTTAATCAGCAGTGTTGGGAAAGTAGAGTTAGGCAGATTTCACAATTGGTTCAAAATATGACTTAGGCAATTATGCAATGAGGCTAACAATATGTTACAGTTCAAGTTTGTTAAAGAGACATGTGAATACCTGGATGGTTCTGACATTTGGGACCTCAGAAATCTTTGGCTCTGACTTAATTGTTATTAGCTACTTCCTGTTCAACAGTTTCCCATGGGTTTCGCTGTTGCTGCCAGTGTTCGGGTTGGAAATGCTCTTGGTGCGGGGAACACAGAGCAAGCCAAACTGTCCAGCAAGGTCTCCATCATCTGTGCATGTAGGAATGAAAAATACACCCAAATACACATATATCCAAAAGAGCCATGTCAACATTCAGCTTAATTTCCATAACGTAATGACCAAAAAACTGCTACCATGCTGTCTCATGCAGATGTGCAGTATGTTCCATATTGTCGGTGTGCTTAGATTTGCTTGTAATTGTTTATTAGCAACTTTTATCACTTTAAACACATTCGATAGCTTCAAACTTGACAACGATGGAGGTGGTTATGTTTATGTGAGTTGTTTGACCTCTTTTCCTGTGTTTTAGTTTACAGGCAGGATACTGAGTGTTCTTTATCATTTGGTTATTGTGCTTTAATGTGTTTCCAGCTTTAAGAGAATAATCATTACATGTTTCTTAAACCCAATCCAGCTATTGTCTCTTGTTTCATTGGAGCTTGTCTGGGTGTCGCTAAAGATGTGATTGGTTACATTTTCACCACAGAGAAGTAAGTACATGTTGACATCAGTGTTACATTCTTTGTTTTTTTTTCCATTCTCAGAAACTGGCATGTCATTATAATGTCAATGTGTAAAACCAGAGCACAGTCAGTACCAGCCAGTATGCTTGGATTTTTGCTTATTGCTCTGCCACTTTCCCACATAAGATAGAATATAAGCTAAAAAAAATATTTATTTCAACTTTGCATTTACCTGTCGATGTTCTAATTCCCTATTCATATCTCCTTACTTTTAGAGATATTATTGAGAGGGTTGCTGATATCATGAAGATGTACTGTTTCATCCATGTTGCTGAGGCTTTTGCGGTGAGACAACAAAATCACTTTAATCCTCCAGGGTTAAATAAACCTGACAAGTTGGCTCATATTTAGATTTTCTTTGTTTTTGTATTCCTCTACAGGGAGTGACAGGAGGTATTGTCAGAGGGGCAGGCAAGCAAACAACTGGAGCTGTGTGTAACTTGGTGGGATACTACTTCATCGGGTTCCCCATTGGAGTTTCTTTAATGTTCCCTGTCAAAATGGGCATTGTAGGTGAGGATGGATGAAACATCTATGTTGTAAGAGAACAATTCAACTATAACTTCACTCTAACAAACTGTCTGCTTTACATCTCTTTTGCAGGGCTTTGGTCAGGGTTTTTGATTTGTGTTTTGTTGCAGTCCACATTCTTTTTAATTTTCTTGTGCAAACTTAACTGGAAGAAAGTCACTGATGAGGTGAGTGATTCCACAGAAGGAGATCTGATGCAGTGCAATTACGGGGAAAATGGCAATAATCAAATCTGGATCTTAATCGTCATTTATAATAACACATGATTTATATCTAAATAGGCGTTGGTAAGAGCAGGAGTTTATATTCAAGAGAAGAAAAATATGGGTAAGAAAATGCTATTTTACTGTATGTACTTATAGCTAGATGTGGTGATCTCTGTGGAAACTATAAGGTTAATCATGTGATATAACTCTGCCTTACAGCCCTGGAGTCTGGTGAAAAACAGATCCACATAGATCTCGCATGTCCAAGAGAGGAGAAGCTAGAACCGCCTGGCACAGAACAGCAAAATTCAGATTACCAGACTTTGTCGGTCAGGCAGCTGGTTGTACGACGTGGCCTCACTGTACTGCTCATGTTCACCATTGTTGCCACCGGAGTCTTCATCAGTGAGTTGCTCATCAGAATGTTTGAATTAGATGAGTGACTATCATTAGAAAAAATATTAGTTTAATATGGCACATTTATTTTGTAAGTTATGGCCCTAATGCAAGATAATAAATGTGGTCCAAAAACCAGTATGATGACAAACCCAAGGCTTTAAAACAATCTTACAAATTAGGTGGTGATTTTATTGTGTAAAATGACAGACAATAAGAAGCTCTTAGAAAATTGACCAGTCTCAATTCATTTTTCATATTTTTTAAAATACTTTTGAAAAATGTTTAAGACTTTTAAAAAAGTACTTTTACCCAAAGATTATTATTTCTTTTTTTGGTTATTTTTTACTATTTGTGCCTTTTTTGTCTTTTACCTTCAACCTGTGTCTGTTATGATTTGTTCTATTGTGCAGCACTTCGGCCATCCATACTGTTGTATTGAAGTGCTTTATAAATAAAGTGGTATGGTATGCTAAAGATAGAAAGTATATGTATCAGAAAATTGATAATCACTGAGCATAATAAAAGCAGAACATACTCCTTTCATGAACTGTAAATGTCTGCAAACATTTCAAACATTTCCAGAGACCATTTTCTGTAATCATTTTTAATGTCAGTTTTGTAGATCGTTCTTTTTCATAGGAATATTCACTTTTGAAGCTTTTACATCAGCCATGTTTTAACACTCCATTATGAAACAAGATTCAGCTAAAATAAGATGATCAATGAAAAGCAAAACTGAAGAAAATTCAGTATGCCTGATTTCTTTATATAAATATGCAATGTAAAATGAGCTCAAAACAAGTCATCCTAAAATGTATAGTCTGAATGGATACCACAATTAGAAACTTGATTAAATGTTATATTTAGGCTACAGCACATCTGTGGATGTGTGCTTTCATCATCAAAGATACAAAGGATGCTCATTTTCTGGGATTTATTTTTTTTCCTTTGATCTGTGTTGCCAAATTTCATGATAATGAATGGTCTGGAGCTCTCATTGCAATATGTTGGCTGGATGAGGACATGTCAGAGCAAATGAACCACCTATTCCTATGACAAGTGCAGCTAGCTCAGACCTTTCAGTTACAAACTGAGTAATCACCTTAGCTGACAATATACAATGGGCTGTGTCAGATTTTCTTAAATGCATTAGTCTGTGGCTTGACTATCTTAGAAAAAGGGGGGGGGGGGGGGGGGGGGTTATTAAGGCCCCCTGCAATTTCTCTGTAAACCCCTAGACTGCAATCTGATAAAAAAAAACAAAAAAAAAAACTCTCCTAAAACAGCAACA
>JBBBVU010000016.1:11265995-11276949 GCA_037177055.1 Atherinosoma microstoma
ATTGAGGCCTACTGCAATTTATATGTAAACCTATAGACTGCAATCTGATAAAAAAAAAAAAAAAAAAAAAACTCTGCTACAACAGTAATTTCCCTCTAAAAGGGATAAATAAAGTATTTTTCATTTCATTCATTTCATTCATTTCATTTTTTATTTCATTTCATTCATTCATTTCACTTCACTTCACTTCACTTCACTTCATTCATTCATTTCATTTCATTTCATTCTGATAGCCTAGCTTAGCACAGCAGAAATCTGTTCTAATGCTAGTACTAATGTCTGATTTGGTAAATCATTACCCTAGACATTTTATTTATTTATTTTGTTTTTTTGTTGTCCTTTTTCTGTGGCCAAGACGCCGTTTACACTTGCATAACGAAATAAATCAGTTGTTAAATCTTCCTAAGCTAGGCTAATCAATTGTAAGCTGGTGTATGAAATGCAATTTTCTTCTCAATTTATGCATTTCTCTCTTGCAAAATTAATCAAAGCTACCACAAATTTTCAAACATAAATTTCTACTAAATGTCAGTCGCATTTTATGCCACTATACATTGTTTTTGTTAAGCTGTTGATTATTTTGCACTTCATATGTCCAAAGACCAAGCAGTGGTGGACCAGTAAATTTTCAGAGGTGATGTTAAAACTATCACCGCTGGGGACTTCAATGTAAATTTTATTCAATATACAATATTTGAATTTGCAGCGTAGTGCTGCACAGATGTAATCAAACAACATTTTAAACAAAAATAACAGAAAGCATGACATTTTTATAAAACATTATCACACAAAAGCTCTGTCCACAATGTAGATGCAAGTTAAAAAGCACTGCAAATCCAACTGCAATTAAGAGGTCAATCATATTCTTTTCAGTGGAATTTCTTTTTCAAGACACTGATTATTGCATATCCTGGTGGTCATTGACTTGAAAAGAGAGCTTTTGTTAAAATCAATTAAAGTTTTTGTTCTTGCCCATTTGAAGCTACTCACAAGCCAAAATACAACAGACTGTTTGCTAAAGTCACACACGAAAAAGCTTGCATATGAATTTATCATTATTCAACATGTAAATCAGGTTGGATTCATAGATGGGAACATCTCGCTCATCAGCAGAGATATCGCCACAGGCTCCTCACAGAGACTGCAATCTTGGCCCACTTACCTCCAGAGACTGCAATCAGTAACATGCTGTGGCATCATTAACAAGTGACTGTGTAAAGATTTACTGTCAGTATCGCACGACTAGGACTTAAGATGTACTGTGGTAGCTCAAGGAATCTAATATTAACTTCTTGGTTGTGTCACCATGCAATGTAATAACATACCTGGATTTAGTATTTCTGTTTGTGCAGTTTTGCTTACAATTTGTGTGTCGCGCTTGTTTTCTTTGACAACATTTTTTCATAAAGGTTATTACCATTACATCTCTTGGATCAAGACTAACATTTGCTGCTGTCAGTGTGGCTGCTTTTGATGATCAGTAACTGCTCGCTCAGATATGACACTGACACATCCTTGAGGAAATTATATATTATCACATTTTGACATTTTGTAGTACCATACATGATTTATGTACCTGTGGTTAGTTAGATTTTTCTACACTTAAAATTCATTTTTTATCAATTGAGGAACATCATAGTGCAATGAATTAAAAAAAATGTATTAATCAAATCTATCCAGAGTAATTGGCAAAGCGACAATGATACAGAAGTATAGTGCATCAAATATTTAAGTAGTTAAACTGTGTACTAAATATTTACATGTATACATGTAAATTTTACATATGTGTAATATAGATATTTACAGTCAATCTTAATGTTATAACATGAGAAAATTATTTAAGGTCAGAGAGCAAGAAAATTCTGTACATCTCAGTGCAATCTATAAATCAAATTTAGAGGAAGTTGAAAAAAGAAATCAAAAGCTATCAGTAGGAAAACATCTGTTTTCCAATTCCACTGTGATGTCTTCTGAGGGATTTGTAATCTGTCCAGTAATCTCAGCAATGCATCTCAGACTGAACAGTTTAAACCATGATGCATGAAAAAAGACCTTTTGCTCTTCCTGTCAAGTACTGTCAGTACCACTTGATGTAGCTTCTACCTTTCTGTAAATTTGTTCAGCGATGCAGCACTGAAGCATTTTTCTTTACACAACACAGAGCCAAAAAGCCGAAGTCAGGCTGTTTACAAGTAATTCACCACTATTGTGAGAAAAGTGTGCAGCCACACGGTGTCTACCCTCTGAGGCGCAGTGCAGCTCAGAAGGTCGGGGTCGGCTTCAGTGTAGCCAGCGGTGTAGGAATGGAGTCATTGGTCCAGTTTAAGGTAAAATTGGCCCTAATATGCGCAGTGGGCTCTGGTGCAGGGAAAGCGATGTGGAATGCAACCCCAATGATCAAAATGAGAAGTGAAACCAACAAGGTGCCTCCACGTCGAATGATCAGTTGAGAGACAGAAAGCTTCTCTTGAGGTTTGGCGCTGGAAGCGTTATTGGTCTGCTCAGTATCCCGCCCAGTCTCTTCTGCATTAGAATTGCTTCCCTCAGCTTCGTGAACTGCCTTCAGCTCCTGATCCTGCGCACTGACAGCACTGTAGCCATTTGTTTTAATAGCTGTTTCACTGCTCAACTGGACCTTCAGGGTACAAAGATGAAGCTGTTAATGAACATGCGAGTAGCCCGAATACTATAAGACTCATATAATAATGTAACAACACAACTCCATGCAAAAGTACACGCTGTGTACTTACTGTGTCTGGGCAGTCAGTAGTGACCGGCAGCTTTCCTTCATTTAACAGCGTACTACCAGGACATTTAGGTGTCACCACCACAATCTTCCGAGCTCGCACTTGAGCCTAAAAACATGACATTTAAGATGCATCAGCCTGGACCAATAAATGAAATAGATAAAAGATTAACTTAATATTTTTTCTGATTGAATTAATTCTGTGGGGTGTTTTTTAGCCACTCAGTGGGGTGTTTAAAGTTGTGCGTATCAGTACGATAATAATGTGTCTAACATGTTTTGTGTTTTATGCTGAGGGGGTGACACTCAGCAGCCAGTAAACAGGAAAGGATATTTTGATGCTAAATATTACAATATTACAAAGTTAATTTTAATATTGGTAGCAGAGACAAGTAAAACTTGACACTGATACACCGAAAATATGCAAACCAAAAACAAATCCAGTCGTCCTAACCTATGTTTTTTCTTCTTTTTTTAAAAATACATTTTTGATACATTTTTAAAGTGTTCATACAGAAGAAGAAATCTTTAAGTCAAGCAAGACGTATCAACATAACAAAAGTGTGTTCAGTGAATATTAATAGATAATTAGTACAGATGATTATTAGCAAAACTTTTAAAATGCTGCCGTTATTTAACTGGAGAAGCTGGTGTTTCCTGAATTTCCTGATGCAGCTCTTTATTCTAACAATTCTCATAATCTTAAGTTTGACTCATTCTTAGCCCCCTGTCCATTAGAAAAGGTTTGAAGAAAACATGCATGTTGATAGAGACAGGGAAATGCATCTCACCTTGCGCGAGACTTTTTCCCAGTTGAGTTTAGAGATTAGAACAAGAAAAGATCCCGTCATAAAGAATATAGCAATTAGGAGGCCCAGCCAGAAGCCTAGCAGGAAGGACAAAAATTTAGACACACTCATTAATTACAGTGTATCTGAGGGGTAAATATAAAGATAACTATATGTAGAGATTTGCTTAAATCATTGCAGCTTTTTTCTCTATCAGATAAATTAAACTCTAAGTTCTGGGTATTCACACTGTCAGTTAAAGCCACCCTTATGGTACTGTCTGAGCTGTGCACTTCTCACAAGGTCAGAGTACTGATGCACATTAAGTAGATAGGTGTACATGCACATACACAGTCCTGTTCACATGCACACATAGAGTGGACAGTTAAGTGCTGCACTACAGCAGGGGGTAAATTGTGGGCTGGAGGGAGGACAATTAAAGAATAGCTGGTGGAGCAGAGCAGTAGTTGGTTTGTTGGCCTTGCTAATCATCCTTAGTTTAAATACAGACACACCACAATGTTTCCTACTTGTTTCAAATGTACAGCTCATTTGAAAATACAAGGCCAATTTATGATGAATGCAAAGCTCCGCTCTGTTGTGTCACTGGAAAAAAGAATCACCTCTAAAAACTGAAATTATGGGGAAAAAATGTTTGTGCAAAAGTTACTGAACCTTGCTAAAAAAACAAAATCTAAGCCAGTATGTCAGTGAGTTTAACATTAACATGAAGTAAACATTATATAGCTTTAAGTTGACCTTTTAGGCACCTGTCTTGTTTACTTTATAAAACTGCTTAAGATAAGAAGAAGTTTTCAAGAGTGTTTATTATGTATGTTGTCAAGTGAGTATGAATTTATTTCAAACAGTTAAATGCTTAAAACAACATTTAAAGAGTAAATTAGCTTCAAGTTATAATCTAGTGTTGTGCACTAGATTTCTTATTTTTCCTGTAAAATTTAGTGGTCATGGAGTCAAGTGACTTGAACCAGTTGTCAGTGAGAGTTATTGCAAGCACTGAGAAAAGCCAGTTGATCTGTGGTGGAGTTTTAATTTTAACTGTAGTACAACCAGCAAGTGGGCCTGGAAGGTTGGACCAGCGGGTAAAATCATCTTTAATGTAAAAATGAAGAAATTCCACTAGTCAGTTTACCGATCTGGAAATGTGAGACAGCACATGTTCCAAAGCCTTTTGTTGAGGAGATTGATAAATTGCCTAAATTGTGCTTAGCTCAGCAACTTTTTCATAATTTTTCCGATTTAAACTAGAACATTAACATGGTCACACTAGAGGATTGAATTTTCTATTTTAGTAATTTCCAAACAATTATTGAACCAAATCATGCAGTTGCATCATTATTTGAAGTCAGTTAACAGTTTGACCTGCTAAGGATTGATGCTCCATGGACTGTGTTCTAAGGTAAGTAGCAATTACCCCAAAGGTAACATAGCAATTTAAATAGGCATGACTGCCTCTGAGCCGTTATGTGCTAGGTTTAGTGTTCTTCATTCAAAATCCAGCTATAAGCCCAGAATGGATGGAGCAGATGGAATGAGACGTTTTCTCTCCTGGAGAAGATGAGAATGATTGATTTGCACAAACACAACTACATGGTAAAAAAAAAAAAAGTTTCACTCGTGCCTTTTTGGATGTAAAATTGAGATCACAAGCTTCAAACACAAACATAGCTTTTGTATAATAAATAAATTACCTAATATCCTCAGCTGGGTAGCAAACATCAGAGCTATTCCTATTGGCAGTGCAACACAGTAGTAGCACACCAGACCAGACCAAGCAGCAATTTTTTGCATACCAGCTCCAATGAGAATCCCTGTGCACACACACTAAGAAAAGAAAAAAAGACGGATTCAAGAAAGCAAAAAAACTGCTCTGTGTACTATTCAACACAAGTACTGTATGTAAAACAAGACAAGAACAACATACCAAAAGTGAATCAAAGAATTGTACAAACATGTAGATTGACAGGGTGTCCGACACAATCTCCACAATTTTACTGTAGGGGGCAGAATTAGATCATCAAAACAGAGCGGCCTCTACATAGAGCAAGAATGAATGTGTATTTGTTTGAGACTCACACATCAGAAGTAAATATGTAGCCAACGACGGACTTACAGCAAGCAATGCCAACACCTTGGAACACAGCGAGCACTCCTGCAAGACACAAAGGATGTTACTGGTACATGTACTAGTCACATGAGTCGTGTATGATTTGAGTTCAGATTTGAAAAAATATACCAACACATACAAACACAAGCTGTGCTGTGCTCACAGGTATTTTTACATGTATCTGCTTACACAATTAGAAAAAAACCCAAAGGTCCTGAATTATGTTTAGAACTTGCTGTTCCTTCCCCAAGATTAATAAACTAATAAAACTACATCTGAGGTATCTGCTTATATGTGTGTGAGTGGATATTTTATACTCCTAATAACAAGGGCCCGTTGTTTTTATTTACAAGTATTTCCACACCTGCGAGTACAAGGGCCACTTTACAGGTGACAATGGCTCTGGCAGTGTCACCTGCCCCGAGAGCGTTCCCAACACGTACGCAGGCAGCTGCATGGATACCTAATGGGAACTGAAAAACAACATATTACTTGCCTTGTGTCAGTTAATAATTTGTATTTATCTTTCAGGGCAGGGATTTTTCAGCAGTAAGTCATCAAGAAAAAAGACACCATACTCTCTTCACCTTCCCTCTTTTGACAAATTCCTGGATGATTACAATTACTATCAATATAAACCAGTATTGATGTTGATTATCATATTAAAAGAATGAAATATAGATAATGTATTAATGATACATTTATGATGATATTGTGATTTTATCTCAGCTAATAAAATCACAATATTCTTGAATGCAGATGCAGAAGCTCCTTCCTCCTGATTCTAAGTTTAATTTAATAATGATGGGAAAAAAATGCTAATTACAATAAAAGCATTTTTTTTCTTCTTTAAGGTTTACTTTTGATATAACAATAATATCATTATCACAGATGCTATTGGCCATGGTGATCTTGGTAATCAGAAATAGCAAAAGCCCTAATTTACACATAAACCAAGAGTAATTTGTAATTCAATCAAATAAAAATTTGTGCACCAATTTTAACTAATGGAATCTCTGCAATTTACAGCGACATTAAAAAGGTTCAGTTCAGGTCCAGTTAAATACTGGTCAGTTCAATCTATTTATAATCAAATTGAATCAGATTGTAATCTAGTTTATTCAAATTCAGATTACTGCAGTCCAAATTTAGTGTGATAGTATTTAGAAAACACAAAATAGGTAAAATACTGACTGGCTAATAAAACCAGTAGATAGCATTCAATCTTCAGTCCAATTCAGCACCAATATTGCTGTTTAAAGACAATTTAAAGAAAATTTTAAAACTTTTTAAAGACTGGTGAAGCCCATCCCTGGACTAGTGTAATGCTGTGAAATGGCGATCCATACCATGTAAATGATGGCTCCTATTTCCACCTGCACATGCTGTGCAGCAAGATCCAACTCTCCGAGCACACCTGACAAGAAGACATCATTAATTTTACTTGTCAAGACATTGGTTTATTTGTTGATGGATTTGTTTGTTCCACTTTTAATGTAATCTTATGAAATCCCTGACTACCTGTCCAGCATGTTACAGCATTTTATAATCATGGCTTTAAATGGTCTTGTGTTCTAAGTTTAAGTGTGCCATAAAGTTTTTCAAGTGCGCGCAGCATAAAACCTAAAAGCCATTTTCCTATGTTCGGTGCTTGCTGATTGGACTTTGAGCAAGAGCCAATCACTTAAAATTCAAGTCAAATCAGGTCAAGTTAAAATTATATAAGAATGCAATAAGAACATTTAACATGACAGTAAGTTGCTTTCTAGACATCCATAAATTAAAATCTTATTACATTGCAAGAGATGCCGACTTGGGCTTTTAATACAAAATGAGGATGACTGTTACTGGACAAAAAAAACCCAACCATTTAATGCTGTGCAAAACTGAGCTTTAATTGTGGATATTATGTATCTGTAGATGATGTTACTCCAACATTTCATAGCTTTCTGACTGTCAATTTGAAATTGAAACATAACTGCATAATACCAGCATGATGAAGAGTACACATAAAGAAAGATCATAGACACGTGGAAACTTACTGCACAAAGAGAATTGAGACCTGTCATCATTACAAGAGGCTTGAATTTTTGGTCTTCAAAGGTCAAATATGCAGTAAGTGTCACAGTAGTGCAGCAGAATTTCAGCACAAAACAAACTTTTATTTCCAA
Organism: Atherinosoma microstoma; assembly: GCA_037177055.1. Classification (NCBI taxonomy): domain Eukaryota; kingdom Metazoa; phylum Chordata; class Actinopteri; order Atheriniformes; family Atherinidae; genus Atherinosoma; species Atherinosoma microstoma. The sequence continues at coordinate 11,273,829 of JBBBVU010000016.1, forward strand.
TTAACTAAAGATAATTCAAAGTAAAAGACTAAAGCAAGTATGTGTACTCATGATGAGAATCAGTGTTATGCAAGAAGTAATTATAGTTAACCATCAGAGTCCTTCTAATGTCCTCAATCTAAAGGAGTGAGGGAAACATGACTTCGTGGCAAACAGCACTTACCTGCAGCGAAACCACCAACTTCCCAGACCCACCATTCAAAGCAGACCATGCATGCACTGGGAACTGCCAACTTCATGTAAGAGCCCCATTCCTGCAAACAGTCAGTGGACCAGCCTGCAGACACAATCTTCAATATGAATGAATGAAATGAAATGAAAAATACTTTATTTATCCCTTTGAGGGAAATTATTGAATGATAGCAAGGACAGAACCGCTCAGATTTATCGCTGTTCTGGCCAAAAAGAAAATCTGTAAAAAAGTAGTTTGGTCTTCTATTATGTGACAATGCATTTTTATATCAGATTGTAATACTTACATTGGTCCACAGCATGTCAGTTTTATGTTCAAAAGACTAAAAAATATTTCAAATTACTACATTTTCTGGGTTTCTACATTTTATATGACTACATGTGCACTTTTAAAAAAGATTTTTAGGTGGTAGTGACCTTTATCTCAAAGTCTCTTGACAAAAATTGGGTCAGAAAGATGGGAAACCCTGCAGCAAAGAATAACAGGCTGGGACTCAAAGGTGGGCCATCTGCATACATTCAATCATCTGAATGCTACCTGGTGCCCCCTACATCCACCTTTTAAAGCAGTAACATGCCTATATTTTCATAAATGAAACTCACACATATGATCGAAAATAGTAGCTATACATTTTCAGGACACCAAAAAATGTTACATACTTCAAGTTTCTTTGTTACTTGTATCATTCTTATGTTTTGCATTACATGAAACTTTCACAAAGTGGATATTGCACAATTATAAGATTTATTTATTTTTTCAAAAAAACGTCTAAGGAGAAAAAAGTATTACACCATGGGCTGTCAGGTCAGTGTCCCCATTGCACCTAACATTGTCGAAAGACTTTTCACTTTCTTTATTTCATGCTCTGTTCCTGTTGGTTAGAGTTAGACATGAAAAACACATCATTTGGTAAAGATTTGCATCATGCTGTCTGAATGCTTCCTGAATTAAGGAAGCAAATTGATATGCTATCATCCCTCAAATTCTACAACTTTATCGACATTTTGGTCATGTGTATATGTTAAGATTTTTTTTTCCCCTTTCTTTGTGAGATTGGGCTCTATTTGATATTTACTTATGTGTGTCAAACCTCACCTTCCCATGTCTGATGATGGAGCTTCTTCCATCTGATGTAGCCAAATAACAGCAGGCAGATGATGATCTGTGAGAGGCTGTTAGCGACTGCTGATCCACTGCACACATGACAGAAAAGCCATATTTTCTATCTATTAGAGGATGGATGGAGGTTATTCTAACAATCTGAGAATAGGCCTTGACAATTAGCAGGAGTCCTTGCTTGATATGGGACAGAAAGGGGAGGAAAAGATTTGACCCCCTGAGCAGAGAGACCTGATTGGTAGACTGCCCGATGTATCAAATATTTGTCCAGCTGGAAGAAGATCAACTCCTGTCACAGTTCTTTCTTTCTTCTCTGCCCTATACTGCCTCCCTCTCTGAATAAACTCAAGAAATAACAAACTTCAATGCACTGCTGACTCAGTTTGAACAAAAACAAATCACACTTCTAAGACAGATGAATAGACCTCTGACCTGCTTCTCTTTCCAAACTCATATGCATTAGCCCCAGATTCTCTTTTCTTTGGACAACTGATCAGCAATCAGAGAAATATTGGGATTCTAACGCTATAGATGCTTAACTAGTATATATCATCTTACATGGCTTTTGAAGTCTGTTACCATATAAGACAATATAAAGTCCATAAAAGATGAAGAGGTAGAAGAGGCAGCCTTGGACACTTACATGACACCCAACTCGAGGACAGAAATTAAGAGGTAGTTGATTCCCAAGTTAAAAATGTTTGCAACTGCTGCCGTGTACATCTGAGGGAGAATGATCCCCTGAAAGATAAATAAGACATGGAATCCATCGTTAATGAACCAGACTGGAGAGGTCATTCTAAGACGCAATGAAAATCATTTATATGCATTAGCTTGGGTACGGTTTGTCTCGATTAAGGGCAAAGTCCATGGTGACCAAACTAAAACAGATCGCAAGAATGTTAAATCATATTTCATTTTACACATACAACCTTCACAGATATTCTTACTTTAAACATGCATATACAAGATTTGATGATAACAGTGCATAATGTATTAAGATTACTTGGCCACAAAAAGCATTTATATAGCTTTGCATTATTTCGTATGATTTATGGGGAAGCAGATGTAAATAAAATGGAGACTGATGTACAACAGTATGAAATGCACTGAGTGAGCACAAACTCTTTAACCTCACATGACACAAGACGAAGAAGAAGAAAAGGAAAACATCAAAGCAGACGGTTAATCAGTTCTGAGTAACAAAATGGTTTGGAATTAGTGGTAAACACAGATTGTTTATTCTCCAACTTTATGTTAAATGTTCACTGTCCGCTGTGATAACTGTCAACAGTTAACCATATAACCTCAAGAGCTTGATTATTTACTTTTGCTTAGCAACTGTTCAACTTTGCTGTGCTGGGATAGTAAGCACTAGGGTTATAACTCTGAAATATGAAATGTCTTGATGTATGGTCATACATCATACAAGCCAATACATAACGCATTCAGAATTTTCCATCACATCCTGAGAAGAGCATAAGTGTCTGAAAAAAATTATTTTTATCCCAAAATTAGTTGTGTCCATCAAAACTATTAAGAAACATAATCATTGGCCCTTTTTTCTTAATTTGATTTGGAAAACTGGAGCACCAACACCTCCCACCCCCTGCACGCCACACTGATGGCCTGTCGGAGCACCTTCAGCCATAGACTGAGACCCCCAAGGTGCACCACAGAACGCCACAGGAGGTCTTTCCTACCTGTGGCTATTAGACTGTACAACACCTCCTCCACCACCAGGAGGGACAAGTAACAGACTCATTCGAGGAAACAATTCATTTGCACACATCACCTCACACACTGTGA
>JBBBVU010000016.1:11287558-11309481 GCA_037177055.1 Atherinosoma microstoma
AAGCAGTGGGCGGAACTTTAGTTTGATGGGCACACCATACGGCCAATCACATGTTAGGAATAGCGGTTATACCATTATGTAAAAGAGTACAAGGGTGATAAGCGCTCCTCAGACAGTGTAGTGGTACAGTCCAGGTTCACAGAACGATAGAGAAAGAATGGGGAGCTGATTAAATTTAAGCACGTCAGAAAAAATAAAGAAATAACAAACACCATAAAATAAGCAGCATCTGGCTGCATTTAGATGACATTGAAAACTGAAAAGTAAAATAGAGAATTTGTAAAACAAAAATGTAAAAAATATTTAAAGTGTCATAATGTTCAGATTTTGGTATTTATTAAATTTAACTGGTTTTGTGTTTTTAAAGGTTTGATTGAAATGTAAAATGATATCCCCAACTCTTTTTTTGTTTCAATGCATAAAAAAATGCATAAAAATAAGATTTTTATTTAAAAAAAATAAAAAGCTTACCTACAAAATCAGCTTCATGAAGCTAAATTAGGTTACAAAAAAGGTTCTGAGCAAAACTAGATTTAGAATGATTATGGTGTTGGAGAGTTGGTTCTTCTAAGGAGCCAGACCTCCTATCATAATGAATGAGCTATCACTGTATTTTACATGAACATTGTTCCAAGAAATAGCATCCATGTATTGGCTGTGTGCTTACTTTAGGGTACCTGATGGTGTTCATGAGCTACTGCCTGAACAAAGTGCAGCTGAAAGAGGAAATAAATCTAAATGAAAGGGGATGTGTAGAAGGAAAAAAAAAATCTTTCTGTAATTAAAATCTGTCTGCAGAACACAACAATGTAATAGGATATTAAAGTTAGACCATGGCAGTCACAGTCTAGTGTTAGTCTTACTGTTGTAATAGGTTGGTTTTTTTAATCGCACACTGCTATAATAAGACAACCGGCTGTTCTAAACGCGGCACAAGGTTCGCTTATTTTTCACTGAGTACCTGCCCCCCAAATTGTCTGTGCAGGCCACTGTGTTAATAATCACTTCCATGTTTTGGGCTGTAGATGTGAATGTGATCAACCAAATTCAGACACAGACAACCTCTGATGTGTCGCTTTTATACGAACTATCAGCATTTTGTAAACCTAATCTGCACTCAATTTTTCTTCTGAAAAGTAAAACAAGCTTAATGTTACTAAATGAGGTAATTATATGATACAATGACATTTTTCTTAACTATGATATGAATAAAGAAAATAGCATTGCATAAGTTATACCAACATAATCAAACAAGCTGTTGACCTGAAGACTTGATTCATCAACAGATGAACAGACATAGTTTGTCAAATACATTTAAAAATGCCATGAGAACTGTTAAAAACTGCTAAAAAAGAATCTCATAGAAAGTGTAGTTCATTCTCATGCCCACACCCAACAAGTTTTAGTGCTATTGCAATAACTTTTGCCAATAAAAATATTTCCCTGTGTTTGCACAATATAAGTGTCCAACAATGAAAAGAAAGAGGGAAAAAAATCAGGGGTGGGAGGATTGAAAGGGTGTTGACAGGAACAGGAAAATAAAGTTATGACAAAGCCATTCAGAAGAAGAGACGTTATAAAAGTGACCTGAAAGGCATATAAGAGTTAACGAAGATTCAAACAGCCCTTCACGTCTTCATCTTCACACACAGTGAAAAAGCAGGGAAGAGACAAGAAATACAGAGAAACTCTCGCTGATAGGTAAACGTCTATTCCTTTTCTTTAACTGAAAGAGCTAACTTAAAGTTTGTAAGAACATTTAACAGACATTAGTCCATGTGTATGAATTTGTCAAAGGCAACTGAAGTAATTGTTAACGGTTATTAGATTTATAGACTATTTCTTTTTACTTTATTTAGCCATGGAAGTCTCTTTGAGATCCGTAAGTTCTTTTACAAGAGCTTTCTTTATGCAAAAGGATGATCTTTAATCTAACAAAAAGGATTCTTTGCAATCAACACTTTTTTGGAAACATTTGCTGGTGAAAATATAATTCCATAACAAACTGTTTTCCTTTCTCAAATATGATTTTCTGCCTGTGGAGTAAATGTGTATCAAAATGCTTTAAAAAACAGATATATTTTCTCACAAACTGGATTCCATCTGGATCTACTGCCTTTACAGCCCTCCACACATTCATCTGTTTTCTTTACCCACATTATCCCATTCAGGGTGACGTTGGATTGAGACCCAGTGACAGATTGCATGCTAAGCAGGACAAATACTTATTTAAACTGTTGTCAATTTAGAATCACCAGTAACTAAATATAAATATACCATTCATGAGATATGGGGGAAAAATAGAGCAACTTCAAAAACCTCAAACAAACACGGGAAGAAGATACATACTTTATACAGAAAGGTCTTGTTGAGAGTAAAACCAGCAACTTCTTTGCTATCAGAGAATAGTTCTGACCACCAGAACACTGGAACAAACCTCCTTTTGTTGTTGTTTGCTGTTGATAAGTATTTTGTGGATTAAGATGAAAAAATGTCCATGACTGTTCTTTCTGATGATCCTTTACATTCAGGTTATCTCCCAGAAAGGCGAAAATGATGATGTTCAGAATTTCTCTTTTCCTTTTGCTCTTGTACTGCGGTCCCCAGACAGTAGGTAAGCTATCCTGCTCTTCCCTTATCTTGTATTTTTTCCAAAAGATAAACTTTTTGTTTCCCTGTTCCATTCAGTCAGACTGTGAAACTTCAACATCCTTCTTTTCTGTTCTCCCAAGCCATCAATATCCAAACCACTCCAGATGTCAATAGTGAAGGTATTATTCAAATTGAGCTTCAGAAGATTGTATCACTGGTCTGTGGGCTTGATGGCGACACTCCATCTGATGAAGAGCTAGTGTGGCTGAGGAATGGTGCTGTGGTCAATCTGGAAGATGGAAACAAGAAGGGCCGTAGCAGTGTGTGCATCACTCCTGTCATCTATGAAGATAATGGTGCCAATTTTACTTGTCACCTGCACAAAAATGCCTCCGATAAGGCCTCTGTCTCCCTGAATGTCACTTGTAAGTCACTGAAAAGACATTTTATTATGTTGATAATGGTACATGGTAAATAAAAAGAGTTGGATATTTTAGACATGTAAGAGATTTCAGTCTCCATTTGTTTCCACCTGTTAACAATACCATCATGAGGCTGTGGGTAGTTGATAAGATGTGTTTTCAATTAGATCAACGATTTTACTGGAATCCCTCACTGTAAAACCAAACTGTTATAATCTAGCTAATTAAACTGGTAAATTTGCCCTCAAGTTTTTATGTAAATTTTACAAAGATGGGTGTTGAGTAAATTCTAAAAATGGAATAATTGATATGCACTTAAAGAAACTGGCTACCTAATATTTCTCAGTACATTACATAGCAAATTTCTTGTATTATAAGTGAATAACCTTAACTATTGTAAAGAAATATAATTTAAGGACATTTAGAAAACGTATTACTTTTTCTTGGAAATTGTGATTCACTTTTAATTTTTTGCTTATTATTGTATTTTAAGGTAAAGTGTATGAGGCTTCAGACTGTCCTGAATTTTTCAACTATTACTCTATGTTTATCAAGAATAAACATGATAGGTCTCTTTTCTTAAAAATGATCAAAATCATATAGTGAGGCGACCAGTATAAGTATTTAAAGTATAGACACACTGAAATTTGTTCAGCAGGTTAAATAAGTTTAATTGCCTGAAGTGACACTGGTATCTTCTCTGATCTTCCTCAGATCACCCACAGCTCTCTGGGTCAGAGGAGGTTACCGTAGAAATGGAATCAACGCTGGTCCTGCAGTGTGACATGCGGGCCAATCCACCAGTCTCGTCCATGACTTGGACACTAAATGGAAGCATGGTGGATCTGTTAGAGGGTGGCTTCGCTGTGACAAATGACGGCATTACAAGCCAGTTACAAGTCAGCAAAGCGGACAGACTCTTGCATGAAGCCACATACAGTTGCGCATCAGTCTCTCCGATGTACGGACAACACAGCAAGATTTTCCACGTCACAGTGACAGGTCAGTTCACATGATCAGCTCTTTAAAGTGTTTGATTTTTTTATTGCTTGTGAGTAATTTGCACATGTAATAATGACTCATGGAGTAGCGTTAGAAATGAGAACTCATCTTCTTCCTTCTCAACTCTAGAAAAGACCATTAAGTTCCCTCTGATGCCCATGATAGCAGGGCTGGTGGTGGTGGGCCTCACTGCAATCCTTGCAGTTGTTTCACGGTGGAAGAAAATCGCAAAGGTAACGCACAAAACTGGCATGCTGAGATCAGAGACTCTTTATAATCTGGATCTTATAATGCTGTGTTTCTCTATCAACAGTGCTGCAAGTAAGTTGAGCAACAATAACCAGCCCTCTCCACTTCACCAAGTGAGTGAAGTCATGAAGACATCACCCCTTTACTGTGTGCAAGAGAATATGATTACTAATTTATGTAACTTATTTAATTTCATTAGCATATTTGCCATTTTAAAGGAATTTTTTGACAATGCCAATGGACTAATGTCTGTTAAATATAAAGCTGTGGCCTGGTGTCATTAGCATTGCTTTTCAAAAAGAGTCAGGCTAGCCAAGCTCTTTCCCCAGCAGTTATTGCGCAAACAAACTTTAGATGTTATGTTTTTATGATTGAGCAACCAAGATAGAACAATCAATAAGTTTTTATTGTGTCTGCAGGTAATTTTGTAAATTTTGGACAAATCTAAGCCTGAGGTCTGACAAAATGTAGCCTGCTATCTGTAGTGCTTGATATTTGGTATTTATTTGACCATTAATAGTGACATAATGTTTCTTAAATTCTGCTAAATGGTATCAAGCTTGTTACAACCTGATATCACAGAAAAATATGTAATGTACCTGCCTGTCCATTAAAAGATAATGTGTCACATTTTGCAAAGTAAACATGTAAAATTAGATAAGTTCTTTAAGAAAGTACAAAAGGCCCATGCTTGAGTCTGAAAAAGGAGAGGAAGTGGAAGATTAAAGCTTGGAAATATCTGAAGGAGGTTAGAGTTGACTTTCCTGTAGTGCTAGGCTACTTTATACTTTGATTTTTCAGTTTGCAATAAAACTGTAGAGGAAAAGATCATAGCTTGGGGTAAAATAGACCATTTCAGAGTTGCCTACGCAATGTAAATACTACACATTTGAGTCATGTTAATCAATCGGTCATAGTTTCTCTGTTGACGTTGCAGGCAATAGTGTGTTTTTGTGTAGGGACGGCGGAACTTGACACTGACTGTACCCTGTGGTGGACCAGTGGGTGTATTGCACACTTTGACATGATGCTGGAATGGACTCAATAATGCCAAAGTGTATTTTAGCACTCCAATTTGTTTTTTCTTGTTTATATCTTTAAATAAAATACACCAAGAACTAAAACTCACACTGGCATTGGAAGAACATTCTTCCTCTGAGAGGATTAGGAAATAAATCGAAAAGTTCATTTTCATCATTTGAATTTATGATTTGATGACTGAAGTGATGGACTAAGTCAGAGATGTCCAGCTCTGGTCCTTGAGGGCTGCAATCCTGCAGGTTTTAGACATGTACCTGATGAAACACACCTAATTCAAATTAAATGGCTCTCCTCGACAGTTTGTTGTCAAGGTCTGATTCAGGTGTGCTGAAGCAAAAAACATCCAAAACCTGCAGGACAGTGACCCTCGAGGACCAACTTTGGACACCCCTGGAATAAGTGATGCTTATTTTTTCCCAGAATTTCAGGAGTTGCAGGGACATGCAGTATACTTTCTTTCAATTCTAACATTTTTTATCTCATGACATGATTTAAAATTATCTGTAATGAATGGCATGACTTTGAAAAAAGGTCTCTGATCCTTATCAGTTCTTGGAATTAGACTAATCATACTCAAAACATGTTACACCATGTCATTATTTACAGAAGAAAATCCAAGACAAAATGCCATAGCAGTGTATGGAAAATAAACGAGGCATACCTAACATGTCTGACAGTTAAGCCATCAAAATGGGTGTTTATGTCCATGTATCATCATCATCAGACTGTAAATTTTTCTACATTTGCCCTGAACTTTAGCTCCTGACTCAACAGTACAGTCAAGACTTGTTAAAATCATGTTATACATTTACTCTTAATGTGACAAAAGGACAAGGACAAGAAGTCTGTGAGGGTCAAGGTCCTGGTCTTTGTGCTCTTCTCAAAGAAGAAACATTTTACAAGTTCACATAAAACTGTGCAACACGGAACAAGGATGAAATAAAGGCACAGCTGTAACATAAGTTTGGGTGGTAATAAATAAAGAGAACACACTTTTCTACTGGTATTCTCCAGTAATTTGTTTTGTGGTTTGATAAATGTAAAATTTTACAGAGATCTTCATCAGAAAAACAAAGAATGTTTTTATTATACTTAATATACACTACAGCTCCAAAATTTTGGATCACGTTCCCAATTAATCCAATGGGAAAGTGATCCCAAACTTGGAGTTGTTGTGTAAATGTGTATTCAAAATTTGTAGCTTATAAGGGTATGCTATATTATAAATTACAACATTATTTTATAGCACACATAGAAAAATGGTCCTTTTGTATTTTCTTTATTGGCCTCGAATGATTCACCTATATTTTCCTTTTGTCACATATTTGTGCCATGTGATGTAATGCTGGGAACCATTTTGACGTGTGGAAGATCTTAACAGCAGCATGTTTTGTATAATTGAAATGGCAAATTTTGTGTTCAAACAAATTTATGTCTAAGCAAGAGAAATAAATCCAATTACCATTCAAGAAAAAAGTAAAGCACTGGGTTGTTTGTGCCTTCATCAGACTAAAACAAAATATGTAGTCATGAGGAAAATCTCAAATTACTGATCCTTAAAAGTTACATACAGATCTATAGGGACATCTGCTGGTCAGATTCATTAAAACCCAGCCATGGAAATATAATTTCTGTGTGAGTGTGTAGATAAAATCACAGAAATTAAATGTTAATGTAAGAAAATAAGCCCCACTGTTTGTGACAAATAATGAATGAATAAGACAAACTTACCCCGGGGATATTGTTGTCATAGACTGTTCAAAACATAAATGGATAAAGAAAATTTATTTTTAAATGAGAAATTTTGAAAAAGTTAATAGATCAGAGATTCGTATTTTTCCACATCAGGAACCTTCTTGTTAGAGGAAGTTATATCACAGTTCTAACATGATTCTACACATCTTTCCATGATTCAATAAAATACTTAACAATGGCAATAACATGGCATAAACTTTCTGCAAATCTGTGAAACTATGGTGTGTTTCTGTTCGATGTGCTTTTATCGTTTATTTAGCTTTTTAATGTTTTTGCCCTCTTCCTTAAGTGTGTACATAGAGTGACAATAAAATAAGAAAATATAATGAAACATTTAGCAAAGAAATACAACACCACTAACTTGCCTGTAAGTTTTAACTACATCTGTCCCAAGAAGGTTGTAAAAAAATTATAGACATCATAGAGATAAGTTGAACAAGCAACATTATACTGCATTCAATTGCACATAAAAGGAGCACAATGTAAGAGCTTTGCAGTATGAGTATAATCTGCATTATACAATTCTACATCTACATTAAACAATCAAACAATAACATGGAAGATATAAGATTTATTGATAATGCTAGATAAATAGCAATATTAACTTGGAGGGATTTTATTTGCTCTATAACAGAAATTAACTAAATTAATCTGTAAAGAAGAACCTCCCTGGGTGTATTTTTTGTACATTTTTTTCATTTATGGGCTTTTCATTTTCACATATCATATTATTACAACATTTGAATCCATGGTAAAAAATAATAATAATGGGCTTTAAATTTGACTGCTTTGCCTTTTGAAAATTACCTTATTACAAAATATTTAGCTGATGTCCCAATACATTTAACATTACTGACTGAAGTGCTTGTGTTGTTTTCTATCTTTAATGGGTGTGTTGCTTTTTATGAAATTAAACACTGATTTGAAGAAATTTCAGAATAATATTATCTTTCTTTGTTAACATTAGTCTATAGGTCTCCTCTGGTTCCACCCAACATTTAAAAAAAATAGAGAAATCAGTAAAACAACCATACACAAAGGTCTTCTTGCGCAACTACGACACAACGTGTTACGTCATTTGCTTGACGTAAAGAACGTGGCGTTGCAGCTCTGCCTGAAATCTGCTGCTTCGGTCCACCGCCGCCAAATTCAAACGCAGAGATAAAGGGGATCTGTGGGAGCAGAGAAATCGGGAAAATTTCCATCAGTGTTAGTTTGAGGTAAGTCAAGAGAAACAATTTTGGTCGGAAAGTTAGTCTTAATTGATCTTTTCCTGATAAAAGTAAAGACATTCTAGAGTAAATTGAGGAGTTAACGTTAACTAGCTAACGGTGTACTCACGGGCACAGCCCTCTTTTGTTTTGCGAGTGATAATCGCAACCCCAAAATGTGTGCTTGAGGGCTTTCTTGGTAAATTTCAGAAGTTGAAAGCTTTATTCCAATTTAACGAACATCAGGGTGAGCGCTGGATCATTGTAACTTGTTGCTCTTGCGGTGTTTTGGATGGAGCTCTCCCTGACTAAGTTAAATAGAGTTGGGCAGTCTCTTGCGAGGCAACATTGTCCCGAACAAACAAAAGCCACGGAGCCATCACTAACATGATTATTGCTGCTTGATTGTAGAGGTTTTTACGGGTCATTTTCACCTTCATTTTCCCATCCTTGGCTTATTAACATTTTTCACATTTCACAGTAACCCCCCCCCCCCCTTTTTCTTTTTAGGGTATTAATCAAAGTTTCACTTGAATCCATGTATAGCTATGAAGCTTTAGCCTTCTTTGTCATGGCTATTGATATGTACTTTATCTCAAATTTGATATTTTGTGTTTATTTGATTCATATAATGTCCTATTGTAGAGGTATTATTTTATGTTTCGAACTAGCAAAGATCTGTATCATCTTTATCTGTTAAACAGAAAAAAGGGTTTATATTGGTTTCAAATGATTTGTTTTGTCTTGAGCCATCAGTCCCAAAAGATGCTGTTTACAGAGAAGTGAGTTGTACTAGTTTATTTCTTGGGTCAACAGCTTGAAACATTTCTTTTCTACCATAGAATATGTTTAATATATTTCTTTACACCCTGAATTAGCTGTACATTTCTTGAACTTTGTAGGTATTTGCAAGTCTCTTAATTCCAGTTGACTTAATTCAGTAATTTATTTTAATGTTCTTTGTTAAGATTTTTAGATTAGATTATTGTTATTATTGTCTCTTCTTTGTCTGATTGCCCCTTTCTCAAGGCCTTAAGTAGTTTGTCATGTTTGAAAATCAGATAAAGCCTTGATCATTAAAAAAAAAAAACATGTTACATATTCTGCTGGCTTTTGTTTTCTTTGCTTATTTCAGTCCAGCTTCTTCAATGATGGATGGTGTTGGTAGAGCTGTGGTTGGGGTCTGGCGGGCTCACACAGTCCTGGATGAATACGACGGGGCAGAGAGCTCCCCAGAAGGCCCCGACCATTTCCGTAAAATGCGCTCCTCATCCTCCCTCAACTCTCTGAGAATGTCTTTACGCAAGCGGCTCCCACTGCGTTCTGTCCAGACAAACTCTCTCCCTGAGAATCCAACTTGGGAAAACCTGAAGGAGCAGCCCAAGCCCAACCCCGTCCGCAAACTTACTCGTAATGCCCGGAACTCCATCAGCGATATGTATCAGGTGGATCCATTTTTAAAGACTGAATCTGTGTGTTTCAGTTCATATTATCTGTTTTTTTTGTTTTCTTTTGTGTGTGTTTGTCGTTTTTTTTGTTTGTTTTTGTACCTAAAATTGCCAGGAAATAAGTTAGTTTGCTTTTTCCTGCCACATCAGTGCATCATTGTTTTCTGCCTTATCATCATAATCATCATCATCTCCCTCCCCAGAGATGGCAGAGGACCAGAGAGTTTTCCCGTGAGGAATGTTTGGTAGCAACCCCAGGCCGTGATGGAGAAAATGCTGGTGCATCAACTTCTTGCACCCCAAGGCGTACCCCTCGCCGAGTTGCAACACCCAGACGAACCCCGAGATCTGCAGCTACACCAGGCCGTACTCCGGGCTCTAGAGGGCGGAAGACACCTGAGGCTACTGTTCATGGGGTGAAAACAGGTGGAGGCAGGAGGCAACTGGTCCGGATGGCTGCACTACGAAGCCCCTTTGCTTCTCCTAACACACAGAACCAAAGGCTGTGAGTTCCATATCAACTACATTCTTTCATTATGTTGTTTTTGTGGTTGGTTCTGAGGTTTTTCTTTTCTCTTTTGACTGCTTTTATTTATGTGCATTACTTTAGTCTGAATATTTGTTTTATCTACATTATTAGGAAATTTGATCAAGATTTGGAATCAGTTTCCAGTGGTCTCAGGAGGCTCAAACATCTGTCCAAAGCTTTTGATGACATCATTGGCAGGGAAAACAGGTAAACACTTTTGAGCCTAGTTAGTTAAAGTTACTTTCAGTGTATGATGTGTAAAATTTTGTTAATGCTATTGGCTGCTCAGAATTTGACTTTTTTTAAAGTTATTTAAACTTTTTAGGTCAGCATATGTGGAAAGATATGACTGCTGTGTGTACGTGAGGAAGCCATCAGTCCACTTCTTTTTTTTATTTGTGCATTCTCTGCATAGAGAACACTGGGATATGTCCCCTTTGCACTGATGAGGCATGTGACCGCCCTCCTCCTCCCACCCAACAAATCCCAGCTTGTGGGTCCCCAGACTTCCTCCCCCCTCCCCCCTGACATTCTTCCCGCCTCAGTTTGAAACTGGGTCTGTGTTTGTGGAATTCGGATAAGGAGGGAGTGGGTGGGGAGCAAGTGTGGGAATTGGAGCCAGATGAATTACAAAAAATATGTTTTAGAGTGACATGTGAATGTTTTTTGCATCACTTCCTGTGTTGACATTCAAAATGTGAGAGTAGAATTAGATACACTGTGAAAGAGTGACCTTGTATATTATCTGTTTACATTATATGTGACTAACTGCTGTCCTCACTGAATGAAAAGATCCCCTCTTTAGAATATATAAAAGTTTGTTTCTCAACAGGCAGTTCAACTATTCCCTAATTGTGGAGTAAGACAGAAGGTAAATTAACATCTCAAAAGTAATCTAACGAAACCCAGAGTTATGGAAACATTTGCTTTAAGATACTAATCTTAGAGCATGAAAGTGCATGGCAAAACAACCCTGGCATCCACTTGAAGTACTGTTTTGCATCCAAATCTGAAAGTTTGTAACAGTTTTACATCTGATTAATAATTCAAAATGTCTAAGCAATGGATGTTTCCTTTTCAGTCGCTCGCTTATCTGTCTGACTTTATGACCATACAATCTATTTCTCTTACTTTCCATAATCTCTACACATCTCAGAAATGCCTTTTTAAAAACATGGTATGCTATTCAAATTAAAGTCATGATTGGATTTTCAGCTACTAAACATCCAGTATTTGTCACAGTCTGAGAATTCTTGAAAATTTTGGTCTATCTTGACAATCATCTGATACTGAGAGTATATTGGAGTCATCATAAGCTGAAAATATGATGTATGGAACCAGTAAGAGGGGGTAATATTCCAAGAAAAAAGTCTGATTCTTTAAGAACAACGTTGTGAATTGACTATATTTAATTCTTAAAATCTTCATGGTGAAAATTTTAAGTTATTTCCAATTTTTTTTGTTTTGACTTTCATCTTTAGGTGGGTTTTTAAGGAAGAAAGACTGTCTGAGGTCAATGTAATTAATATACCAAACTAATCAGTAAAAATACCTGACCAAAACTAATGACATCACATTGTTGAACATGGTCTGTCATGGAACTCATTGGCTGTAGGCTGCCAATGTGGCCAATCAATATAATCCAGATGACCGAGTTAACAATTCAAACTAAATAGTTCTCTGACAGAAGACACCCCCACCCTCTTTTCTAAAATCTGCCAATGGGAGCTGGAAACTTTTACGCCGCCCGCTGTGTTTGTGCTGTATGAAGTAATCACTGCTCTCTCTTCTCTCTGCAGACCCAGTTCAAGGGAACGCTCTGGAGGAGTGATGATGAGAAAGTTAGACCCAAGCGGTAAACTCAGTCGCTCAAACCTCACGCGTCGAGCCTCGCGCCTCTCAAACACAATGGGGGGTTGGGCAAACACAGCTGTGAATACGATTCGCAAATCCAACTGAACTATATATGTTTTTATGTATAAAATACAGGACCTTTTTGTAGTCGTGTCTTACATTTACTATTATAGTGTGACTTGCGTATACATGTAGGTTTTTCTTGTACTGGGAGACTATTTCATGGCAGCTTGCCTTCTTTCATATCTATGCTGTTGTATAATTAGCAGCATTTGTGTGAATCTTGTGTGTTTACATGTCTCAGGTTGGCTAATTGTGGGTTGAATATCCTCATTGTGGCTGCCAATGGGATTTTTGAAATTGTGGTATATGTGTTTGTCCAAGCTGCTGCAACTAGATGTTTCTGTTACATTTTCTTTAATACTAATTTTTTTATTTAGTTCTCACTATTTTCTGAAATCTACTTTTAAAAACATGCTGCACATGACCAAATTATAGCTGCAGAAGTAACACTAAATGTACTGACACAGGGGAGATGCATTTCTCTACTTTATATGTATGCAATACTCTTACTAACACGTGTTGTGTTTATTTTAAATGTCATTTGATTAAACCAAAATTTTTAAGTGTATTTTTATTACAAGGGACTGGGTTTTCTATACAGCTTAGGCTGTATTTAAATGAGAAATTTCAGGCAGAGGTCAACTCTTGCAATGGTCTGTGAATGATTTATACACCAATTCTGTACTCATAAATCACCTGATAATGTTATAAGGGAAGAGTTAATGGCTCATTACCAGATGATGGCAATGATGATGATGTTATAATGAAAAGTCCAGCAAGTTATTAGTGTAGGGACAACCGAGCTAGTGGCCTCAAATGAAGCAAAACACTTCAGGTTTTTTTTTTTTTTCTGTTTCCTTTTTCCGTGTTAATGAAAAAAGGGAGAAACTAAATGTGAAAAAAGCCTCTACACAATAAACCTGTAAACTTCAACTACAAAAGTCTGCAGTGTTTGTTTTACGTTTACATTTTACTTGTGTGTAACATGAACATGTTTGATATTTGTATGTTATTTACAGTCATATCCTTACTCAGCATATCTAAAATAATGAAACAAACCTTTTTTGTTCTTCCTGCAAGTGGATTAAAGTTGACATTTCTTTGTGAAAAAGAGACTGAACATTTAAATGACTTTGTGTTACAATCTTTTACATCACCACAATAATCTGCTGTAAATTAGGCATGCCTGTAAACTAATGCAGTCCAGTGTAAAACTCCTGTTTGGTGAGAAAATATTAGATTACATACATTTAAACGTTCCTTATTTTTTAGCTAAGATACAATTTCTTTAGAAAGGCGCCAGTGAGTTAAGGTATAAAACATCTAAAACAATGAAAACCTCAAACACTATATTATCACAGCTAGTGGGAAGGCAAAGATTACATAATAGAGGAGATGAAAATAACATCTTTATATCTATGCACAATATCTGCAAATAATTTTTCATTAAAGTTTTAAGGGTAAATTGTACTGTATGAAGTGGGTTTCTCACCTCTAAAACTTCAGGTTTGTTGGAGTCAATTAATGCAGGACAAAATAACTTCTAAATATGATAAAGGGCCAATATTATGCAAAATTGTAAGAAAATAAAAACTAGGTGAGATGATTTTTAAAAATAAAATGTTATTTTTACAGACTGAAAATATGAAGCCTGTCTGATGACATTGATAAGGTTCTACTGCGGATGTCACCAGGCGGGCTCCGTAGAAAAGTAGGGATGGGCATATGGATACTTTGGAGTCCATACGAGCCTGTCAAATTATCAGATTTGATACTTTTTTGAATATTGAGAATGAGATACCACTCTGTTGTTACAAAACATGTCTCTTGTTTTCAATTCTGAGAGTTTTAAGCAATGAAACTGCATGCGAAGCTCAGCAGCAGTGTATTCCTTCTGTGTCATATGATTATGGCAGCCATAATGATGCTGCTACTGTTAGTGATGATGAGGTTTTGCTTGGATATTTTACTGGTATTTTGTTTTTTCCTTTAGATAAATGTAAATATTATATTAATCTGTTGTATAATTATTTTATCATTTTATAGGGTTTATAAGGTTTATAAATCTTGATTTTAATTATATTTTAGTTTAACGCTATTTTTTTAAAGGATTTATTTCAAGTATTTGTGTTCTTGAGTTTTATATATTTCAAATTTCCCTTGCAATAAAGATATTAATGCACAATGTACAATCGTGATTATCCTTTAAGAGGCAAAAAAGTCTTGATATCTGTATCAATATTGATGAAAGACTTTAACCTAATGGTATTGTATTCATCGGAAAAATGTAGGTACAGCCCATCCCTAGCTGGAAGGGTTTAGTGAGCTGGTATAGCATCACAACCCTCTGAAACACACGGTTTTGACTTTCACTGTAAAAAATGATTTCTCATTTCTTCCCTGTAGTTATTGCAAGACTTTGGCTCATGATAAAATATCGTATATAGTATTTGTTGAATAGTAGGGAAAGGACAGGTTCAGGTAGAGAAGTAATCCACACGTGAAGAAAATAATGCCCCCTGTGGTGTGTCCTAGTTACGACTCATAAAGAATGCGAAACCAAAACCGTTCGGTTTGTCACTTGTTGTTACCCGTCTAGCTCACGCTTGGCCGAAGTTGCTCCACCTCCATCTCTCCGGCTTTGTACCCAGAGCTGAATCCACGCCGCGGCTACCTTCTCTAGCATACAGGGGCTGCTCAATTTGAAAAAAATGGCCCTCCACGTCCCTAAAGCTCCGGGCTTTGCCCAAATGTTAAAGGATGGCGCTAAGGTGAGGTCAAATTTACATGTTGAGATGGTAACAGTGCTTTAAGTCTGTAGTTATGAGTTAGCGTGCTAACTACTGTTAGCCACTGAGTTAGCATGTTAATTCACAGTCATGTGGGAGAGTTCTAGAAGGAAGCCAGGCCACTGAAAGACTGCTGGACCCGGAGCTGGTGGAAAGGACGGAAACGATTTTTTATTTTATTTTTTTTAATCTTTCGCTGTTAACCTCCCAACACTCCAGCATGATAACATATATGTTTACAGACTGAGTTGTAGCTGTAATACTTAGCGGCTGTCAGAGTGCAGTCACACCCTGATAGCGTTTTGCTAACTGTCAGCACTGAGCATCTTCACACTCCCTCCAGATGCTCTGGGCGATGCTATTTCCTAATATGGGTCATATTGCATGCTTACATACGTTTAAATTTATTAGTACTTTGTCTCTGCCCTTTCAAATAATTTGTCCATCATACCTCACATTTTGTGACTACCACAAGTATATTCAGTGCAGTGTTTCAATGTAATTTGCAGCTTATTGGTAATGGTTTTAGGAAAATACAAATATCAATGCAACTTTTTTGGAGAATAGGTTTACTGCGCTTTTCTTTAAAAATCACAGTTTTATAAGGATTATTTTGTTACCCAATACAGCATTTCTCAGGACTTGAAGAAGCAGTCTTCCGCAATATCAAGGCATGCAAAGAGCTTTCTCAGACCACACGCACTGCCTATGGGCCCAATGGTAAGCACATATCTTCAACAGTAACATATGAGATTACATTATTTCTTTGTTCATGCTTTGACTTTTTATTTTGAACTGAGATGCATCAGAAAAGCAGTGAGTAACATTGGTGGAATTGTTGCCTCTCAGGTATGAATAAAATGGTCATCAACCACTTGGAGAAACTGTTTGTAACAAATGATGCAGCAACAATCCTCAGAGAACTTGAGGTGAGGATAAATTCTTGTGCAATTTACTAAAAACCAGTTGAGTGCTCACAAAATTTGTGATTTGAATTGTTTCTGTAAATTTAATTTGATTTCTAGGTGCAGCATCCCGCAGCCAAAATGATTGTGATGGCGTCCCACATGCAAGAGCAGGAAGTTGGAGATGGCACCAACTTTGTCCTGGTGTTTGCCGGTGCTCTTTTGGAGCTGGCTGAAGAGTTACTCAGAATGGGCTTGTCTGTGTCAGAGGTACACATATATACTTATTGAATATTGTCATGTCTGTGCTGTGCAGATGATGAAACTGTATCTTAGATCTTATGATGCCACTTGTTAGTAAATATATTGCAGCCAATTCCATTTTTTTTAGAAAAGGTTCCTCATAATTAGTGATATTTACCTTAGGGTTGTATTTAATGCAGTCTGTCACGTCCTCTTTATGAAAAGGTTAACACAGTAGGTTTGGGATTACATTCCTGAAAAAAAAGCATAGATGTCCTCTATTTAAATCAGATAAACAATGACATTACATGTGAAGCCATAAATCAATTTAAGTGTCTTCTGTTTGCCGCAGGTGATTGAAGGCTATGAGAATGCGTGCAAGAAGGCTCTGGAAATCCTGCCAGATTGTGTATGTTCCTCAGCCAAAAACCTCCACAATGTTGATGAAGCCACATCTCTCATTCGCACAGCAGTCATGAGTAAACAGTACGGCAATGAAGACTTCCTTGCCAACCTCATAGCACAGGCCTGTGGTGAGTCAGCATTCAAGACCACAGCTGTCAGCAGGCAAAGCTCTATATCTTGATGGAAGTAATTAGCTTTTTCTATTTTTGTTTCACATTCTTGTTTTGTACCCTCTCTGTGCTATAGTATCCATCTACACAGAGTCTGGCCATTTCAATGTTGATAGTGTCAGAGTGTGCAAGATTTTGGTAAGTTACATTGTTTGTTGATTATGTTTTGGCTTTGTGAGTGTTTTTTTTTTTTTTTCCCTCTTAAGTTGTAATCTCCA
This sequence comes from Atherinosoma microstoma, assembly GCA_037177055.1. Lineage (NCBI taxonomy): Eukaryota > Metazoa > Chordata > Actinopteri > Atheriniformes > Atherinidae > Atherinosoma > Atherinosoma microstoma. Next base: position 11,304,455 of record JBBBVU010000016.1, read on the forward strand.
TTTTTAGGGGTGTGGAGTGACTGCCTCCACCATGCTTCATGGTATGGTTTTTAAGAAGGAAGTCGAGGGAGACATCACATCTGTTAAGGATGCAAAGATTGCTGTGTTCTCCTGCCCCTTTGACTGTACGGTGACAGAGACCAAGGTAACAAGTTCTGTCATTCTAAGAAGAAGCTGCAGACAATGTGTGTAAATAACTTTAGAAAAGAAAAGGGGTCATAGAGTTGTGTGTAAATAAATGAATCTGCTTATCTTGGTGCTGACCAGAGTCCTGTCTGTTTCACAGGGCACAGTGTTGATCAACAATGCACAGGAACTCATGAACTTTAGTAAGGGAGAAGAGGACTTGATGGAGGCTCAGGTGAAGTCCATCAAGGAAGCTGGTGTCAACGTGGTGGTAACTGGGGGGAAAGTGGCTGACATGGCGCTGCACTATGCCAACAAGTACAAGCTCATGGTTGTCAGGTAAGACCCAAAGAAGCTTGAGTGATTACAGAGGACAGGGCAGATGAGGAATGAAAATGGCTTCCATTTGTCGCTATCAAACCCTACCTCCTCTTTTCCATCCAGGCTCAACTCTAAGTGGGACCTCAGGAGGTTATGCAAGACAGTAGGAGCTATAGCTCTTCCCAGGATGGTGAGAGTGGTTGTTCTTCCTCAGACCAGGTCTTTGAACTCTGATTAAATAGGCTGTGACATTATTTACAATATTCTGCATTCTCAGACGGCTCCAACTCCAGAGGAGGTGGGTCACTGTGACAACGTGTACCTGACAGAGGTTGGAGACACTCAGGTGGTGGTCTTCAAACACGGTAAATCTTATCTTTTCTCCATTTATCATTTTTAAAGCTGTTCTTTGATCCGTATGTGTTTGGTGTAACATAGTTTATGCTTTTCTTTAAATAGAGAAAGAAGATGGTTCCATCTCAACAGTGGTCATCAGAGGCTCCACTGACAACCTGATGGATGACATTGAGAGGGCTGTAGATGATGGAGTGAACACCTTCAAGGTTCTGGTTAGGGTAAGTCTCATCAAGAACCATGATAAGATCTTTTTTTCCTCCATTTTGAGATTGTGACAAATGATACAAAAAGTGTGTAGGAAAGTCAAAGATACCCACTTTGTTGTGGAATTTAAGCTAAGCTGCATTTGGTTTTCACAACATCTACAGCTTTTTTATTGTTCATCCTCTCTAGGACAAACGACTGGTTCCTGGAGCTGGAGCTACTGAGATTGAGCTGGCCAAACAGATCACATCATATGGAGAGGTATGCAGGTTTGGATGTTTAGTCCTGTTAATCTTTGCTACATCACAAACAGATTAATTGCATTATCACAAAATTCCCTCCTCCTCCTCCTTCTGTAGTCCTGCCCTGGTCTGGAGCAGTATGCCATCAAAAAGTTTGCAGATGCATTTGAGGCGCTGCCACGCGCTCTGGCCGAGAACTCCGGTGTGAAGGGGAGCGAGCTCCTCTCTAAACTGTATTCAGTTCATCACGAGGGAAAGAAAAACATGGGCTTTGACATTGAGGTAAGTAGGTGCATAACATTCATCTTCTTTTTTTTTTGTTCTCTGTTATCGAGAAAATGGCAGTCCCAGTATTGCCTCAGCTGGATTCTAATCTGCTTACTCTTAATTCACATTTTGAATACACAACTTTGTTTCTTTAACATTTCAAGAAAAGATATACTCACAATTTAAAATTAATGTATAAGCCCCTGAAGTAGCGCCTATGTATATCTGGATTTTCAGTCACTCTGAATTTTTTTCATATAGAAAATATTTATATATCTTCATGGTAGGACTGGGCGATATGGCCTCAAATCAGTATCACGATATATTGAGCAGTTCATCTCGATAACGATAAATGGACGATAACAGCAGTTTGGAACAACGTTTCCATTTGTCATCGATGTAATGTCGGACAGATGTACGGATCCACCGTGCGACTCTCTCTGTTCTGTACATGCTGGGAAAAATATTTAATATGAATTAGGGCTGTCAAAATTAAAGCTTTATCAACGCAGCTCGGAAATCACAACTTTAACAATCTACCTCATGCAATGACAACTACAATATTGAGACATAAACAAATAAGGATTAATTAGAGTCTATGTGGGCTTCTTATCAGCTTAAATAAGTATTAAATAATTGTTATATCAATATTGTAATGATAGGTATCCTGTTAAAATGGTAATAAGATAAAATATATAAAATGAAATAATAAAAGAAAAGATTTTTAAAAAATTTGCGATTAATTACGAGTTAACTCGGAACACTCACGCGATTAATCGCAATTAAAAATTATAATGAGAAATTGAGCCACCTCTGATGCGTCTCTGAGCAAGGGAGGTTGTTACCAGGCAAAACTGTGTCTGTGGGCTGTGTGTATTCCCCACACCAATAAGGCATAATTGATATGTGGAAACAGCTATTCATTTTTGTGACCCTATCAAAGGATATCTTGTTCTGTGTTTTGATCCAAACACTGATGATGGGGATGTCATGTTTTCTGTAGGGAGAAGGTCCTGCTGTGAAGGACATGCTTGAGGCTGGTATTCTGGAGCCGTACCTGGTGAAATATTGGGGCATCAGACTCGCCACCAACGCTGCCATCACAGTCCTGAGAGTGGATCAGGTGGGCACAAATGCACTCGTGACACAAATGGCACAAAAGTTATCAACAAAATCAGACTCGGTTAAATATTTTATGTGTAACTTTAAGTTTGTGTGGTTGTTGTTTAAAGCTGGATTTATTTTATTTCGATCTGTGGTGGACACAAAAAGATAGAGCACTGCACTATGTTGAGCCTGAAATAAATGTGTTTCTATCAAATAGGACAAGGTCCATGTCTGTGACTTTGACTTAAAATGTAATTTTAGTATAGAAACTTGTCATGCTATTGTAAGAATGGGGCAGAGGAGTCACTTTTATCAATCACTGACACAAGAAATGTTTATTTGATTGATTGTGGATTTTAATTCATCTTTAACATTTTACCTGTAAGATGCAAACTTTCTAAGCCACTCCGTTTCTTTGTGGGATGGAGCACATAAAGATGTGACATACAGACTGCTTTGAAGATCTGCTTCTTGAGGGGGTTAATGGTTATTTTAAGCAGATCTTTATTTGTGTTATACATATGTTTTGAGAAGTGTGAATCATATTTAAAACTAATGTTCCCTCAGCAGCACAAAGCCGTAGCCTGGGGACAGTGTGTCCACATACTTTATTCTAGTCTTTGTGTATATATGTACAATCCAGATCATCATGGCTAAGGCTGCAGGGGGACCCAAGGCTCCCAAGCAGAGAGGCCATTGGGACAAGGACGGTTGGGATGAAGAGCCTGATCAATTTGAAATCCATCATTAAGAAGACAAACACACACATGCGCAAACCCTCTGTCAGTAGGTCTCGGACCGTGTGTGCAGTTTTAACGAGAAAAAAAACGGCAGATGAACTCACTCGCTCACAAATTTTTTGCTTGTCATTACTAACATTAAATTCGATCCAAAGAAATAAATTGCTTGGATTCAGCGATTTCAAGCGTTTGTCTAACACCACCAAGTGTGCCACTGTTTGACCTAGTTTAAAAACAGCTAGCGAATGGTGTGATTGCACGTTGCATGGGCTTAACACTTCACCTCAGGAAAGTGCAGGATTAGTGTCATTGTTGTTCAATTGAAGGGCGACCAGCAAGCGAGACTGGACTGGGTAATGTCAGTCAGAACTTTGTCTTAAGTATTATCATGAGATGTTCACTCTATTTTTGTAGGTCAGTGTATTTCAGTTTATTCTTACAAGTTTTACCCAGGTTGTGTTGCATATATTTTCTTTGTAGCACTTGTTTACTTGCAACATATTCATAGTTCTGTGAACTCATGAATATTTAATTATCATAAATATCTTTCTGTGGTATGTGTAGGGATTTAAAACCCTTCGTGTACTTTGAAAATGAATTCCAACGGTTTTTCTTTATTATTTTTTTGAGCTCACAAAAATCTTCACCATATGGTCATTGCTGTATTGTTGTATTACAGCATATACTCTTTCATGGATGCTCTTGTCTAACAAATATGATTTAGTTCCAGGGAAGATTACTTATTGCCCTTTTTCAGAGTATTCCAACAGCTGCATGGATCTCGCTGCTCTTATTCCCAGACCCAAAGCCCTGATATTTCACTTTGTGTCCTTTCAGATCATCATGGCCAGACCAGCTGGGGGACCCAAACCTCCTGAGGGCAGGAAGGACTTTGACGAAGATGACTGAGCCTGAGGCGGTCTAGCTAATGCTACTTTAAGCCCGGACGCTCCCATGTGGATTCACAAACCTTTTGTACTTGTTTATTTAAAGCTCAGCTGTTTGGTTTATTTTGTAGCAACTGCCTTGCAACAGTCCACAGAGTAATGTGTGAAGGTAAAAACTACAGATGGCTCTGTTTGCTTTTTATGTTGTCAAACCTAAATAAAAGGCACTTTGCGCTGTCATGTTCCAGTTTGCATCTGGTTTTTACTTTGTCACCCAGCCATATTCAGTGGGTTATTCAAACAAAAGAATTTTACCCAGGCTTGCTGTCATAACAGAAATACAGTAAAAAATACAAACGCTTTTCCATTATTCAACATGCATGTCTTTAGCTTCAGTCCTGTGGGTTTGTCTTTAAGGCACTGGGGCAGCCGAAATTATACATGCATTGGTTTATTTATAGTGCAGTGATTGCAGAGGATTTTACTGAAGCTGCATCAGTAGGTACCACACAATCCCTTAATTGTTTTTACTGATGCACTTTCCCTTCTGGAAACCACACATACACAGGAAGGAATGAAAAAAATACATTTGTCTACGCACAGTACGGATACCTACAATGAGCAGCAGAGGGAGCTGAACTCCACCAAGTTGGTGTCTTATTGGATGGTAAAGATGTGGGCGGATTTACGCTGACGTTGCCCATACTCCGGATTAACTTGTTTTTATGTCGCCATATCTATCACATTGCATCGAATAGACTGATTATAACCCCAAA
>JBBBVU010000016.1:11328695-11360014 GCA_037177055.1 Atherinosoma microstoma
TAATGTTACGGTTGTATTTCATACTTTGATTAATTCAAACAAACCAATGGATATTGGAGGCCCACATATTTGTGTCTAGCTCTTTTTCCAAAAAGACCTTAATGCTAACTGCATCTACCTTCTTAGCCTCAAAAGCTAGCCTATTGGCCATCCATCAGACAGATTGATCCATGGGTGATCCATTGTTGTGCCTCATACTGTTGTATTTGTGAAGCTGTGAACAAAGCTAAAATCATTGATGGTTCAGCAAGCGGTGCAGTCAACCAGAAAGGCAGGCCACAGCTCGTCCCCTGGCATAGTCTGCATGTTTGGAAGTTGTGTGTGCTGGAATGTGTTTGAATGGAAATTTACAAATCCTTGGTGTGTTCGTATTGCATGACATTGTTAGAAATAATTTGTAGTCACAAAGCAGCAGCACTAAACTAAGAGGGACATAAAAATGGTGGAAACACCTCGTATTAGTCCAAACATGAGGCATGTTTATGTGTTATTTACAAAGTGGGATATAAAAAAGAGGAAAACGGGAGAATGAGGAGGGTTGCTGAGGAAGGAGAGACGAGCCGTATTGCATCCAGTCTTGCAGGTATAATAGGGACTGGCAGCAGAGTCTATTGGAGGGTTGTTTCATAACATCCCCCTCTCTGTGTTCTGTGATTCAGATGCGAAAGGGAGGGGGAGGAGTTGCGTAACCGCTTATTTACGGCAGATTGAAGAAGGGAATATAGGGAACAGAATAATCTGGTTTGAGTGAGGCCAGTGCACGGCTGCTGCCACCAAACGGTTTCTGTGACTGAGTCCAGACAACATATCAAAGAGAATATTCCCTTAAGTAAAACTAAAAAAGAAACAACACAAATGAAGAAGTCGCACTCAGCTTGGAAAATAATATTTTTCCTATCAGGAAGCAGCTCGCTGCCTTTGGTTTTTATCACATCCCACACACAGGCTGCATCCTTGGCTTGATGGAGTGTCATCATACTAGGTGCTATTGCAAATTAGCCATGTTGCAGGGGAGAAAGGGACATGAAATGAGGCCAGCGCTGGGCAGTCGTCCAGACCAAGACACAGTGAAAGAATGTTGCACTCTGTCTCTCTTTCAGCCAATATGACTCACCAGTATCCCGCACTAACTACTGAGCAGAAAAAGGAGCTGCAGGAGATCGCTCAGAGGATTGTAGCTCCAGGCAAGGGGATCCTCGCAGCTGATGAGTCCACTGGTATGTTTGTTTTCATGTCCTGTGTGCTGACTGGAATACCTCAATAATCCCAAAGAAAAATGTTTCCTTGTACACAGGGTCACCATTTGAATCACAAAAAAGGTTATATATTGAACATATGACACAAAATTCAAAGTAAATACATCATGGGCACCTCACTCCTTCCTCCCACTGGAACGACTGCTTATTACACCGTCTTCTAGTAGTCACATTTTGGATGTTGTTATATATATAGTTAAGACTCTGATTTTACTTTCAAATGCTTTAATATGTAAAATAAAGAGTTAATAATTGTGTGTGTTGTTTTCAGGCAGCATGGCGAAACGTTTAAACCCCATCGGGGTTGAGAACACAGAGGAGAACAGGCGTCGCTACCGCCAGCTGCTCTTCACTGCTGACCAGCGCATTGACAGCTGTATCGGAGGTGTCATCTTCTTCCACGAAACACTCTACCAGAACACAGACGACGGCACCCCCTTCGCCAAGCTCATCAAAGACCGCGGCATTGTTGTTGGCATCAAGGTACGCAAAGAACAGAGTTGGGGCTGGCCGCTTCAGTCTAAAGCTTCGTGTTTTCTTTCTCTGATTTGTCTCTTAACATATAAGAAGCTTGATAGGTTTAAGCTATTACCTCTGTGTTATATAAGAAGTCAGATTCAGTTTTAGTTTCCTCGTACATATGAGCCTGGATGATGAGGGCTCAGCCTTCATTGTTTTCCTCTGACTCTCTGCACAGATGCAGTGTTGATATTCTGAAGCCAAGTATTTCAGTTTAGCAGGCAATGAAACACTCTGTCAGTTTAGCTAGTTAAAGCAGAAACCTTTTCAAAACACTGACTTGGTTTTGACATGTTTACATAAAACAGGACAGAACAACCCAAAACAGACCAGGTTGTGAAGACAAACTAAACTTCAGGCTATCTCTTCAGGCAAGGTAGAACAAAAACTTAAAAGGGTTTTTAGAAACATGTCTGTTTTGTCTTTTTCCAGGTGGATAAAGGTGTTGTGCCCCTTGCTGGAACAAATGGAGAAACCACCACTCAGGGTAGGCAGCAGCAGCAACACCTGCTCTAAAAACCTCACAAAAGACTTGCTATATCTCATGGATCTGATGTGTTGACGTGCAGGTCTGGATGGGCTGTCTGAGCGCTGTGCACAGTACAAGAAAGATGGTGCTGACTTTGCAAAGTGGCGTTCTGTACTGAAGATCAGCGATACTACACCATCTGAGCTAGCCATCTTCGAGAATGCTAATGTACTGGCACGATATGCTAGCATCTGCCAGCAGGTCGGTGTGACATTACTGAGGAAGTTATGTAATACAGCAGCGGACAGATACCTACTATTTGATTTTTGATTTATTTAAAAGAATATTGTCGAGTATTTTTGTAAACCAGTCCTGTAAAAGTTACAGAAATACTTGCAGGTTTAAATGGTATGTTTTTGTGTCTGCTAGAATGGTATTGTACCAATTGTGGAGCCTGAGATCCTTCCTGATGGAGACCATGACCTGAAGCGTTGCCAGTACGTCACAGAGAAGGTAATATACCTGTAAAGAATGTTAATGATGCAAAGGAATATAAATGTTTCATAAAGTTTATATTTAATAATGTACACCTCTCTCCTACTGTTAGGTTCTTGCTGCAGTGTACAAGGCTCTGTCAGACCACCATGTGTACTTGGAGGGGACACTTCTCAAACCCAACATGGTCACACCTGGGCACTCCTGTCCCACAAAGTACAGCAACGAGGAAATTGCCATGGCAACCGTTACTGCACTGCGCCGCACTGTGCCTCCAGCTGTTACAGGTCAGACAGATGGACGAAGGATGCAAGAATTAGTTCATATTGGTGACTTTGGACAGCTACAATAGCGATGATTTTTTTTACAGGCTTATTTTTTGTCAACCCACATGTCATATAACCAAAAGACTCCAGGTTACTTTAATTAAGATTAAATCAGTCAGTTTTTTAGAATGGAACCAGTATAATGTTGCTTTAGTTTACATATTAGAGCCCATTTACAAAGTTCTTTCTAGAAAATTGTATACAGAATTATTAGATTATTCATAATTGATCAACCTGGTGAAATAATAGGAATAATGTACAAAAGCTAAGTTTGATGCTACATTTTGATAGCATTGTCTAATGTTTAAGTTGTTTTTTAATGTATTTTTTACGATTTAGATAAAAGTCCTGCTGTGTGTATTTCAAAGTTCTGGGACTTACTTATTTTTTGTGCCCATCCAGGAGTAACATTCTTGTCAGGTGGTCAGTCTGAAGAGGAGGCCAGCGTGAACCTTAATGCCATAAACAACTGCCCGCTGGCCAAGCCCTGGGCCCTGACTTTCTCCTATGGCCGCGCTCTGCAGGCTTCTGCCCTCGGTGCATGGAAAGGAGAGCTGAACAATGAGAAGGCCGCCACCGAGGAGTTCATCAAACGTGCTGAGGTCAGGCAAAACATGAAAGGCATCACGTGCATCTAAAACCAAAATTAAAACACCATTTGATGTGTTGCTCATTAATAGCATTTTGTTTCTATTGTCGTCTACAGGCGAACGGCCTGGCTGCGCTTGGCAAGTACGAGTCCTCTGGAAAAGCTGGCGCTGCAGGAAAATCCCTCTACGTGGCTAACCATGCCTATTAAACCTCAAACTTCCACATTCAGCTGTGGCCTAGTACTAGTCTTATCTCTGCTCTGCTATTTCCCTTCACTCCTCCATCAGTCACAGGCCTGTGCTGTCTCATACTTTATCAGTTACTAAAATGACATAATTATTAGATATGTGTATTTGAAAACCACGTGAGATTACAATACTAAAGGGAACAGGCTTGTTTTGTTTTTTTGTTTACTTTTTCTTTTTTAAGAAATGAATCCAGACAGGTTTCAGACAATTTATGACTGAAGTGTTTTGATGTCCGGCTGTGGTCAGGCTCAAACATTGAAGTTAAAACTGGAGAATGTTATTAGGATAATCAATCAGTATTCATTTCATGCCTCTTCCTAAATGTGCCTGTCTCCATGACAGGCGCTTTCCCCCTTTTTCTCCCAACGTGCTCCCAAAGCAGGCCAGATCAGCATGTTTGTGTCAGTGTTTTGCTTCTGTAAGAACACAGCGTTGGCGCATTGTTAAAACGCTTTACTAACATCCACACTGACCGTGGGACCAACAGATTACTAGTGTATCCATTAAAGGGCAAAATGACCAGATGAACAGAGCAAAATTGTTGATCTTCTGAGCATAATGTGCTTTCAGATAGCTGCAGAAGGCAGTAGACACACAGTACTGTATGAAATCACTCCACACCAGGATTCATTCTGATCTCTTTGTTTTTGTGCTCCTTATCACCATTATCCATAAAGAGAAAAATCATGTGTGTCTTCTTAGTATAACATTAGATTTAAATTACACACAGTAATTAATGTATTCAGTTGTGTGAAGGTGTCGATATTATGTGATGCTTGTGTGTCATCCCCGCCCTCCTGTTTCCCCCTGTCTGCCCCACGGGAAGATCAGATGAGATTTTATTGACGACACAGGAGACGGACCAACACGTGGGGTCAGATGTTTGGAAACAGTCACTGCTGTGTTGGAATACTGTGATGTTTGTGATGTTAATATTGTTCTTGAAACACTCGGTGTGTCAAATAGTGGAGAAAATAAACTAAAATACACATAAATGATCAAAGATTTCTTTGTGTGTGTGTCTATGATGCATTTCTTTGTTTTTATATGAAAACTAACTACTGTAACACTAACGTTACATTCTTGTTACAACTAGAAATTATGGTCTAAGAGTTTTTTGCTGGTGATATGTACTATATAGAATAATGAACCATATACATAATGAATACTTATATTTTGATTAATTTTGTGGGGAAAATAGTTTTATTTGAGTTTATTATTAAATTCTCCAGATTGCATGTATCCAGCTTACTTTTAGGAACACAAATGTCAGTGAAGCCGGTCTATAAAGGTGAGGTTTTACCCAGCGACTCGCAGGATTAATGTGTCTGGGATAAATGAAAGTGGAAGAACACAAGTCTAATGATTTAAAACAGTTTCTAAAGGTAGATCTAATCCCTTTACTAGAATTTTTTTAAATTGTGTTTATATTCTCTTTTTTTTTTTTTTTTAACCGATGCCTGAAGAGCCCTGCCCACCCCCTACTATCACCACAACGTGCACACTCTCCAAAACCCTAATTGTGAGGTTGTATGAAGGAGCAGGGGAGGGAGGGGTGTGGGGAGTGGCACAACCAGAGGGAAAGGAACTTCCCCTGAAAGGCAAGCCACCCTGCTGGAAGCCTGTATTCCCCCTCAGATATACAGTACATCTAAGCAATTAATGATCACCTGTGCATCCCGTACCCACACTCCCCCACACCATCTAATACAAGGGCTTGGTTCCACCTGGAGTGCTGTCATCACTGCACCTGAGTCCACTAGATCCAGTCACAGATGAAAACTTGTTTGGATGATTCTCCAAATATCAAAGAATTTCTGTCCCCCGAAGAAAAAAGTTCAACAACAAAAATTTTTTTAATTTCTTGCCACACTTACTTGGCACCAAGATATATCAATTATTGTTTTTATTATATAAAATGTAGTTTTTTATTATCTGTTTTCACTTTATTTCCTTTGTCCCTGAGCCAAGGTTTGGACATTCAGTCCCTCATAGTTCCATATTGATATAATAGTAACTTTATGGAAAAAGTACACAAAATCGTTTTTTCAATTGAATGCACCATGTATTTGAAATATATGTTTGTATTTCATATATGTTTCATAAAAAGAACACTTGTCACCTTGGGGTCACTGTCAGTTTCACCACACATCACATTAAAAAAAATGTTTGTATAGGCCTACTTGCAACCACATTTGTCATGTGACAATACAATATGGTAGGAGAGCAGAGTTAGCGTTAGCTCCATGAAAAGAAGTGAAGTAAGAATAAAATCAAGTAAAATCTTTGGAAAAACATGAGCTCAGTAGTTTTCATTTCCAAATAGCTATTATCTCTTTTGAATGTACAAACACTAGGAAAGATAGCATTTTAAATTGTGTATTTTGAGTATATTTAATGCTATGTATAAAACTGAGATTAGCATGCTAATACATCATGAGATTTTTAAAGAAATTCCATTTATGTTATGTCCATCACTTTATTTATTATGATCAAAATGACAATGTAATTGTTCTAAATGCATTACATTTGGCTTATATCACGTTAAATACCCTGTATTAACTTTAACTTACAAAAAAGTCAATACATGGTTAAAAGTTTAAAAAGAAAACAAACAGCTGTCACTGAAATAAGCTGAAATTGACAAAGGTATTGATAAATAAAACCTTAATGAAAATCATGACATTGTTTTCTAATTGTGGCTTAAAATAAATATATAAAGAAACAAACAAATATGATAAACTAATTACGTCACTCATAAACTAATATTTTCTTGAACAATCCTTTGAGGCAATCACTGCAACCAAGTGTTTTCTGTAACTCTCAGTCCGACTTCTGCCCCTATTGACAGGTAATTTGGCCCACTGCTCATCAGCAAAGTGCTCTCCTTTGTCCAGAACAGTTTTTTTGTTTTTGTTTTATACTATTTTTTCAACTCATTTGAATTAAAACACAATGCCATATTTCACAAAATTATTATTATTACTTTTTATCAGTCTCCAGTTATTTGAGTGACTATTGTGAATTTTGCCTTTTCTTTAATGGAAAGGTATGAAGCGCTTTTTGGAGCGTGCTCAGTGCGCCGTCATTGCGTATGTGCGCTTAATATTGTCACCAAGTGTGCCGACGACGTCCGCCCCTTTGCTTTACTTCTTAAATCTTGTTTTCGTTTTCTTAAGTTTTGGTTGGATAGAAAAGAGTGTATCACACTGTTACATTAGTTTATCTTAAATTCTTGATATATATACATATACCACGGCTGCATTTTTATGTGAATCGTCCGATTTCTTTCCAGTTCCAGTCACGTGACATGTGACTGAAGGGGTGTGTAATGAACAAGCGCTCTCTGTTCACTGACAGAAATGGCCACCACGGAAGTGGGTGAGTGGATTCATTGCCTAATTTGTGTGAATAATTTCCCTTCTTTAAATGATGTTGTTTTTACTTCAGTTTATGTGTGTTTTGGGGTTTATTTACCAGGCACGTCGTTATTCACGTCCTCAGCATTAGGCAGTTGTTGTTGTTTTTTAGCTTCCTATGCTAACAGCAGCTGCCTCTTCAATTCCCCGAGATGCTAAGGAAACATTTGCATCACTTTAACACCACATGTTTTTCCTAGCGTTTTTTTTTAATTTTTTTATATAGTTTTCATATTACTGTTGCAATGCACTCACTCCAGCCCCTACAATACAGCTAAGCTGAATAAACGAATTAATTAAAACACCTTACAATTCAGTCGAAGACTCATAAATAACCAGAGTAATCATTATGATGTTAGCAACAAAATAAGTTATTTTATTTGAAAATTGTCAAAATAAACATAAATATAAGAAAATCCATCGGAGCCTTTGATTAGTACAGTTTGTGGGTAGTGTTTCCCAAAAATGTGCCAAAATCCCTGCAATATTCTCCCTTTGTACTCACTATTGTTCAGAGTTTCGTAGTGGATTGGACGACTGCTTTCTCCCCGTGTAAATAAGGGAGAGAAAAAACAAGACTCTTTTTTTTTTTACCCTGTCAGGGACATTAGTGGTGTGTGGAAGATCCATATGCAGCCACAACCACCTCTTCATGCTGGTCACCAGCCTGGTCACATTTTACAGTAGGATGGCAATCCTATTCCTCAACCATGAGTTGATTAAGGTCAATCAGTGTGATTATGTTGGTCATTCTGGCACGAACAACACGCTCTAAGCCACAAGTGTAAATTTTGGGTTGAGGTCTGTACTCATGGCAGTCTATTCCAATCTATCCACTCCCAAATTCATGAGGTACTCTGTGATGATCATGGCTGTCTGGGCATGAGCATTGTCATCCTAGAGGATGGAATTAGGTCCCAAATGCTGGAGATATGGGACTGTTAATGGCTCCAGAATCTCTAACCGATATGTCTATCAATTATATATCAAGTAATACTTTGTTGTACAGGTGACCAATCAGGCTTTCTAGCGATGTATCATACAACACCAACATTTGCTGCTTATGTCTGTAATGTATGATACTAGTATGACATATATTGCTCTTCTTTGTTGAGCAAACAAGCCATTTATGGGTTTTACTTTAGACTCTGTGAAGTTGTGTTTAGTTGTTTTCCTTATAGATGAAAAAGTGTTTGAGGAAAGCTAGCACATTAACCACTAATGAACAAATATTTACCCCTCAGCAACAACTTTGTCTGTATGTCTTTGTATTTCTGTCAGAGCGCAGACGAGGCCAGTTCGCCGCTCTGTCCATAGCAGTAGTAGTCATCATCGTGGGGGTCCCCCTGTGGTGGCGAACAACCGAAACGTACCGCGCTTGGTTGCCTGTCAGTCAGATAAGAGAACTGGCAAAACTTGAGGTTTGTCTATGCTTTCATTAATTATTTGACTCCCATCTTGTGGTTAATCTCTGTCTGTTCCCTATACATTATCCTCCTTTAGAATTTCTCTCTCTTTTTTGATCTTGCAGCTCCAGTTGAGTGCTGATGTGGAGGTTGTGTTTGCACGTGGCACCGTAACACCCGAGCAGCAGAAGAAGGTCCCACTGAGACAGGCACAGGATGAAGAACATGCAGTAGATGGTGATTTGTTCATTTAGTTAAAGATCCTTAAACTTCAGAATTTGAAGCCTGTCTGTTGATTTTTGTCTCTAATTTCTTTTGCTTTCAGAGGACACAGCTTTGAGGTACAGATATGAGGCAAGATACCGCACGGCTACAATCATGGAGGAGGATGCCTTGAACAAGCCTTCTACTGCAGGTGAGCAGTCATGGTGTCTGTACATCATGCGTTCATATTCTTTTATTCCACTGAAAGCACGGGTAGTCATTTCTCTCTGCTGCTCTTGTTCTTCTGTAGAGGCAGATCTATCGCTGCACATGCTCAGTGAGAGTCCATGTGGTTCTTTGGTTATATACGTGATCCCAGAATCATCTTCACTACTACCTGAGGTGAACGCTTAACATATAATTTATTCAGAACTCGTTTGAAAAATATATTGTGTAGCTGTTATTTAAACTTCACCTATTCACTGCCTCTTGAGTTTTTCTCTCTCTAGTGCTTACATTTCTTTAATGCTTTAGTAAATGCAGTAAATAAACATTCTGACCTGTATTTTCTTACCCTTTAGGGTGTAAATGTTTACATTGGTCAGCGACGGACAGCTATGCTGCGCATCGGTGCGCAGATGAGAGTAGGAAAAACGCTGGAGCAGTTGCTGACCCACCTGGAGCCTCGGATCAAACAGGTGCTGCAGGTGATGTCTTTTAGCCACACAGACGTTACCGCTGCCCTCAGCGACCGAGTGCGTTTCAACCCTGGCAGCAAAGCAAGCATTGCTGATAGTATGAGAGCCTTCAAATCCAGCCCAGGTTGGGGTTTTTTTTGTGTTCAGCCGCAGAATATTAGTTCTAGTCTGTGTGTATCAAGGCCTCTCATCTATTCTCTGGTTTTTTTTCTTTTTCTTTTAGGTTACGAGATAACCTTCAGTCTGTTGAACCCTGACCCAAAGTCACACCGGCTACACTGGGACATAGAGGGTGCTGTGCGGACCTACATCCAGCCTTTGCTTACAAAACTGTCACCTGTGGCCAACTTTAGCATCGACTCTCAGGTACTAGCGGTGGCACTGCATGTGAATGTTTAAGTTGCAACATCAACATCATCATAAAAATACACTCAGCAGCTGTATGTGCATGTACCCATTGGTTTTCACAGACTTTGCACTATGCCGTGCTTGGTGTTAACCCACGCTTTGACAGCAGCCGCAGTGCCTACACACTGAACGCTGACAGTCTTGCACATGTCATCAACCCAGTGGAAGCCAGACTTGGTAAAAGACTACATTTCTGCAGGTTTTGTTGAAAGACAGATTGAAGTATAGTTTGTCGTGAATATTTACAAAGAGCGCTTTTTTCTTTCTGACTGTTATTATTTAATTTGCAGGGTCAAATGCTGCATCTTCGAACCCAGTGTTAAATTTTCTTCTGTATGTTCCGGATGCCCAACATTCACCCCTTTACATCCAGGATCACAAGAAACAGGAAGTGCCCTCTAATGCGTTTCATTCCCCACGTTGGGGAGGAATTATGGTAAGATGATCTGAAGGCAACACTAGTTGATTTAAAGTGGACATTTTTTGGTTTCCCCCTTTTTTTGTTGTGTAACAGAGATTGTCATGCAGATTCAAGCTCTGCAGAGATACAGGTCTTGATCCTGACATCCTCTTACATCTGCATGACAGATTGATTCTTTATTGATCCTATTGGGGAAATTTGATAACCCTATATGCAACAACAATATTTTGAGATGTTAGAGCCAAGATTTGCATTTACTCTCTAGCAACTGCACTTGCTCTCACCTGATGTACAGCTGACTGGTTTTGATGGCTCATCATGGTTTCACTCAGAATCGTTTTTTGAATTGGAGAGCTTTTAATACTAGTTGTCTGGTTTTGACAACTTTTTATGTCCACAGAGTAAATGTAAGATAACAGTTTAGGTGTTCATCAAACAGCTCACAAATAGCAGCATCAGAATCATAGTTTTCTGCTACTGTTGTCTAGATTTTATTATTAAGGTAGTCTGTTTAACACAAAAAAGCCGCAAATTTAGGTTGACTTCAAGAAGAATTTGTCTAAAATGGAGGCCAAACCACGAGTCACTCTATCACAGATCTCTTGGATATAATTTTGATAGGATATTGTGACATAAATCAAAGATTAAGACAGATTTAGTCTCCACTGCAGCCATTGTTGCTGCCTCCTCTCACATGCTTTCCAGCAAAGGCACAGTCTGTAACCGTATTGCCTAGAGATAGTAATTCTGTTGCCACATCTAAAAGAAAAAAAAAGACAACTTCCTCACCTTCTGCTATTTTTGACCAAATACAGCAGCAGTGTACACCGTGAGGGGAAAAAAAATCTGGTTTATGTACATTAAACCACGTAAAATAAATGATTAACCTCAAATGGAAATTATGTTGGATTTTTAAATATTGTGAATTGTAACATATTTTAAATGACTGTTATACAGTATTTTAATGTTTTCTTCTGCATTGACTCTTAATTCTTTATTTATTGTTGTGGATGTTAAAACAAAATAAACACCCATGTTCTTTTTAGGTTTATAACGTTAACAGTTTATATGGACTAGAGGCTAAGTTTCCTGTTAACATCAACATCGACATGGCCAAAGTCATGGGAGTCTTCCTTGCACAGCTTCGGTAAGTGTTAACCTACACTGTGACAGCGTCTCTTTTTCTTGTACATACAAGATAACTTTTCCTGTGACATGTCCTGTCAGACTGTTGCTGGGGTTGCAGTCATCAGCCTCTCCCTCTGACTTCCTGGTGGCACCATGTGGCAGTACAGGACTAGCTGATTGGGAGCTGGACCGTCTCATGTGGAGTCGCAGTGTGGAAAATATTGCAACAGCCACCACTACCATCACGTCTTTAGCACAACTGCTAGACCAGATAGGCAATATTGTCATTAATGACAACATAGCCCAACAGGTAAAATACATGTGCAGCTGTTTTATAACATCTTCTCCTGTTGAAATTTGCACCTGTATAGCGGTGCAAATGTATAAAATCTGTCCATCTTTTTGTCTATGGTGATATTTGGACTCCTTATTTTATTTTACAGTTTTTGTGAGGGTTAATAAACATTGTAGTGGAAAACATAAATCTCTGTGAAAGAATCCATAAAACATAAGTTAACTGGACCTAGAATATGTTCCTACATAAAAAGAGATGCACAGAGATGATAGGAAGTGCACTTCTACTATATAAGAAATCTGCAAAGTAACTGAATTAATTTACTGAAACAATATGGTATTTAAAGCTGATTATATGTAATCGTCCAACCGTTACTGATTGTTTTTGGCTGTGAAGAAGTTATGTCTAGTGATTTTTAGTTGGCTGTAATTGTTATTGCTTTCACTCAGGTATCCAGTGCTGTCACAACTCTGCAGCTGGCTGTGGCTGAGCTGGAGGCTGGGAACCTGGGTTTTGCTCTTCAGTACAGTAAAGAAGCCATCTTGGCGTCAGAGAAAGCATTCTTTGATCCTTCACTCCTCCATCTCCTCTACTTTCCTGATGACCAGAAGTTTGCTATCTACATACCACTCTTCCTGCCCATGTGTGTGCCGATTCTGCTGTCATTGCTCAAAATAGCATCTGAGGCTAGACAGAAATACAGAGAAAAGCAAGCTAAGAAAGACTGAGTGATGCTTGTAGAGATGAAGGTGTGATTAACAAATATCATGCAATGAACAAGCTGCTTTGTGGGTGGCCTTGCCCTTTTGAATGCAGATTTAGGACAGGTTGGTACAGCGATGAGATTTTGGGTTTGCAATTCAGTCATCTGATTTCTTTCTTTTGTTTCATTTTAAGATGCATGTCTTTTTTAAGGTTATATTGAATATCTGTTGAAATTGACACTGTACAATTGAAAGCTTGAATTCTTGTAAATGTGTAACACTTTTGTATTTGAATTCCATTTACTTTCTATTCTAAGTTATTGAGAAATAAAGATGAAAGTCTAAACTGAAGTTTTTATTTCTGTTCTTTTTAAAACTTTCTTGTACACATTTTATATTATTGCAACCTTAACCACTGACTGCTGGATATTATCTTATAATATACTTATCTTGTGCTTTTTAGTGTATGGTTAAAACAATTTGCAAGTATGTTGAGAAAAGTCACGCACATCTTACCGGTTCCACACATGCCAGTTCACTTCTGTATGTGTTACATATATTACTTATTTTGTGTATTATATATTCTTATGAAGATTTTTTTTAAAGATTATAATTGTGGAAAGTTATTAAATGGACTTTGACTTAATTATTTGTCCACCTTTTCCTTGCAGTGGTCGAAGGAATAAACGCTTTTAACCTCTCCCGGCTGTAGATGGCGCTGTATAAATATTTAAAGCGGTTTTTCCCCCCGTACCACTGAAGAAGAGGGAGTCTCTTGTAGCCTCTACAGCCAATGCTTGTAGCTCAGCGGAAGCTACAACTTTTGCTTTTTTGCTCATTTGTCTTTGTGACTCACTGCTCCTATTAAGACGAAGTTATAACATTTAAAAAGATCGTATTACTGTCTGAAGTTCCTTTTGCGCGTGTTTTTTGGAAGTAAACTTTCTAGATTTTTTGTCTAAAAGCTTTTTAGCTTGCGATAGCATTAGCATGGCAGGAATGATTCGAGGACCCGCGGGGAGCAACGACTGCCGTATTTATGTGGGGAATCTGCCCCCTGATATCCGTTCTAAAGACGTGGAAGACTTGTTTTATAAATACGGATCTGTTCGGGATATTGATCTGAAAAACCGCAGAGGAGGGCCACCGTTTGCCTTTGTGCAGTTCGAGGACCCGAGGTGAGCAGCAATGCCCCGCCACGTCTCGGCATTATTAGCACAGTTAGTTGCACTCAAAGCTGTTTTCATAAACTATACACTAGAAACAGGCACTTATACCTAGTTGCACTTAATTACTCCGTATAATACGTTCAATATTTGAGAAAATTCTTTGAACATAGTAGTCTGCCCAGTGGCCATTGTAGTGCTTTGTTCCAAACCTGTTCCTCCTAGAGAGAGGTGTTCATGACGTATCTGCGCACCATGAGGCCTCTTTTTGAGTGTGACGGTTGGGAAGACCGTCGAAAACAAGATATGGTGGTTGAGCTACTAATTGTAAACAAATCCAATTATACAAAAAAGCATAGAAATTAATTGCGGCTGATTTTACCGTTTACTTTTTATTTTATTTATTTTTTTTAAGTTAACCATCTAAAATGTTCTTCAGTTTTATTTTATTTTCAGCATTTTAATTTGCTATTATACATGAAAGGCAGATTTAAAAAAGATCATACATATCACTCTACAGTTTTCTTTGCGTTTGTTGTGACTTTTTTCAACAGTGATACATCACCTCAAAGGAAGTTATCACTATTGCAAACATGTTAAACAACACAAATTTAGATTTAATGTTTTATGTGTTGAAACTATTTGGAGTCCTGATCTTTAAATTGAATAATTACACGATCATTTAAAGAGTTAATAGTAAGACCTAAAAAATAGATGAGATAACTCGGGAGACATAAGAAAACTCACAAGGTGTATCAACAGTACAGACAATACTGTATAATAATAATAAATTCTAACATGCCAATGAATGATAAATATTGGACAAAGCTTATTGTGACTATTGAACTAACCTTTATGTTTGAAGCTATCCAATAAATTGAATATTTTCTAAACAAAATGTGTCGTCTTTCTGCGCGTATTCATTTAAGTGTTTTAGATTTATGTTTCTATTGATTGTTTTGTCTGTTTTAAAGAATTAAACACATTTATAAATGAGAAAAAACACAGTGGAAAATGTGTATGGTGACTTAACCTGTCAACCAAATCCTCATCAGCCTTGACTATTAGTTTGATGATAACCCATCAGCTTCAATACCTGATTTCCAACACTGTTGACTATCGGATTTTACAGGGATGCTGAGGATGCTGTGTATGGGAGAGATGGTTATGACTATGATGGCTATCGTCTCCGTGTGGAGTTTCCAAGAAGTGGAAGGGGAGGTGGGGGTGGCGGCGGTGGTGGGGGTGGAGGAGGAGGAGGTGGAATTGGACCCCCGAGGGGAAGGTATGGTCCCCCATCTCGACGCTCAGAGAACAGGGTGGTTGTGTCAGGTAAGTGATATTATCCTCTTTCTGCAGTTTTACCTGTTTTTTAAATGTCATGAAATTTCTAATTCTCATATTATCTTTCTTCTTGCCAGGTCTTCCTTCCAGCGGGAGCTGGCAGGACCTGAAGGATCACATGCGAGAGGCAGGTGATGTATGTTATGCTGATGTGAACCGTGATGGCACTGGCGTGGTGGAGTTTGTGCGCAAAGAAGATATGACATACGCTATGCGTAAATTGGATAACACCAAGTTTCGTTCTCATGAGGTACGTAAAAGTCATGGCAAAAAGTTTACTATGGAGTGGTACAGGAACTACATTTTGGAGTTCAGAAACTTACTTAAATGAAGAAAGCAGGGGTGAGATGAAAATGACTGTAAGTAGAGCCGAATGTTAATTTTCAATCACTGATATGCTGATAAATATTACTTGTAAGTCACATGTGACTGCATAAGTGGTGGCATGTTAAAAAGATTCTTCAATTAATGGATCATTCATTATTGGATTATTATATATTGATCCTTAGATGGACTGGAATATAATTGCAGCAACAGGCGGGAATAGGTTTGTTGTTCATTTGCCTGTTTGTGTTTAGGGAGAGACGACCTACATTCGTGTGAAGATGGATGGTCCTCACAGCCCCAGCTATGGGCGCTCTCGCTCCCGTAGCCGTAGCCGAAGTCGGAGCCGTAGCCGTTCTCGCAGCTACTCCCCACGGCGCAGCAGAGCATCTCCACGTTACTCTCCACGGCGCTCCCGCTCTCGTTCCCGCACCTAGATTTACCTACATTGAAGCAACGGCGTACTGGAGAGGAAGCGTTACATAGCAAAATGTGTATTCGCTAAGGATTATCCCTTGTGTCACATATGTACCCTGTTATGTTTATGTTGTATGTTCTACCCCACCCGCTATTTTTTTTGTTGCAGTTTCATTTTTTGTTGCCATTTTTGTAGACCTTATGGTCTGTTGACATGACTCGTGTGGATTGCTCCTTTCTTCCCTTCCCTTCTTTCTCCTAATCATTCTGTTTCTGTTACTCATCTTCTTTTCATTTCTGTCATTTTCTTCTGGTTGTCATTGTTTTGTTTTTTTATTTGTTTTTTTTTTTTTGCAAAGATTTTTTTTCCTTCTCTCAAGGATATACAATTGTCCTTTGACCTTCTTGTGTGTTTCTCTGTAGAGTTCAAAGGAACAGGATAGGATGGGAAGAGAGGAAACAGTTCATGTTAAGATAAACAGGAGGAGGAACAAACAAATATGGCACCAATGGTATGATGGCTGTGCCTTGTTAACTGTGAAATCTGCATTACAAGACTTCATTTTTGTTTTAAACATTCATTTTGCAATAGCGTGCAGGTTTTGAATGTCACAGTGCTATGCTGTTAGCCTTGTTGTATTTGGAGACCATGAACTTGTTCTTTTTGGGGGTTTTTGGCTTTTGCGTTTTATACTTCTTGTAGTATTCAAAGTAACTTTGGGCTTAAAATAGATGCTGTTCCTGTTTTGTTTAGTAATTCTCAAAGTAAACTCCCTGGTAGCTGCATTTATTGAAAATTCTTGACTTGTTTTCTGAAGGTGTGATTCTAACTCGCCTCCTTCTCTTTGGTTCTGCTGGTATTCTAAAGGTTTGGACTGGGCTCATTGTCACCCCATTCCGGATCCGGATCAGGATTCAGGATCAGATTTAGGATTAGGCTTCAGGATGGATACATGGAGCACGACCCCGGCCCTGTTACCATAACTCCAGCAAACCGGAACCATTATAATAGGATAATGAAACTGAATTGGCTTATACAAATTATTTCTTCCATGTTGCGTGGGACCTCAGAGACACACTTTAATTTTCAAGATGATTTTTATTTTCTTTTAAATTGGGGGGGAGGAAGAAAGCTTGGATCAGAACCAGGAGGAGGGCTGGGAGGTGCAGGATGGATCCACACGCGTAAGGAAAGTGGTAAATAGTTGGAAACCTTTAACAGTGACGGAGGGAGGTCGGGGAGGTGACAAGGGAATGTGACCTTAATGTGGTTTGTCTCTTTCCTTAGGTCAATCTTTCCAAAGGTTGATAATTTCTAGTTTTCTTGAATATAATCTCCAGTATTACAAAGGTTTCTCTTTTAATAAAAGATTCAGTCGAATTAAAAATGATTTTTGTTTTCTTTTCCCTGCATTTCTCATAAAGAAGGAGTTTGGCATAAACACACTTGTAGACATTTTGTATATGTATGACTTTACATGTGGGATGGAGCAACGGTGAGAGCTTTCAAGATGGTTCTTTGTTCAGGCTCCTGGTTGATTGGATCTTTCTGCTTGGAGACATGCATTTGTTAATTTTGTTTTTGTCAGCTAGCTGCGTGTCTCGGTGTAGTCGGAGAGGTTGCACTCCAGCGGTGGGTGTAGTTGTAGCTTGACTACAGATAAGTAAAAGTATTTTATGAGAAATGGTCAGAGAAAATAAATCCCAACTTGGATGAAGGTGAGTTTAAAAGAGTTTCATTGAAATTCAGAAGTCGGGAATTGAGGATTCCCACTTTTTGAAAATGCTACAAAGAACAGATTGCAAATTACATTCAAAAGTAGGATGGCCAGATTGTGTGAGATGAAGTATGTTTGCATTACCACATGAGCACAGGCAAATTCCCAGAGATGGTTCTAAAAATGAACAAACTAAGATTATAAGCATTCAACATAACGTTAAAATATTTCATTTCTACCTTTCATGATGGTGTGATTGTGCTCATGGCATTTTTTTTAAGTAACATTTAAAATATTGAAGTGAGAGGTGCAAGCTTGGTACCACATTTTGCTGGCCTGTATGATTGTGACATGCTGGTAATATCTGCTGAGAAGAGTATTATGCTAACATGACGTAGTCAACTGCAAAGCTGGGATACACAAAACGATACAATGATTTGCAAATCATATGAAGCAATATTCAATCTAAAATTAACATTGAAAACATCAAACTTTAGGAGTGAGACTTATTTCATGAGAAATATTAACATCTTGAATTTTGCATCTTTAAAAAGTTGGAACATGTTTTCCACCATGTAGTGCGCCTCTTCTTAACATCCGAGTCTTTAAATGTTTAGGAACTGAGGAGAATTGTCGTTGCTATCCAAACTGGACTCTTCTACTGCAAGGCCATGCTATACAGGTGATCAGCATAACATCAGCCAGCATCTTTCTGAAATGTGAGACTTTGCCTGAAAAAAATGTTACTCTAAAACCTATATATACCTTCCAGTGTTGATGGTGCTTTTCCAGATGTGCAAATTGCCAGATACTTTGGAGCAGGGGTATCGAACTCAATTACACAGTGGGCAAAAATAAAAAATTGGACAAAGTCGCAGGCCAATATTGATATTTATTGAAAAAAAAAACTTCCTCCTAACAATGAACCTTTTCATATGGACCCAAACAAGTTTTGTCTAAACATTGTTTAAACATTGAATACGGAACAAGGACAGCTTAATACTATACATTATATAACTTAATATTGCACACATGCATTCACTTCCTAAATAAAATTGAAATAAAAATTGTATGCCCCCTTCTTTTTGCAACCTTCTGATTTAAATTTCAACATTAACCTTTTTCCACAGGCAAATTAAAAATTTTTTTTAGAGTGAAATAATATTAGACCAATAAACTAATAATACCCTTCAACAAATGTGCAACCATTCAAGCCCATGCCTTGGAGTAGCAAGGGAAAGTGCATAAGAGGAAACATTAATTATAGCTCAGTTTGCCACACACTGATCTACTCTTATGTGTCCAAACCAGATACCTGCATCTCGTCTTTGATGCAAGTTCATCAATGTCTGGGCTGAGGCTCTGTGCTGTGGAAATTCTCAGGATCGAGCGAAGGTGTTCATTAGCCAGACGTCTCCTGACTGATGTTTTGGTGGGCCAGCTCCAGTAGTCATTTGGTTTTGCATCGCAGGCCAAATATATTTACTTTGCAGGCCAAATTTGGCCCGCAGGCCAGAGTTTGACACCTATGCTTTGGAGCTAATACCAATGAAAATGGCATCAATGCCAATGAGAGATTCTCTGAAACTTTGGCAATATTATGACAGAATATTACAAATCTGCTCAATTTTCTTTAGGAATATTACTCAGAAATTGTTCCTTTCTTTATACCCAAACATGTTGCTGATCTATTGCCAATTATCCTGTTTTATGGCTATATGTTCCTCCAGCTTTTCTGGCCTTATCTAACTTTTTTTGAGGGATGTTTTTGCCCCGTCAAATTTGAAATAAGCTTGTGCTTTTCATGGAACAAAAGAAAATTTGGTATTCTGTGTTCAGATGTGAATAGAGTATTGGTTGATAAGATTTGTACATAAACTGGTTGTCTTTACTTATATTATACCCACTGGATCACCTTTTTGGGAGTTGGGACTATGTCATGTATAAGTTTTGGCCGTTCAATTGGCTACCAACAGTCGAGTCAAATCAAGTAGAACCAAGTACTAGTGGAAAAGAGATTTTTACTTTAGTTGACTTAAAAATTTGAACAGCTGGAACTCAGTACAGCTGTCAGCATAATAATATCCTTTATTATGCAGAATATGTTCAAATAACAAATAAATAAAGATGAATATTTTAGGATAAATAAATGAATATAGACTTCTGTTATACAGCTTATTTATCCCATTTCTTAATGTTTTCCACGTTGAAAGAACTCAGGACTTAATGTTGCAAATGTATCTATTTTTCTCAAATTTGCTTTTATTTTCATTCGTATTAGATCTTTGTTGTTGTTTTTGGTGAAGCCCTTTATACTACCTCTCCTATTTATTTTCTAAGTTTTTGCTATTTGGTTGATTATATAATGATTATAATCTGAACTGGTACCACATGGCTATTGTGAATTTCATTTTAAGTAAACAAGTATGTGTGAAACATGCTCATCGAGTCAGTAACTGCTCCTCAAATGAAAAGCTAAACTGAACAAATTTGATGTTTGATGGAAAAGAGAAAAAGGCGATTTCAGAAATGCAGGTTTCCTCTTTTTTATCACCACCACGACTGGATTGATGTGGGGGGTGGGGGGGAGGAGACAGTAACATCTGTGGTGAAGATAAATTGAAAATAATTACAATATATAAAGCTTGACCTGTCATGGATTTACAAACGGAAAACGGTGCATTCTGGGTGGAAATAAGATGCGGGCACTGTCCGCAAGTGAAAACCTCGGTAGGCAGGGTGGAGGTTTCACTGGAGCCAATCACATAGTGGAAGTGATGTAGAGGGAGGAGCAAACACTCCATGCGTTCTTCCATAAAGGAAGGGAAAACTGTGCAGCTTCCCAAAACGTGTATTTCCAAATTGAAACTACGCATAGAAACGGTAAGTTATTTTCATTCTAATTCGTGTGTGTTGGTACGTTAGGTGTTTATGAAGCAGCGTGTACGCAGGTGAGCCTGAGGTGTCTGCTGTTTGCATGCTGCTAATGCCGCCTGAGGTTGCTTCATTTGTCCCGACAAGCTGCATGGATCCACTCTCTTTGCTTTGTTTCCATACCTGACTGTTTCACCTGCTACCGACTGCTGCGGAAACATTGTAACAGACTTACTAACCAAAGAAGGATGATCTTTTTGTCGCAAACGCTTATAATCAAGTTGTTTTCACACCTGATAAAAATCTAGGGCCCCCCATCAGTCTACATCTGTTGTGCCTGAGAAGTTGCAGGGCTTGCTTGGTTCCCAAATCCCATTAATCATCATTTTTTAAAAATACAAATGGTCCGTTTTTTTGTAAGCAAGTGTTTGCAAGAGTTGTGCAGTTATGGTTAGAGTCTTCATGTGATAAGTGTCTTTTTGTATTGAACATTTCTGAGTTGTTTTTTTTCTTTTGCAGTCAGAGAGCCATCATGTCTGACAAGAAGGCAGTGATCAAAAATGCAGATATGTCTGATGAAATGCAGCAGGATGCAGTGGATTGTGCCATGCAGGCAATGGAGAAGTACAACATTGAGAAGGATATCGCTGCCTATGTCAAAAAGGTATGCTCTCTTTTTGTTAAATTCATAATTGACATGTGTTAAAATGCCAAGTGTGAATGTTGGTTTCCCTTACAGGAGTTTGACAAGAAATACAACCCCACGTGGCATTGCATTGTCGGGAGGAACTTTGGCAGCTACGTGACACACGAGACAAAGCATTTTATCTACTTCTACCTGGGTCAAGTGGCTATTCTGCTGTTCAAGTCGGGCTGAAACATCCTCCTGTGTCACACTGTACATTTGCTACCACCTTTCTGCAGACATGCCTACCTCCCAGGTTACCTGCTTTCTTCAGTTACTTTGTGCCACCTGCAACACTACCAGCTCCGGTGGACAGTGTTTTAGTCATGTCTGGATTGGTGATCCATCCTTCATAGAAAATGCCACTGTAAAACTGTCTGATAGCTGAGCTCGGTCAGCATTCATACATCTGAAAGATTTAGTTATGGCTCATAATTTTGCAGCGTGCTAATTTGCAGACCTGTCAGTTATTTCACGTAAATATGTTTGTAAACCTATTTTTCATTGCATTAAAAAAAAAGAGCAGTGTTTTTGTTGAAATGCCTTTAATTTCTAGTGACAACTGATGGACTAAATGCCAAGAGTGTTGCTTCTCCTTTAATAAAAGATTGACATGCTGAGAGATTTTAGGGGGGTTGTATGTGCTTAAACATTCCTGTTTATACTTGAGTTGTGAATAATTACATTTGTTGCATATCTCTGGAATGTAACTATGTGCTGTCTGGTATTGTGATTTCAATCAACACGTCATATTGAGCACAAACCACCTTTTGAAACATTAAATTGGCTAAATATGTTTTTTTGTGTCTAATTTTCTTTTTTTAAACTGGCTTCATTTGCCTCTTGCTTTCTACATATCCTGATAAGTGAGATTGGTAAGATTGAGGATCTTGGATTCTCTCAAATGTGAACAAGGTCTAAAAATGTACTAAATAAAATAATCCCTGGGATCTAGACAGGACTAGAAATGTTGCATTAATTCTGTATTGGCCTAAAATGCTTGAAGAAAAATTGCTTTAATGTATTTCTTACAAAAGCCATCTGGTGTAGAAAAATGACGTGAAGCTGTTCTAAAACATTTGTACAGCTTTGTCATTAGAAACCGGTAGAATTTTTACCTGTTTTCATAAAAACCAAATCTTTTTTTTTTTTTTTGCATTTGCTCAAGTTAATTGCAAACTATTCAGAGGATGAAAGTTGTTTTCAATTAAAGGGATACCGTGTAACTTGACCCAAATATTAGCCTAATGTGTGTAATGATTGGTAATTTCTGTGGTCAATATACAGACTCATGTCAGCGCTCCGAGGGGGCTGCCCTCTTTAGAAACCAGACATTTTAATTTTGAAGGAGCGGATCCGTCTCGTCGGTTCATGAGACCTGGAGCGCTTTGCTTTACGGCTCCCCCTCTATAAACAGAGAGCTCTGCTTTGCTACTTTTTCCTCTTCAATATAAAGTTAGTCATGGCTGAATAAAGTAAGAAGGTGAAAATGGTGGCGACTGTTTAATTTTGTGATAGTCGTGTGTCCTGTGGGAAGTTCCAGGTTTGGCACCCCTAGTGGCCAAAAGTTACACAGTATCCCTTTAACTTGAAATTGATATGGGTTATAAAAAACATATACATTTTTAGGGCTTTCTGTATGGACAATGAATCTCTAAAGTTTTTTTTAAATTTTAGAATGTAAATATTTTCTTCAGATAAAAATTAGGAGAGCTTTCTTGTCTAACATGCACAATAAAATAGTGCTGCCTTTAATTGATCTATTTTTAAAGAGCCAATCCAAACGGAAAAAAAACATCCCAACAAATCCCAAACAAAATGTTTATAGGTTTGTGTCCCTGGAGTCAACTGCAGGGGGCAATAATGAGCCTGACACACAAAGTTGGAGAGATAACCCTCTACGAAGAAAAGCACTTCCGGGTTTGGAAACATGGCAGTTCCAGTGAAGGTGTCGGCACCGGTTTTTACCCGTCGTGGTGTTCCTTCGTTCCCTCGGGTGGCTCTGTCTGCTGAAGCCGCTCCATTCACACCTCAGTCAGCGGATACTTCGCAGGCCGACTCTATGTTAGACGCGGAAAAACAGTTTTCCCGCTGCGCCGCAAGGCTCCGGACTCTGAGAACAGACTCGGATCAGCTGAGAGATGAGCTGAACCTGCTGTTTGACCAGCTGCTGTCTGAGAACTACAACAAAACCTTTGAACCCACTGTCAACATACGACCAGAGGTAACACATACTCGTTTTGGCCTTGAAGTCAGTGAATCGTCGGTCAAGATTTGTTGCGGTAGATGACATGAACGAACAACACGTAACCACGCGCGTGTCTCTACATGTCTTTTTGGAAGCTGGTACTCTTACATTAGCTTTCATCAGAGGGGCCCATCTACCTTTTCCTTAGCAGCAGCTGTGTGACCTGTTAGCATCCTACCACTGACCTGATAAGAACTTACCAATAACCCGACATCTAGCTCCTCATCCAGGGCATTTGAAATATGCGCTTTGGCAGGAGTCACTCAGTCTGCATCTCTGTGCATTAGCTCAAAGCTGCTCCTCAGGGGTTGTGCTGACTTTCCTGCTTTCCATTTCAGGATGTGTGTGCTCTGCTGAAACATGCCAGCTCTCTCGTGCCACTAAACCAAGAACATTTAGTCATCAAATTCTGCCAGCTGGTGCATCATCTCCTCAACCAACTTAAGGTAACAAGTAAAAGTTAGTTGACATGTCTACTAATTCATTTCAGGACTTTTTACATATAACCACGATCATCACGTGACAAAGAAAGGACATTCAACATTTGTCTTGGTTCCGTTTCTTTTGGGTTTTCTTAAGGTGATAATGGATGAGCATACATTGGATGTGCTGATGGATTATACTGCAGCTGCACTAAAAGAATGCAGTACATGGACACACACTGATGTCCTCTTGGCACTGTCGGCAGTTGTATATGGAAATGGACCTCAGTGCCACCAGGTAGATATTTATACAGTCCACTTTGTGACAGTGTATTGTACACGTTCTTTTAAATATTTACATTGAAATTCCTCTTGTTCACAGCATATCAGTGACTTACTGGGTGAAAATGGAATCCTCCTGAAGTATAGTTCTCCATCTCAGCCTAATATTGAGCTGTGCCATGTTGCTCTCACCTGCATGGCCAACATCTGTCTCAGGTAGGTTGTATAAAGTTGGCAGTTGCCATACATTGCATTGTGTAGCCATTGTGCATGTGTGCATTTATCTGTAATTAAGGATATGATATGTCTATTTTTGAGGTCACATGTTTGTGTTACATTTTGGTACTTACTACTTCTTGCAGTTTTTGCTGTCATTGTTTTTGTGATGAGTCTGGACTTTTTTGTCTGCAGAATTCCCGGTCAGCCGCTTTTGGATGATCAATACAGAAGCGTTTGTTTCAGTATCTTCCTGAAAACATTGCAGTCACCTAAACCTCCCAACACTGACGAGCTCTTCTACTGCATGGTACTACTTGGTGTATAACACTGAAAATTTAATGAGGGGAAAAAAAAAAATCATAGCTGAATGGTTCCTGCCCTTGTGTCATCTATACAGGTGATCCAAGCAGCACTAAAAGGACTTCAGTGTTGTCTCTCAGGTGGAAAGTGGAAGTTTGGAGGAGGAGAGGAGCTTGGATCTGTACTGGCTGTGCTCAAGGTGTAGAATTGTGCCAATGTTTTTGATTTTCTTCACAATAACATTTTAACTTTAAGGCCTGCTTGTGTGTTCCACAGAGGCTCATGTTCCAGGGAGCTCCAGGTGTGATTGCTGAGTGGCCTACTGTGCTTTACCCAGCCCCGCTTTCACAGTATGAGGGCTCCTCTGCACCAAAACCTGCTGCAAAATCTTCTGAAGCATCCGAGGATGTTGCTGTGCCAGGAAAAGCTTCAGGAGTAAGATGAACACACATTTTTATTGGAATCACTTCTATTGAGAGTCAAATCAAAGTCATGAAGGAGCTGCTTTGTCTCTTTCAAGAACAAAAAGAGGAAATCCAAAGGAAAGGGGAAGAAGACAAAATCTGAGAAGAGCAAAGAAGAGGATAGAGAGGAAGAAGATAAAGAAGCAGCATTTCCAAAAGGGGAAGGAAAAAGAGGCAAAGGCGAGGAGGAGACCTTATCCAAACCCTCTGCTGCATTTCTTTATCCATCCTGGAAGCTGAACAGTTCTGACTCAGAATTTTCTGACCCAGAGGGAAATGCACAGAGCAAATTAAGGTACAGAGATTTATTCCCATATTAACATGAATTTTTAAAGGTTTCTATGTCCCTTTCTTTTGCAAATCTTATCACTTTCAAACAGCAGTGTTTTGGCCTTTCAGACTGAATCATGGGCGTGTGCGTCAGGGAGCGCTGCACGGAATGCTAGCTGTGGTGAAAGCTGTAGAGAAGAGGACTCTCTATGGATACTGGTCTTCCTTCATTCCTGACTCCCCCTCTGGGGGAGCACCACCTCTTACTCTACTTACAATTATACTGAAGGACCCCTCGCCAAAGGTACATCATACCTCAAATAATGTTCTCATTGACATATGAAAAAAATAAATAAAAAAACATTATTAATCCCTCAGGGGGAATTATATAAAAATGTAATATATAATTTTATGGTTTATGTGACATGATGTGTTGCAGCGTTCTCATTTCTCTCCGTCAGGTGCGTCTGTGTGCGCTGCAAGTGTTGTCAGCCATACTGGATGGCTCCCGTCAGTTCCTGGCTGTGGCAGAAGATACAGCTTCACCCCGGACATCTTACACCCCTTTCTCCTTCACACTCGCTACTGCTGTCAGAGAGCTGCATCGTGGTCTTAATCTGGCTCTGTTGGCCGAGACCTCCCCTCAAACACTCACACAAGTGATAAAGGTACGATGATGTAAGCTTTTCCTTCCGTCCGTGTCAGATTGAGCTTTTTCTGTTTGATAAAGAAAGCACATCCTCTTTCATTTCTAAGGTTTTATTTAACAGGGCATGATATAAAGAAATATTTGGGCCTAAATAGCATGGAAGTTTAAGTTTGAATAAACAGCTGAAATCACACCACATCTCACCTGTCTGTCAGTGCCTTGCCTTCCTGGTGGCCAACGCTCCCTATCATCGTCTCAGACCTGGCCTGCTCAGCCAGCTCTGGAAGCAGATCCGTCCTTATTTGCGCCACAGAGGTCTGTATATTCTCGTTGGACTCAAATAACTTTGCATGCTCCAAAACGACAAGGCCAGTAGTTTGTCTCTGATTGCACAACTACTCTGTATTTAGATGTGACTGTGCGCGTGTCCGTCCTGACACTGTATGAGGCTCTGGTGACGACTCAGGCTCCCCTCCCGGAGGTGCAGCTTCTCCTTCAACAGCCAGAAGGCAGCAGCAGCGGCGGCTCCGGCTCGTTCACGCCGCGGGACTCCTCTCTCAGCTGGAGACAAAGAAATGGCGTGGCGTCACCCGCTCGTACACCTGCAACACCTTCTGAGCGAAACTCTTGCACAAGCTCCCCCCGTCTTCCTCACACACCAGCAGAGGAGGATAAAAGCCCACCATGGCTGCTGCAGCTGTGTGTGTCACTAGTAACTCAGCCCAGAGAGGAGCAGTCAGACAGTGAAGGAGCAGGCGGAGGTGTTGCTTTAGAGCCTGCTCCTGTTCGCCTAGAAGCTCTGCAGGTGAGTGGTGATGAAAACAAAGAACGCTCCAAACAGCCTTTTTTTTTTTTTTTAAAGTGTTAAGATGTTTTTGTTTTGTTTTTTCTCAGGTCCTGTCCCACCTGGTGCGCGGTTACTTCTCTCTAACTCAAGCGAGTCTGTGTGACATTGGACAGGTGTGCGCTCGCTGCCTTGGGGAGACGGACCGATCTATACAACTGCATGGAGCAAAGGTAAAGCCTTATATCGAATGCACAACCATAGAAGAAAATCAAGAATGACTCAGGCACTCACATCTTTTTCACTGTTTGTCTTAAATTAGCTGCTAGAGGAGTTTGGTACAGGACTAATCCTGCAGTACAGAGCGGAGAACAAAGTTCCTGAGAGCTCAAGGGTCCCCATTACACAAGCAAGTACAGACTTTGTTTACGCTGTTTATTCACATGGATTCATCTGTTTTTCACAAATGTTTTCAGCTAAATATACCCCAGTAAATGTTTGAGCTACAGTGAGCATGTATGTACATTCACTTTTGGACATCAGCTGCTTTTAGACACCGTTAGCAATACTAGTAGATAATAATTCATTACTTGGTATTTTTCACATGATGCCGTGTGTCTACACCTGGATGTTGGACAGTACTGTGTGTATCACTACAACTTTTAACCACTTTTCATAGGTATAGTTGCCATTTTGAATTTTGAGGTAGGACTTTGGTTCTTTCCGGGGTTGGTCCAGTTGAACCCAGAAAATCTGACTTCTCAGTTTTTTTTGCTTTTTTACCAAACTAGAAACCATGCAGGTGTGTTTATGACATTATAGCTAGTAACAGATGAGAGCCCAGACTGTCACTAAGGTAGTTCAGATAGTTGAATAACAGTATCTTTGGTGGGTGTCATATGCACAATAAACAAAATATAGTGAAGGAAATAAAAGGCATAATATGACATCTCAAGTGTGCTTTAAATCTTCTGACATACTCTGTGCTTGCACATTGTAGGTGGTGCAGTTTTGGTCAGAAGTGTTGAGTGGACCGCTGAATGGAGCGTTGCAGAATGAACAATATCCCACACTTCAAGCAAGCGCCTGCGACACACTCGCCTCAATCTTGCCACAGGCCTTCGCCCAACTTCCTGTGAGTTTCCCCTTCGATTAGCTCCCGTCTATTTGTCCACCGACGGTTCTGAGCTTCAGAGTTGAATGTGATGTTGTCTTAAAGGACAAGACGCAGCTGATGTGCATCACTGTGCTTCTGGGACTGACCTACACTGAGAACTATCTGGTGAAGACAGCGGCTGTCAGAGCTTTGGGAGTCTACATACTGTTCCCTTGTTTGAGAGAGGTAACTACATGAACCGGTAACTATGAGCATGCTGAGCAATGAGCTAAAATGTTGTCTTTAAAATCACAGCTTTGACCCAGATTCTCTTCTCAGGATGTAATGTTTGTGGCAGATACTGCAAACATTATCCTTGCTGCCCTGGATGATCGATCTACAAATGTTCGTGCCAAAGCTGCCTGGTCCCTCGGAAACCTCACAGACACACTTATTGCTAATATGTAAGACGACATGGATGCACAGTGCAGTGAATGCAAGGAATAAAATTAAATATGGAATAGATTAAGATGTTTTTTTAAAGAATTTCATGCATGACCCTGACTCAGTTTAGTCTCGTTAAAAGTTAAAGAGCAAAAACTGAAATGGTATGCTAGATTGTAAAACGTTCATACATCTCGTGAATCTGCTGGATTTCTATATTTGCTCAGAAATGTGACTTAATAATTATCCCAATTTTCATAAAGGCTGCATAAAGTACGTAACTAGAATTAAACAAGACAGAAATCATGAATGTATTTATGGAGGAAAATGATCCAATATTTTCTATCTGTAAGTGGCAAAACTGTGTGAGGTGTGATCCCCTCTTGTGAGGCAGTAACTGTAACTAATCATTCCTGGTAACTGTTAATTAGTCCTGCTCATGAACTTGGACACACTTTTAACTCATTCATCTGGCACTCACTTTAAGTTACTCCATAACAGCTTTATTTTAATTGAGATCAGGATCATTCTTCATTTAGCTGTTCTTTGGTTTGTCGTCTTCCTACATAAACCACTTTCTGTTAGAATAAATATCCTGACATTTTGCCTTTGTGCATATAATTTAGCTATCAGTGAATTTATGCTATTATGAACCTTATGATGATATTTTCTTATTCCATTTTCCAAACATAAAGATTTTATTTAATCTAATAAGTTGTGTCTTAATTTAATCTATTTGCTTAAATAGTTTCCGAGCAGCTTTCTTGTACATGAGATCTTTAGCAAACTACAGATGGGCAGAATCTTTATTGGACACTTGGTCCCAACTGTGATGCCTGATTTTTATTCCATTTATTGAAATCACCTGACTGAAATGTTATATTCAAGTTAATTGAGGCTTGCGTGATGCTTAATATTGGGTCATGTACCTTCAAAAATTAATGGCCTACTGCAATGATTGTTTGTAATGATTTTTTTTAGGTCAAATTTATGCAGAAATATATATAAAATTCTAAAAGTCTCACTAATATTTATGAACAGCTGTAGCCTGTTTTTAAAGGTTAAGTGTCTGGAATCTGTTTCTCTCTTTAATCAGGCAGAATGTCGGTGTGGATTTCCAAGAGGAGGTATCAGACATGCTTCTGCTCAAGATGTTGCAGGCAGCCACCAGAGCATCAGCTGACAAAGACAGGGTGAGAATATCCACACTTCTAGACACAAGGCACAAACATGCAGGTTAGTTTTCACATGAGTCATTCCCCATGCTCTTGAATAAACAAATACATTTAAAAAAAAAAGAAGCAATGATGGATGAACATCTTCAAGAAGCGTATTATCAATAATGTCACGTGGAAACACTGTTTTAAGCATTAATACTTATAATGTAAGTGATAGCTTTTATTGTCTGTGAACTTGTTTCCTCCCTTTTAAGGTGAAGTCTAATGCAGTGCGAGCACTTGGAAATCTGCTTCATTTCCTGCGTCAGACTCAGATGAGCCGGTCTGTGTTCCAACGCCCTCTAGAAGACGCAGTCCGTGCTCTGGTCAAAACTGTCCAATCCGAAGCCACGATGAAGGTCCGATGGAACGCCTGTTACGCATTGGGAAATGCTTTCCGAAACCCCGCCTTGCCTCTCGGTAAATATTTATTCGCAATCCTTTCACTTCTCCATAATTAAAGACGCACCTTTCTAAATGTTTATCACTATATAAAACAGCTGATTGGATGATGTGTATATGTCAACACTACCTCATCTGTATTATAGTTGTAGTTACGAATGTTGCTCAAATGTCTGTTTTTAAACTGATCTTGTTTCTTTCTACCTGTCAGAGTCAGCCCCATGGTCTCATGATGCCTTCTCTGCCCTGTGCCATGTTGTCACTTCCTGTAAGAACTTTAAAGTCCGGATCAAATCGGCCGCCGCCCTTGCAGTCCCTGCCAATCGCAGCTGCTACGGGGATGCAAAGCGCTTCAGCTGTGTGTGGCATTCCCTTGCAACAGCACTCGAGAACAGCGAAGACACAAATGACTTCCTGGAGTACCGTTACAGCGCCAGCCTGCGGCTCACACTCTCACAATCTCTTCTGCACCTGCTCAGTGTCAGCCAGTTGCAGGACATGCCCATCCTTGTTCCGTCGCTAGCCAGTGAAGAGGGTAGGGGCATCAAACATCATTTGATCAAGTACCTGAGAGCAGAGGACGGAGGAGTGGTGGAGGAGGCAGATGAAGAGAGAGACTCAAGAGAGGACAGTTGCCATCCTCAGCAGAGGATTGTTGGTCTGAAGGAAACTCTGATCAGACTCAAGAGTTTGATGGCTGAAGGGGAAGAAGTGGGAGAAGAAGGAAAAGAAGAGGTGGTTAGTTTCCTGGAAGATTTGTTAAAAATGTGTGAAGAGTCTTAAAGCATTAAATATACAGTTTCAGCAGTTTGAAATAAAAAATGAAATCAGTTAAACCGAGATCATGGAAGATCAGACTGTTAAAGGAGAAGCACAAAGAAATGAGTTCTTACCTAATTCATACATGAAGATATGTATAATCTTGAATCACTTGTTGTTGGTCTTATTTTTGATTCATTCAGTCCAACAGGAGCTCCATGGTTTTGTTTTATTTATAATTGGTTTATTCATCCATTTTCTTCTGCTTATCTGAGATGTGGTTAATTCATCTATTTATCCTATACAGTAAAAACTTTTATTTGATGCAATATTTTAACATTTGGAATAACTTTTTTAAATTTTTTCATTTCATGTCGCAATATATGTATCTCATCTCATTACATGCCTCTGCAGTGATAGGCAGAATACTGATAAGGCTAACAGGGCATAGCCCCAGGGGCCCAAGTAGTCCTGGGATATGGTTGACTATTCTAAAAATAGCCTTTTTGTCCTTAACTTTTTTTCCTTTAACTCAATGGAAATGTCATGGGATTAAGGAATAGGAGAAATTCACATTTCATGTACATGACAATTCAAAGTGCTTTACATACAAACATTAGAAACATTACAGCGGGGTGCAGAAAGCAT
>JBBBVU010000016.1:11362840-11380379 GCA_037177055.1 Atherinosoma microstoma
CACACACACACACACACACACACACACACACACACACACACACACACACACACACACACACACACACACACAGATGAAGAAATTGTGTAGAGAAGACCAGCACACTGTTACTCAGTCATTCATTTAAGGTATGATGTTACATCATGTGATTCGACCCATGTGAGTGAGATTTAAAGGCCAGTCACAGGAGTGTCATTGTAGCCTAAACAAAAACATAAAACATCCCTGCTCAGTCACACACACTAACACATACAGACACATGCTTCAAGCGTTTAATTTTGAACTGTGAAATTGGATTAATTGTCACATCTGTCTACCTGGTTGGAATTAAACCAGTTGAAGAGTATAGATAGGAAGGGGTAAGTAAGAAATTCTCACTTGTTAGGCTTTGTGGAATAAATTCAATATGTTGCGCCCAGGTTGTGGAAAGCTGTAGATTTCACCATATGCGTAAAGAATGACACAGTGTGTCAAGTGACGTGTGAGGCTGCTATCACACCCCGGCCTACTAGACTTCCTTATGAGTGATGAAAATCACTGGCATGAAAGGAGGAAGCTGTTCATCCATAAACAGTCAAACTTTCCATTTCCTCTCACTCATGATGAAGGTAGCAATATGTTCCTCTAGCAAAGCTGAATGTTGACTCACTCATTCATTAATATTGCTCAGATGTTTAACTTTATATCTAGAGGACCTCCAATGCTCAGGAAGCTGGATGAACACCTACATGCAAACTTCTGGACCAGCAAGTGCTCACTTTCACAGCAGAACACACATTCCGAGGGAATATCATGTTGACAGCTAATTAATTTCCATTTCCTACACAGATAAACTGACAAACATATATACTTACATAAAGAAGTTCATATTTGAACACAGACTATTATGGAAGTCTACCTGTAAACTGCAGGTTTGCGGATAACGAGCTGGAACAAGCAGTTACATTGACCATCTGTTTAAGTGCAACGTGACAGTAATACCTTGGGAATGTGCCGTTTCATGGAAATGCTGGCACAGCTG
The DNA here is from genome assembly GCA_037177055.1 of Atherinosoma microstoma. Taxonomy (NCBI): domain Eukaryota; kingdom Metazoa; phylum Chordata; class Actinopteri; order Atheriniformes; family Atherinidae; genus Atherinosoma; species Atherinosoma microstoma. The sequence continues at coordinate 11,363,862 of JBBBVU010000016.1, forward strand.
ACTGCAGTCCTAATGCCAGCTGCAATAGTTGTTTTGCTGCAAAAATGCAGTGAAACAATGAAAATCTCTCATCAGACTCATGCCTGGATATGTTGTAATGTTAATGAATGAGGCTCCGTGTGTGTGTTTGCTCTTTCAGGTCAGGAACGTTTTGGGAACATGACACGAGTGTATTACCGTGAAGCAATGGGAGCCTTCATTGTCTTCGATGTCACACGGCCCACGACCTTCGAGGCCGTGATTAAGTGGAAAGAGGACCTGGATTCTAAAGTAATGCTGGCGAATGGACAGAGCATTGCGACTGTTCTGCTTGCTAACAAGTGTGACCAGGGCAGGGAACTGACCAACAACGGCATCAAAATGGACCAGTTCTGCAAGGACCATGGCTTTGTTGGGTGGTTTGAGACCTCTGCTAAGGTAAGACCTACCTTAGTATGTTTAAGAAATTCTTGTTTGCTAGTAAAAAAGACTATATTTAGGCATTTTCAATTGGTAAAACTATTCTTTTTTCCTTTGTTCCCAAATGGTTTTATATTTACAAGGGTAGAATTTTGATTACCAAAAGGCGATGGAGCAAAAAGTTTGTTTCAAAGAACCATTTGGGAAGTCATCCTTCAAAAGTGTTTGGAAAATACTTCCAAAAATCACTCAACAGGTAATTGGATCAACAATCCAACAATTGTCTATCATGAGTCAATGTAAATGGATCAAGTCAACAAAATCATACCTAAGAGGCCTGATGAGATTTTAAAGCAAGTGGGGAGAAAAGTGAAACCATCTTTTCAATTCTGAAAAGCTCCAGAAATGTACTTTTAATCAAGAGATACTTTCCAGTTTGCCAGTTATTACAGCATAGATGCTAATTGGGATGAACCAATTGTGATATTCGGGGTCGATGGCTGCACCAATGTTGAAACAACGGTTGCTAGTCGATACTGTCTATTTACGTAATTTGTTCTCCTTTTAATGCAAGGGAAGCAATGAAATATGCATTATAAAACTGCACCAACTCAATGACTTTCACTGCTAACATGGCTCAACAATATTTTTGTGTGTCGGGGAAAATTAAGTGCAAATAAATCTAGTCAGTTTCTAGACAACACCATCAGAACATGCCAAATAAATATTAGCCTGCTGATGTTCATTATTTGACGATGGGTCAATCACAGGGAACAAGCTGAATATAAGCCGTTATGTCTCTGGCACTAACTTTAATTCATTACACATGAAACCCGCACATGGCTGAATGATCTATAGAGTTGTGGCTTGGCAATAAGCGGACATCTTGAAGCCTGGCAAAATGGACTCCTGCCAGGCTTCAATGTGGTAGATAGTAATAGATTGTGTCACCTGTTAAACACCCTCTTTTTGTCATAAATTTGTTGTCTCCATATTGTGAGACTTGTTTTAAAAGAGAAAAGAACAAATTTTCTGATGTTGTTTACAGATGGGTTGAGGCTTATCCCAGTGAAAATAGAGATTTCAGACAGGAGGCCTGTACGTTGAGAAGTACCCATGATGTCTTCCCAGTCCTACTAAAGTTGTTAAGGTGTTCTAACCAAACCAAACAGTGAGTTCAAGTAAAGGTGAAAACGATTGTATAAAACAAAATAAAAACAATAACATACAAATTCAGATGAGAGAAACTCTGATTTTTTCCTTGTCGGCCATTGGATTTCTGCCCCTCGCCAACCCCCCCAACCTCTAAAAGGAGTTTTTTTCCTCCTCTTTAAATCAAACAGTTTTACATTAGTTTGTAATATAGATCAGAAAAAAATTATGTCTAAGAGCACAAATAAAATGATTTTGTTTTTAACAGTTTTCCTGTGACATAGGGTTGTGATGTTAAACTGGTCAGGCAGCTGGTCTCTGGAGCGAGTAGCCGCCCGGCTCTCTGAGATCTTGTCCCACTCAGGTCCTATCGCTCATTAACAAACATCCCCTCATAGCCAACTGGAATTTCATATCCTCATGGAAGCTGGTTCCACTGCCAGGTGCTCAGAATCTCTTGTATTACAGGAAACTCAGCTTTCAAATGAAAGTAATTTAAACAAACCCAGCTATTTTTTTTAGTTATTTCTTTAATTAGATTAAAAGTGATGTGAGCTCCATTTGAATCTACATAACTTATGATGAAGTTTAGCCAAATTTCCCTTGGGTGAAATGTTCAAACTAATGACATTTATTGTAACCGCAGAACCACACTAAAACAAAGAATGCATTTTCACTATAAAAAAAAATCACATGGTTGCCAGTTTTTTCAAGTCAAAAGAAACAATAATCCTTTGATCAAATATTTTCTGTACAACATGTACTTTACATACTGTGACTTCTTGGGTTAATCTCTTTGTATACACTAAGTTAAACACCTTAAAGTATTTAAACATAGATTTAAATGCTGCTAATGTTGTCTTTAATCACACATCCTCTATTGACACTCACGTGTTGGAACAGCGTAGGTGCACTGCCATTCATGTGGCATCAGGACTCAACATTCTGAGAGGTCAAAGTTCAACGTAATGAGCATGTTCTGCCAGAAGCTTTACAGAGACTTGGTAGCTGCTAGAAATAAGATGTTTATTTTATTTACAACCGCAAGTCAGGAACTAGCTGGGAGGGTTTGGAAAGTGCAATGAAATAAAATACATTTAAACAAATAAATAAATGATGATTTTATGAATACTATTATTATGATTATCAGTGTTATTATTTCATTTTGAGTTTAAGATATTTCCATACTTATCATCATTAAATTTTTCTAAATTATTTATTTATTTATTTGTTTTTTGTTTATTAATACATTTCAGATCAGGGGTATTTTAGAGCTTTTATTATGTTTTTTTTTTTTATTATAAAAGAAATATATTTTAAGCAGATGGTTGTAGTCATGATATGATACAAAAGAGGTATCAATGCAAGAATTTGTCTTTGGGGAGCAAAAAAGTGGAAAAGATCTCCAGTTTGTCTGAAAATACAGTGAGAAAATAAATAATTGGACTGCTTTTAAAACTGTGTTCCTTAAAGAAAAGTTAGAATGCACTTGCATATAATTTAAGGAATATGGAGGAATTTCTGTGCATAAAGGCCATGAACACAAGTTGAAATTGGGCCCACATGATCTCTGTGATTCATCAGTAGCCAATATAAACATAGGGGTGAGGAATTATGTGAGAAATCTTTAAGTACAACAATGCAGAATTGCATGTACTAATCCCACTTAACTGTGCAAAAACTTTGGTTAACCTTGTCAAGAGGCATCGTTAATTTCCCTGGGCTTGGAGGCATCGGGGATAGACCACCACACAGTGCAGACATGCACTGTGGTCAAACCAATCAATACAGCTGATTTTATCTTTTTGGAAGACGGGAACAGTGTTCTTTAGACCAAAGACAAAAATACCATCCAGACTGTCCAAAAATCCAGCCCTGTGTTGGTATGAGGTTGTATTAATACTCTTGGAAAATGTCATTTACACGTTTGGGATGGCAGCAGTAACAGCAACATCGGCACAAAAATGGCACAAATGTTGCTTTCAAGATGTTTTCAAAGGATGTTTGTGCTGTTTTTCAATGGCACAATGCTAAACCACATTATCCACAGATTATAAAGGCACGACTGAGAGATAAGGGGGTCCTGACCTGTCCCCAGCAGAGGATCTGTGGAGAATTGTCAAACAAAAAAATGTGACAGTGATGACCCTGTACTGTATGGCTATTTATAACATGTTTGTAGAAAGACAAAATAACACCTTAATTACTTCAAGAGATAAACAGTGGCAAATGCTCCAAGCTTTACCACTTTCTATTGAGTCTTTAAGGTGATAGCAGGATCCACAGACACAGAGCTTAGAAGTGAAAAAGGTTTATTATAATCTACTGTTGGGAAACAGGTTGGAGATGAGGGAAGATGGTGTGAAAGGAAGGCAGGAAGTAGCATACAGGCCTGGGTTCCACTGGGTAAACCAACAATCTGGTGATGACTGGAAGACCAAGCAGGTGTATGCCGCTGATTACAGATGAGGTGCAGGTAAAGATCCTGGTTGCCAGGGAAACACAGGCACGCCGACCATAGCTGCACACATCAGAGCAGAGACATGGACCACCATAACCTTTTTTGCACATTTTACAAGTCTGAAATTTGGAAATGGATGCATATTAACTAAATGAAAAGAAGTTTGTAAGCCAGGAACGATGTAGGAAATATTTTTGGTTTGTAGTTTTTTGCAATGAAATGGAAGTCAAAGTAAACGTAAGAATAATTTTATGATTAAGAACTGTATGTAAAGTTGTTGCTAATGAGGGACACATGGTGTACCTTTCATTAAAGCGAGGGCATGCTATCTGTTCACAATGTCTTATATGTTTTAATAGCAAGGTAGTAAAAGGTGGATTGTTATGCGATTTGGTGGTAATTGTTTAAAAAATCTTTTCACATGCCACACCTGACAGCAGTTCAACTTTTTCCTTTAGGACAATCTCAATATCAGTGAAGCTGCAAACTTCCTGGTTAAGCACATCATGGCAACAGAGAACGACATCCTGAAGTCAGTGATACCAGACACCATCTCGCCACAGATCGACTCCAACAGGCAGATAAACTGCTCTGGCTGCTTCAAATAATGAAAGGAAAGAGGGATGATGGAATCAGAAAGAATGGATGCGCAGCAGGACCAAGAGGGACAGACACCACACAGCCAGCTAAGGAAATGGAAACAGCATTTATAGTGGTGCAGTGAGGCTTCTTTGGTACATACCAGAGTTGAAACATTTCTGTTTGTAACTTCTTTATATAGAGTAAACCAAAGCTTACACTGACTCAAAAGTTGCACATTTATTTCAAAGACCAAGAGAGTTTTTAATAAGAAATTATATTGTGATACCTAAGCTTTTTTTTTCTTCTTTTTTTTTAAGCAAGTAACACAGCTGTCTATGATGTGTGTAGTCATTGAATGAAAAAAGCTTGGTCATTTCCACAATTTTAAGCAAGTATGTTTGTATTACTGTGCTTTCTCAGCCACTAAAACTGTTGGAAAGAGTGCATCTGGTGAATGAGCAGGCTTTCTTTTAATCTGCACAAGCCAAAGAAAGAACTTCAGACCACTTTCAGTGAAGGATGTGCTACTTTGCAGCATTGTTTTTAGTGGTTTTAAGTTATTTACAGTTTTCTTTTATGAGTGCAATGTGGTGAATGTACTTTGTGAAATTGCTTAAAATCCTCCTACAACTTATTGTTGTGTAAGCCTTTTTTAATTTTCAAGCTGAAGTGACAACACATTTGTGTTTCCAGGAACAGCTTGGTTGGAGCCGAACACAGATTGAGTTAAACACTCAGACAAACTAACGCCTTGGAGATGTGGGCAGTAGTTAGGTCTACTGGGGCAGTTTGGGTTTAACTGACTTATCAGATGTAATAGTTTGTGGGTGGGGGTTGGTTGGTAACAGCATTTCACTAAAGTGATTTTTAAATTTTTTCCATATTAGATTAATACGCGCATTCATGTGATATTTTCAGTCATAACCAGGACACTTGACAAGTTAATTTATCAAAACCTCAGTATCCATGGTAACAGGAACCTTTTGTTATGGGTATGCTGGGATGCTATGTATGTGTCTATGTAAAGCTATTTCACTCTGTACTATGCACACATAACACCCCAAAACATATGCACATTTAGACTTTCTATGTTCTTTCTCCACTTTTTCTCTCACATGCAATGTACAAAAAAGACTGCCGAAAAGCTTCTTGTTTCTTGTGCTTCTTCTTTTTGGAAGACCTGCTTCTCTCTTTTTGTTAGTTGTATCCTCTGCACAAGGCCAACGTGGACTTATGCCTTTTTTTTCTTACTATGAAGAGTTTGACCTCATGTTAACTCCAGATCAGTTTCTTGGGGTGCTGCATGTCCAAATCTGGATGCCATTAATCGAATATATGGTATGCTATTTATGTCGATGTAAAATAATTATCTGCTGACATATGTTGTTTTCTCCAGTTTGCACAGTGTTTATAAGCAAATACAACAGTGTCATTGTTCTTGTAATATACTTTTCAGTATTTAACAGAATGCACATGAATGCATGATTTAAACAAAGTCTTCTCTACAAAACAGTTTCACTGTGAAGGTGTCTCTCATGCATCATGTGAGATCAGCAAAGAGTCACACTATAGATGTCTCAGACACATACAAGCACAGAACAGTGCTTTTTTAGTAATTATTTTATTATGTACTCCTGTAGAGAGACCTAACTGAACATCTAGAGCTAATTACACCACTTCAGGTTTGTACTTGTTTGTTATTTATTGTGCGATAATCAAATAAATGAAAATATTTCACACATATCCTGTTTTTGCTGTTTTTGGAACACATTCTTGTATAATGTAACACTGGAGAACTTTCATGGTACTTAACCTTTAACCTGGAACAAACTGTTTTAACTTTCACAAATCACTTTAAGCGTCAGGGAATCACTGAGTTCTAAGTTAATTAGTTTAGACTGGGAAATATGTCTGTTTGTGTGTATCTATTTAGGCTGATCCAGGACTCTCAGGTTCTCATTAGTTGGACGTATGACTGTAGATTATTCACTGCATGAGGGAGAAGATTTGGTCATTTGCTTTTGGCTCCTGTCAAGATCACTACTAGCCTGCCACCCTGTATATCTGAGACTTGTGGGTAACAAATGGGCAGAAAAATAGGACCAAACAAGGACTGTTCATGGGTTTCACATTGGGCCAATTCTAATTACCTACATTGGCTTTGCTCAGGTATATCAGTACTCAATGGGCCCAAAATGTCAATCTTTGCTTTCAAAAATGACCACATGGGCTCTTAATTCACTCAGGTAAGAATCTATGTCAAAATCACATCCTATAGTTAATGAAAGCACTTTGGACATTTACTCTGATATTGAATCTCCAAAATAAATGTCCTTACTACCGCTTCAAGGTCATAAAGTTTAGAGCAGTGGTTCCCAACCTATTTTATTTGAAGACCCCTTTCATGCAAATGCTGAAAAGCCATGGACCCCCTGCCCCACTCTGTGCTGAAACTGTGCTTGGTTTTATACTTTCAAAAGTGAGATTCTCACCATAAATAATGTATAGATGTATAATGTATAGACTTACTATACTATTTTTTTCTTAAAATAGGGACAATGTGTCACAATGGCTCTGAATATTCAAAGCCTTGGGGACCCCGTGTGCTCTTTGGGGGATCCCCTTGGGGAGGTCCCAGATCCCAGGTTGGGAACCACTGGTTTAAAGGACATCCCAATGGGTTGGATTTAAGAGTATGAGCAAAACTTCCTTGCTTTGACTCAAGGACTTTTTGAGGTGAACCAAGTTGGCTGTCTTATAAAAATGCATGCATGGGCTTAGAAATATCAACACAAATCAGAGCCATTTGCATTTATCAAGTTAGAAGGAAAAAACATGGCCACCTAGCAACAAATAGAATCCTGAAGCTATTGCACGGGCCATTAACATTGAGGAATATGAAACCCATGGACAGGAACCTATTAAACAATGCAAAGAATAAATCATAACAGAAAAAAATATTTTAGTTGATGAAGTTGTGAGAGTGTTAACTCATTCTGTGACAACAGCTGGCAGAGATCTAACTAGTTTTCATTGAATTATGAGCTTTGCACATCCTTCTCTCTGTAGTTCTCCAAGCACTGCCAGAGATCCATCTCAGGAAAATGCTCACAGAGACAGAATGAGAGAGGAAGAATGAAAGGGACAGGCAGCATTATGTGAAAAGAGGATCAAGAAATCATGTAGGCAAACAAAGACTGACACGTTACACTTCAACTACCTTTGCAAAAAGTGAATTTTAGCAGATTACAAGCAGCATTTCTATGTTAGATCAGACTGCATTTAACCAGCTTAATCACATGGTGAAAAAGGATTCTTTGTGGCAAACTACATAACTCAGCTTAACTGAGTTGGTTGATGACATGATGTGATTTAATGTGGTGACTTCTCCATAGACATTTAAACCTTGGTTTAGTGTCAGGAATGATTCATGTGGAGCCACCTGCTGCCAAATTAAACACACTGCAGTGATTTTACACATTTAAAGGTAGGAAACATGGCAATTCTTGAATAAAATCTTAACAGGATTTCTTTGGCAGAACATTTTGGCACATTATAGAATTCTTTCTGAAAAAAAATGCTAAGGAATACACTTTTGGGCATAAATACATAAACATGAAGAGAAGTGCAGCACCTTGAATAGGAATTTTGATAAGGTTTTTAACTTATTAACATGCGTTTTCAGGCAAAAGACCATCCCCATCACAGTAAATTTTTCACCTTTATGCCCATGGGAAGAACAGATCCTGAATTCCCACCCAGTCTATTAGGGCAATAGTTGACCTGTTTGACCTTTGAACACTTTGATCACTTTCCACTGTCTCATGATAATAAAAACCTTTGAAAATGACCAGTTTTATTGTGATTGGCAAAATTCTGTATAGTTTTGTGACTAACTAAGATTCAGGGAGGAGATGCATTAAAGATGAATAGTAGCATTATATCGTTAAAACATCCGTCCAAAATGGAGGATGAGTCCTCTGTAAGATTAATGAGCTTGGTTATTTGTCACTCATATTGGAGCATTTACATCTAACATTCCTGATGTTTTTTAATAACACTGCATGGTACTAACAGTATCTCCACAAATGCTGGAAAGAACACACACATTTTACTGTTTGACGTTTTTGGGAAAGTTTACCTTGTTTTGTTTTTCACATTTGACCCAAAAATGCAAGAATCCTGATAGACAATAGCATAAAATTAGGGCTGTAATCATTTTGTAGCGTTAAAAAGAATCAAATTAGGAGGGCTACTTGTATGCACAGCCACTAGAGGGCAATGAGTTATACATTATTTAGACTGAGTGCAAAGTCTGAAGTCGCTTTCAATGGACAGAAAGGCATTGTTTTTTCATTAACCTTCACTAAACCTATTAACACCCTTGAGGTCTGCTATCACAAAAAAAACAACAACTGTGTGATTAATGGGTTTTTCCTCATAAAATCACTGAATAGCTGGTTTGTATTCACAACATGATTCATTTCAATTTGTAAACATTTGCATTTGGATTATCATTATGAATGAAAGTAATTCTTTACATGAATGACATGAAAAGTAGATCAGGGGAGGTTGCAAGAGGTTTTCTGTGTGGTCTCATTCTGAGTATAAAATATTTTCAACAATCAAAGGTTTAAAAAAAAAACCCTCAAGAGCCAACCTAAAACTTGCAGAAAATAATGCAATAATTGGAATACATGAAGCAAACAGAAGTAATTATGATGTTGACAGAAACAGAGGATGCAAAATATAAACATAAATCAAGTTATCCTGCTTCACTGATGAGTTATGAATACATTGTTCATTTGATCCCATTTGGAAAAGGATGTTTAAAGTAATTGGGTTATAAGTATAACAATAGTTTTATCTAGTGTAGGGTCTGCTACAAAACAGGACGGAGAAATAAAGTGGTTTTACAGAAGTACATGGAGAGGCAGGTTTTCTCCTAAACTTTGCTGACACATCAAAACTTTGCCAAAGATAAATTTCTTTGGAAAGAACTTTGTAATACATTTGAATCAAAATGGATTTGTGAGGTCTGTTTTTAATGAGTCAAGGCTTTGAGAAGTCTGTGCTACTTAAAAGAGCTGTGTCACTGTGGTCAGCTGATGCAAGGAGGCCACTATGCCAGCCAAATAAATGAGAGTCAGAACATCAAAAAGGTAAACATGGCACACTATGTCAAGTATTTTTCTTAAGCTGTGTGGTTTTGGTGCAAAATGCTGTGGTGAGTTGCACCCTGTGTGAGAGGGCATATCCTAAGGAACCACAGTGCACCAAACTACATATAATCATTTACAAAAGTCCTGAAGTTATTTAAATAAGGATGAATTTGAGTCATCTGGAAGCATTGTCACAAATATAAAGGTGATCTTTCCCTGTAATTTATAAAGTTGTTGATGTCTCTACATACATTTTGACTGTTCTTTCAGCACGTAAAGAACTGTAATAGGCAATTTGCAATGCCCAATATATTTGTTGCAAAAAACTGATGTAGATTTGTAACTGGTAGAAAACTAACAGTGGAATGGATTTATGTCCTTTCAGTATTTGTTTTGAAAAGAAAAAGTAGCTTATTTACTACTTTGTACAGCAGCCCATACTCAGGCCAAAGTACATGGTAATGTCCTTGTATACTGAATGATACAGGGTACAATGCAGTCTAATAGTTTATCTGACATCATAACCTTAGGGAACAGTTATATATGCTGGACGTGTTTCTAAAGAAAATGTTGTCCTGTGAGTGTGTCCCTGCTGGAGCTGGATGCGTCCTCCTCGGATGTCTCGTACATATCAAAACTACCAGAGCATGCTGTGAGAGATGCATGTGGCTGGAGTGGGAATCCATGCTGGGATAAAAATGCGTCGCCTTGAGGAAAGAAAGAGGACAAAGGGCAGTCTGAGGAGGTGTATTTGGTCAACACCTGCAGCTGCTCTGGTTGTAGATTTGCTTCATCACAGACCCTCTGGCATAAAACTGTGACGCTGTGACATGTTTTCATCTTCAGTTGGTTCAGCTGACTCTTCTCCATCATCAGTTTTTCCCTCTCTGTCTTCTGTAAAATACACAATCTGATTAGCGGGACTGAAAGCGAGAAACCATCGAATGAAAATTGTTATAATTTCAAGAAAGAATTTTTTTTTACCAGCTTGTTGATTTCACACTGCAAATTATATATGCAGTCTAGTTTTCTCTTGCGGCAACGTTGAGCTGCGAGGCGGTTTTTGCTGCGCCGCCTCATATCATGGACAATATCCAGTTGTTCTCGGGTAAAGACATGTTGCTTCAGCAGCTGTTGGAAGTCATTTCGGCTCAGATTAACTATCCAATCCACGGGGTATGGTAACTGCACCTGAGGAAACCCCAACAGGAAATAAAAGCTTATACACAAAGATTACATGTCAACAAGAGAAGAGCAGCATAAATAAAGGAGCATCCTCAATTACCCTTTGTTTTACTATAATGTCAAGCTTTAGGTTAACATCATATTATAATTGTTCGTGCGACAAACTGTTCACTACAGGTTTAGGACTCAAACACTTGCTTTAGAGAAGCAGGCTAGTAGAGAAAAGTCAGATTCCTTGTCTGAGCAGTGAGACAAATATTCAACATATATTTCTTTAACTTGATGTCATTTAAAAAGATCCCGAGACCCAGAAATCCAATCAATGTGGAGGTTGTTTAAATGCACAAATACAAATGCAAGCCATGCAAAAACGGACAGAGTTCACAGAGTTATATTTTCACCAAGTTGGTAATTATTAACCCACTGAAATCTGCTGTTGCAAATGTGCGACAGGAAATGTGCACTCACCGGTTTAAAGGAGCTGTATAAATCTTGAAGTGTTTAATCTTGGGCCAATAAAAGAAATGAAATACCCATAGCTTTGTCTGCACACTCACCCTTTGTACTTTCAATCTAATCCAAATACTCATGAGAAAGAACATGAGAGTTTCCTGAAACCTGTGGTTTGACCTATCATCTTTACTTACTCAGCAGGCTGATCTGGGAATTTTGGCTAAAGTGGACTCTGAACCAATGAGCAGGACATATAAACATGCTCAAACACACACATATTATCTCTGCCTGGGTGAATAATTAACTTAGCACTTTAGCTAACCTACTGTGCATGACTTCAGACACCAATTTGTGTATGATAAAAAGTTCTTAAAGTCTTATCTAAAAGAGATATAAGTGAAGCAACTACGGGTAAGGTCCCAACTGTGTTTTCTGACGCAGCCTTTTTCAGACCAACATGGATTTCTGATTCAGAAGGCAGACGTGCAGGAAACCAGAGCAGAACTGCAGATTATCAACAAACTTCCTTCACAGTTTATCCGCTCACCTGCCGAGCTCTTTCTCTTGTGGAGGACTCACTGTCTCCCTCTGTTTCTGTCTCCGAGTCCCCATCTTCCCCTGAGTTCACAGAGGAAACTCCTGACGGAGATGCTCCCTCACACTCAGATATTCCTCTTGGCTTCCATTGACACTTTATTTGTGCCAGTTCCTGGAAGAAGGGACAGGTATTTCTTGTGGAGCTGGGGTCGTTATAAAGCTTTGGCCACTCTACAGATGGATTCTGGGCCCATGTGCCCCCTATATCGGTGGAACATCCTGCCTCAGTGTTCTGGAAGTTTAGCTGAGACGTGCTTTTATCTGACCCAAGTTGACTGGGGTGATGTTCAGAAACTTCACTCTCCATGGTGCTTCTTATTCTAGTATCATCTGTTACAATGGCCGTTCTATCCATGTTGGCTGTTTGTCCTTCTTTTCCTCCATCTAGACAGGCATTATCGGACACTTTTCTCCCAGCTTCTATCTGGATGTTTTGATGAGTGGAGCCTGACTCTAGTTCACCAGTCTCCCTTGCTTTCTTCTTCTTGTTACTGTCATTGTCAAACATATCATGCCCCAGTGACCTAGTGATTGCAGAGTCCTTGTCTATGGCTCTTAGAGGGCAGTGACGCAGTATTAACTCTGACGGCCTCAGATGACTTGTCTTGGAAATGTTTGCTTCTGAAGAGCCGATTCCAGAGGTGTGCGCCATCTTTTCCTCCAGCTTAATAATGTTACTCCCTATTACCTCATCATGCCATTTTCCCTCTCTTTCAAATGTATCTTTGTTAGCCATGTTAACCCCCCATGTGTTCCCACTGTTCTCTGTTCTCGTGTCATGTATTTCAGTTTCCCGTGGCTCTTCAGTTGCTCCTTTGCTTTCTCTGTCTGTGTTGGAGGTTAACAAAGTTTCAGTGTTGTTAGAGCATGGCATGCAAGGGTGGAGGCAGTCATCCCTGATCCCTGATGTCACTGGACTAGTCAGACTTTTCTGAGGGACACACATGTCCTTCTCACAAGCTAGCTGGAACTTGCGATACTTTGGACACTGCAGTGCAGGATCGTTCATCTCTTCAGCTACAGGTGCAACAGTGTCTGTGCTGTTCTGACTTTCCGTTGTGTTGTTCTCTGATTTTTTACAGTCCCAAGTCACTTCCTGCTGAGATGATGAGTCATTAACTGGTTTTACTTCTTTGTCATCCAACAACACATTGTCAGATTCCCCGCCATAGTTTTCCTTTGACGATTGCCTCTTGCACTTTTTTTTACAACAGAGTTTTCTCAGAGAAGGGGGAGAACTGCTCTTACTTGAAAAGAACTTTGGGAGGAGAAAATCAAAACATGCCTCGTCTAGGTCTCTGAAACCAAGAACGGAGGCTGAATTTTGTATATCTAGGACATCGGTTTTTCCAAAGTGGAGTTTGGATGTGTAGGCAAACTTCAGCAAGGGCTCAAAACCAGCAACTGTCACCTGTAGATACAAGAAATGAGACACATGAGGGCTTCTGTTGTCTTGTATGTTCATAGTTATTGCAGAAGTTGACAGGACTAACCAATTGCTTTTTAAACTGACTTTTTATTTCCTTCAGATAATTATGTATCAACAAAAGATCATGTATTATCAAAGGATCTGCTTTTCTTAGAGTACATATTTGTTTCTATGAGATTAGACTTTTCAGATTAAAGGAAAACAAAGAACTACTATTAATTAAAATGAAAGCAAATAAAACATGCCGACAAAATTTGATAGAACTTTGTAAAAGAAAGATACTAATAACCCTAAATAATAAGTTTACATCTTAGATTTTTGTATCTGATGAGTTTTAAAGGATTTTTATTCAATAATGATATTTGGACGTCTGCTGTCTGTAGTGACAGCAGATATTTTTATGCTTATTGATTCAGACTGGATAGTAAATAAACAAATAGAAGAAGAGTTGCTGAGGAAATAAGTCCTTTAGTCACTTTTTTCACTTCACTTTTAGCTGTGAGGCAGTGGAATTTGTATGTTAGTACTTTCTTTCTGCATGGCAGCATGACGTCCCGTCTCACCTCTTGTGGCAGAGTGATAACCGTTCCTTGTTGTGCGAGGGAAGAGATCCTTTGAGCAAAGTACTCACTACAGGAAGCAAGCACTGAGCGGTGGGCTCTGAAACTCTGACCTTCCACCACCACTGTAACATCACACAACGAGTCCCGGCAACGCTGCTCGTTCAGGAAGCGCAGCACATGGGAGGAATGCACCGTAGACTCAAATGTAAACACAGAAGAGCTCTGGGTAGACATAGCCATCTGGGATTTCTGAATGTAGAGACAGAGACATACACACAAAAGACACAAGTTTGCCCATTCCCCTCTATCACAAACATAGTTTATTCTTCATGTGACAATTGAAAACATGCCTACCTTACAAAACAGACTGTTCAAGTCTCCTCTGGTGTTAAAAAAGTCCCAGCTGCCTCGCACACATGGGTATTGCTAAATGGAATGCTGTCCAACCAGACTGTGTTTCCCAGAAAACCTTATCTCAACTCAGCTACAAACTAAAAGCTGAGCTTGACTCAGTCATATGGCCTGTGTGTGAGTATGTGAGAGGGAGGGAGGCATGGAAGGGAGTGTATGTGTGTGTTTGTGTGTGTGTGTGTGTGTGTTGCAACAACTCTGGGTGTAACAGAGCAGCCCTGACTCATGCGCTCTTGCTGATAAAGGATGAGCAAGCAGTTTCTCTGTTCCTTCCAATCCCACCCTTGAATCTGTCTGGAAAACCAACTGAGTCTTCCCAGAAAATCCCTTTTACAACCGTACAAAGATTAAACTGAAAGCAGGGAATAAAAAGCCAGAGTTTAATCAGGATATGTGCTGGTGCTTGTGTCTTGAAATTAAAATTTGCAGAGACTCACTTAACCTATTGCAAGCACAGAAAGATTTTATTACAGGCTGGCAAAAAGAAAAGGGTAACAACAAACAACCTGTTGCAAGAGCAAGGAGGAAGTTATGTATCTTTCTGTGTTTGCAATAAGTTGAGTATATATTGAGTATATATTTAGAAATAAATCAGGGGTTACCAGACTGTAAAGTAGCAACAGCAGAGTGTTATAATAAACGTAAAGGGGGCAGTTGCCAGTGTCACATGATTTGGAAGAAGAAAAAAGACAATGGAGTGGAACTGGCCAATCAGGTGATAGTTTCATAATTCCAGAATTACTAACTTCGTCACTGAAAAACAAAAAACACTATCTACTTCCTTTTTCTTTGTAACGCCAGCAGTGTGGACATAACAAACAGAGCATAACTGGTTTAGAGAAATGAAACTAAGGAACTGAAGTTGGTGTTAAAATAAAATGTCTTTTATTATCAGACAAGGACAATAAGCAACAGTTTATCTTGTTGTATACTTCCCCTCTGCAGCTATACTACACCACATACACTACCAATCAAAAAAAAATATACAACTCTTACATGTATCACAGCA
The DNA here is from genome assembly GCA_037177055.1 of Atherinosoma microstoma. Taxonomy (NCBI): domain Eukaryota; kingdom Metazoa; phylum Chordata; class Actinopteri; order Atheriniformes; family Atherinidae; genus Atherinosoma; species Atherinosoma microstoma. The sequence continues at coordinate 11,379,265 of JBBBVU010000016.1, forward strand.
AATACTGTGAAAAACATCCTCATCCCTTTTGTCTTTTTCATTTTTTTGCTGTTCCTCATATTTTCTTATAATTTCCAGATGAGATTAACTCATCTGTGCGCTGGGAGGGGGAAAAGGGGTTAAACACTCATTAAAGCATGACATTTGGACCACATTGCACCACCTTTGGATCCCTCAGGTGAAAGATTAGCATTTCCACAAGACCTGAGACAGATATAAGACCATCTGGTAACATTCACAGCAACTCACATTATGTGATTATTTACTGTTCGGTGTTGCAACAGTGACCAGGAAGGTTCTGAAAGAGCCCATGAATACAAAACAGCACCCAGAAAAGTAGCATTGTGTTATCGCTTGGTAGAATCACAATAAAATCTTCACACTGATGATAAGAGTACATCTGTGATTCAAGCAAATGACTCAGGCATGAATGATAAGCTCATCTCAGTGTAATTATCAGATTCATATAGACTGTGAAGAACAAGCACGAGCTGAGTCTTTGTTTCTGGTTGCTGGCCTGGTGTCAGCTGGAAGTCTGGTGGTCTCAGGTTCTATGAGTTCAGAGGTCACGAGGAGTCTTGCCTTGTTCGACTGGTCAGGCAGAGCCTCTCCAGCTGCTGAGTACGCTCGTTGTGGACAGTCAGCAAGGTGCGGTTCTCCTCTGTTAGACATAGAAACTCCTCTTCTAGACGAGCAATCTCCATGGCAACCTTTTCATCCTCCACCAGCTCTGCCAGCAACTTACGCCTGCATAAATGAGCAAGACAAAGATTTTAAACGCTGATCATTTTTTTAGTTTCTGTAGCATTGACAAGCTGAAAACTGTCCCTGTATGCATAATGTTTGAGGCAGGGAAATACTCATCGCTCCCATATGAAGGAGGATTTACAGACGACTGCTCACATTCGTACAAATGAGACATTTACAGTGGTGATTGTTTTCTGACTAGAATGTGGGAGGAAACCAAAACAACCACGCAAACTATACAAACTCACAGGAAGAGATGATTACACTTGCTACTCAGCCCCAAAGCTAAACTCCCAAGAGTAAAAAAATACAACCATCTGAGGATTCAACTTCAGCATATATACTCATATAAATTATATATATATATA